>MU839831.1:1159415-1618210 GCA_030411725.1 Echria macrotheca | reverse complement strand
ACCTGCTTCGTTGTTTTCGGCCGGGACAAAGGTTTTTAACCTCTGAAATTTCCCCTTGGTCAAATTTCCCCCTTAATGTCACCCCCCCCCCCCCCCCCCCCCCCCCCCCCCCCAAGGCGCTACAGAGCAAAAGTCGAGCTTACGGGTATTCGTGTCGGTAGTGGGCCCCTGAAGTCCGAAAACGCCGCAAAGACCTCCCCATCTTCCTAGTCGGACTGAAAAGAGATCGCCGGGACGAAACCATAACGACGACCCAGCAGCTGAAGGGGAACAAACTACCCCCCGGGGCCCTGGTGATCCGGGACGAGGTATTTCTCTCTTCATATCACCTCTTCATATCACCCTTTTCCCAACTACATTCCCACCGTACCTAGGTATTTTTGCATGACTGACCACCAAACTCCTATGCAACAGGCTCTCATCGTCGCCGGGGCGATTGGCGCGGAAAGGTACTTTGAGCCTTCCAGTTTGGCAGGACAAGGGGTGATAGAACTATTTGAGGAGGTGATAAGGTTCACGCTGAAGCCTCCAGAGAAGCCTGAGCCCACAGAGAAGCCTGAGCCCGCAAAGAAGCAGAGCCGTTTCAAGGCTCTTTTAGGTCGATTTGATAGCAGAGTATAAAACCACGGTGGGATCTTCCAGTCACCAAACACCTGCCAACAGTCAGAAACCAGATGCGGCCGGATCCCGGGCATCAGGTCCATCATGGTGCTACCTACCTGTTGGTAGACGTGGCTCACAGCAGAACACGGTACCTATTCATGTACCAAATCTTGCAGCTTTGTGTGTTCTTTGCACTGCGAACACGAGGTTGTCACCAAAACGTATATCTACCTAGGTACCTTACGATGCAGGAGGCTGGTTGCGGCTCTCCATCAAATTCCGAGAGACAATCATGATAATGATAAAACTGACATTGGTATATTCCAATCTTGCTTCGTGATCGTTACCAGTTATTAGGTAGGTACTTGTACCCCGTCTATCCCAAACATGTACCGGACTTGCTCCGTTTCCCGTCCATGCCTGCCCTTATAGGTACCAATCTATGACCCCTTTCTCAAAAAAGAAGATCCATCCAACAACGCCGCCGTGTCGACATACATGCAAACAAATGTAATACAAGACATACAAGACATATACTCTTACACCCCCAAAACCAACCAAAAAAAGAAAAACTCTGATCAAATCCCGGAATCCTCCTGCGGCCAGACCGGCGTAAACGCGTCCCAAGACTTGCACATCTCATCGTACTCTGCCCGCCCAGGCAGCGCGATATTAATCATGTCGACGTCCTCGACAAACTCGAGCGACAGCCCCTGGCTCGCGTGCCACGCGATGTGGCAGTGCACAAGCCAGGCGCCGGGGTTATCCAGCTGGAACGCGAGGGCGAGATAGCCGCCCCCGGGGAGCGTGGCGACGTCGCGCCGCGGCGGGTTGACGGTGTTGAAGGCGGCCGCCTTGGAGGGGTCCCACTTGGCCTGCTCCTGGGCGAGGATCCAGAAGTCGTGGCCGTGGAGGTGGATGGGGTGGTCAAGTCTGTGTTTTTCTAGCATTAGTTTTTTTGTGTTTTGAAAGCGAAGAGAAAGGGGGCAGAGAGAAAACTTACGTAGCTGTCGTCGCACTATCCTGAATCACAAACACCGCCCACTCGGGCGTCTTGGGATCGGGGCTCGTCCGGTTCACCTCGATGACATTATACGGCGTCGGGAAGATCTGTTCCTTCGCAAAGATCTTGCCCATGGTGGGATTCTTCCAGTCGAGCACCAGACTGCTCGAGTTGATGGTCCACTGGAAGAAGCCGCTGCTGACTTTCGCGCCCTCGAGGATGCTGAGCTTCAGGTTCTCGAGCGGCGCGTTGGTCACGTTCAGCTCGAGCCAGGGGACCAGCTTGCTCGCCGGCTCGTCGCGGCAGCTCGTGCTCGGCACGACCGTCGACGTCGTGTTCGGCGCGGCCTTGCTGCCCGCGTCGTACCGCACGATGCCCGTCATGTCGGCCGGGTTGTCGTTGAAGCTGCACTTGCCGACCCAGCCGCTGCGCATCCAGTAGTCGCCTGGCGCCGCGTTGGCTTCTACGATGACATCGTACCGCTGGCCGATCTGCAGCTGGATGCTGTCCGTCTCGAACGGGTGGATCGCGACAAAGTCGCTCGCGATCACCTTCAGCTTGTGCCCGTCGATGCTGAACTGGAAGACGCCGTCGGTGGCCACGTTGACTAGCCGCAGCAGGTACTTGGTGCCCGCCTTGAAGACTGTCTCGAACTTCTTGCCCTGGCCGGTACACCGCGTGTCGTTCGAGCCGGCGCAGTTGAACGTGTTGGTGCCGTTGATCAGGCCGCCGTTGAGCCGGGCCGGGGCGCCGGTGCGTACCGACTTGGCCCAGAGATTAAAGGTCTCGATGTGCGACCAGTCCTGAAGCAGCACCGTGCCGAGATCCTCGTCGTAGTTGGCCGTCGACGGTCCGCGGAAGATCATGCCCCCGAAGAGGCCCTCAGTGTACTGCAGACTGAAGTGGCTGTGGTACCAGGAGGACCCGTACTGGGTCACCCGGAACTCGTAGGTCATGCTCTGGCCCGGAGCAATGGGGCACTGTGTCACGCCCGGAACGCCGTCGTTGAGCACGTTGTTGAGCATGCGCACGCCGTGCCAGTGGATGGATGTGCCGTTGCTCTTCATGTTGTTGGTGACGTGCACTCGCACCAGATCGCCCCAGTTGGCGATGATGGTCGGGCCCGGGAGAGATCCGTTGAACGTCATGCACGTCCTTTGATACCCGTCAGGAGCGCAGGGTCCCTCCTCCGCCGATAGCCAGTACTCGACCGGCTCCGGCCGGCCTGGCGGCGTCACCTCATAGTAGTTGGTGAAGATGGAGTAGTCGCCCCAGCACCGCCGTGAGGTCGGCGAGTGCTCACAGACAGAATCCTGAACGAGACGCGGCGCGATCTCGACATCTTTGGGTTGAAGGGGGACGGCATATGAGCCCACTGCTAGCGAGAGCAGTGAGGCAAGTATGAACTTCATGATGATGAAGGGCGAGAGGGAGGAACAAGCGAGTGACGTGGGTTGGTGATGTCGGTGATGATGATGAGAAGAAGGAGAGGGGACGATGGAATAGGAATACCCTCAAGTCTTATAACTCGAAGCCGCCATATGAGATGGGACGCTGACTGTGGGTTGGTCGCCAACCGGTGAAGCCACCACTGGGCGCTGCCTCGAATCCCCCGGTCAGACCGTAACGCTATTTCCAACGGACATGGGAGCCTCATGCAAAACAGGAACCAGTCACGCACCACCCACCACGTGGTGGCTGATGCCAGAACTCTCCGTACTGGTCCTCAGAGCTGGGGTAAGGCGTAAAAGAAGGTCCTGACAGGAGGCCATAGCCATCCCGGGTGACCATCTTCCAATGATTCAGGGGGGGAAGGGTAGCAGTGAGAAGCCAAAAAGCCAGGAACAGTGCAGGCAGCCATTCATCTTGAAGGGGGTCAAGAGAAGATGGGACGAGTATACGGGCAGTGCCGCTTCAGCCTCCAGTTGTGGTAATCCTCGGCGTGGAAGCGAAGCCTGGCCAATCAGAGGGGAAGGAAAGGAAGGAAAAGTCATTTCCCCCGCTAGATCTGTCAGTGCTCGAGAACGTTGCATCGCGCTGCTTTCTGTCAGTTTAGGTGGAGGACGTCGTTGGATATGTGGGCCACGAAAGCTGGGCGTGAGCCGTCAAGCCACAGGAATATGCTTTGTTGGGCGTTAAGATGATTGGCGTTCTATGGATAGATACAATCCTTGGCGAGCGTGGCTCAATACAGGGCTGAGTGTTGTGGGAAGACCCGGAAAAAGACATATGGGGCCTCGTTTAGGAGCCGGGAAAAGAGGCGGGTAAGCCGACCTGTCGGATCTGTCAGAACCGGGAACTCGTGGGATTCTTGGCCCTTCCAGCTGCCGATCTGGGACTCCTCGCATTCTCCATCTGACTACCTATGGATACCCGCCGTTGCCGATTCCTTATCGTGATCTTGAACGGTTGACGCCGAGGATGCCGGTGACAGCGAAGAGGAATACCCGTGGGAGCGGTCAAAGTACGCTCTCACTCAAGTCTATTGACCGAGTTGTCCCCGTCTTGGGAGCCGTAATCCACTGGTAGCCCACTGATGGGTCCGCTGGTCCGCTTTGAAGCATTATGATGACATGATTTGCATCCCCGTCATGTTTGCCCCAAGAGTATGCGGCTCATTTCGTCCACCCCGGACGATCGCGGTCGTCGGCGCCAGAGAGTTTCCGGAGAAGCTGGGGATTTGCATGTTGACAACTCTCCTCCGAAGATACCACTGGCAAGGCACCTCTGTCAATATTTCTGCGGCACGGCGCGGGGCGCGTCGTCGGCTATGCGGACCACCTGATGCTGGCCTAGTCAGAGGTCACAAGCGAGATGTTATTCATCACGGCGCCGGTAATCGATATTGATGCTTAACCTGCAACGTAACAAGGGCCTGTCGAGACGATTGCTCGTTGCAACCTGAGTGTTGCATCGATACGAGAATCCGGGTCGGCGATGACGGTGCGGCGGAGGGCCGAAGACGATCCCCGGCGGTGACCCCAAGGTCCTTCCCCTCAGTTCGGAACCAACCGGCCAATCGACGGCCGTTTCGGCCCCCATCCTCGGTCTTTGCGGCGATCCGGTCGATAGAACGCTGCGTTTCTCGGCCCTTGGCTTGGCAGTGGAGTGAAGGATCGACCGAACCCACAAATCGTTTGTGCTGGACACGAGTGAAAAGCTGCCACAAATTCGATGGTAGCCAATAGACCTGACGTGCTGCAGCCCTAGGGGGAAACTTCCCTCCGCTCTGGTGGATTCTCGTGAGCTGCATCATGGCGGCACCGTCGGTGAGAGAGAGTCCTACGGTTAGCAGACCCAAAGACTGGCCTCCATCTGACGGCCCGGATGGACGATATGCATCGGATTCGCTGAGTCACTGCTGGCTCCCTGTTTGGGAAGTTGGAGATTCGGTCGATCTGGTCCTGTTCCCATCGTGCCCTCATCAGGTGCGAACTGGGCGTCAGCAAGGCCCCATCTCCGCCACACAATTAATCTAATTGCCGACTAAGCGCCTGACAGCTGGCCGTGGCATTCGGAGAAAGACGGTGTAACCGTGGGGGACTTTAGGCATTCTCGACTCTGGTCGACACAGCTTGGCACGACGCGCTTGACTTTGTCATTTCCCAAGCGCGCAGAACATCGACAAACCGGTGTCTGGATTCCGCCATCTTAATCTTC
This sequence comes from Echria macrotheca, assembly GCA_030411725.1. NCBI lineage: Eukaryota > Fungi > Ascomycota > Sordariomycetes > Sordariales > Schizotheciaceae > Echria > Echria macrotheca. The sequence goes on along the minus strand of MU839831.1, from coordinate 1,612,944 downwards.
CTTCCGTGGCACAGTCCCGTGAGTGTTGGGAGCGGCACAGCCCGTGATCCGTACCACTGTTGCAACCCGGTTTGCACTCGTCCGAATGCCTTCGGATGGCCCGAGCCCGCACTGTGCCCCGAAGATGGTCGGTTGGTGCCTGTTGCGTCATTTCGCTATTTTCTGTGCCCTGAGCTTCAGTTCGTATGTTGCTGGAATCTTGTAGTAAACAGCAGCGCTGAGTGAATCCGGGCTGGCATGGTCCCTTCACCTGAAAGGAATACGAAAAGGGGCTTCGGTTATTTGATACGATGCCCTTTCTTCTGACCACGCCGCTGTATCCGTGTCGCGGGGAGCCTGGAGAAGGCAGATTTCCAGCTCGGGACTTCTCCAACACCTTCATGAGGGTCATGTCATCTCTCGACTTCGACTCCAGTGTAACCACCAGCGGATTAGCCTTGACGCATCGAAAGATGCCCCTTGGTTTGCCGCTGAGACTCTTGGTTTGGGGGTGAGGCCTAGGTTCCATCCTCGACCTGATTGCACCTTTGTTAACGACGTTAGTGACAGGCTGCAGCTTCAACACTCAGAAGACTCGAAAGATTTTTTCGTTGACATGGTGACGAATCGCGCTTGAAGTTCGAGGTCTGTTTGGTGTGTTTCACGGCAGCGAGAGCTCTATCATGACATGTAGTACGCCGAAGACGACGCGGCGAGTCAACGAAACTCGAGGCCAAACTCGATATGCAAATATCCTGGCAGTCAGTGACGCGGTTGGGGAGACTCAGGGCGAGTTCCGGCGAAGATACTCGAGCGGTCCTGAGTGCTTAGAAGTGGAACTGGGGAAAAATTTTCTTCACTCTCCATCTCAGCGGGGAAGGAGCGAGTCGTTCAGTTCAAACTTGGATCAGGAACCCACCAGCGCCGGCTGGGAACCATGTGGCAAGAGACGTCAGTGTTGAACAAACTCAATTGGAAGACTCCAACATCACTGGCCGCCGCTTGATCCCGGATAGTATTTGTGGAACTTGCTCTGCTCCATTGATATCTGAACAATATTGTCTAGGCAATCCAACACTCACAGCTAATGTCCGCAACTCGAGGAGTCAAACGATTCGGATATTTCCCAGACCATACCGTACGCCGCCCCAGCCAAATGCAAAATTATTCAACCAACCGTGGTATACAAGCCCAAATTGTCATGCAAGCCCAGAAATAACACCAAATGTCAAACCGCTAGTGATAACATACGAGCGCCAAGTCACCTGAGTACCCGTTAAACGCTGCAACACCCGCTATGCAAACCGGACCTCCCAATGCCCATGTCGTGTATCCTCCGACATTATATAGCTCTCCCGATCGCAGTCCACTGCTGATTCGGGCCGCTGTTGACTTCGTACTCGACTGAGATCTCCTCAGTCTGGATAATTTTTCCCGGTGGTACTTCTGGCGGGGCATCGCTATTTCGATTGCTGTTGCTGCCAAAACCCATGCTAAGACCGCTGAATCGGCTGAGTTTGCTGAGCTGCCGGAGGTGACCCATCGGATACACCTCCTTGCTCAGACGGCTTGTACTTCGGTTTCCTGATGTGATGATGGTACTGCTTCGGCCTGTCCCTGTAGAATTCTCGGTCCCAGTATAAAGTTCATAGCTGTGATAGAAAGCAGCGGGGCCGGGAGGCGGCATGGCATCGCGTAAGAGAGCCCGCAAAATTGGAATGGACGCGGCGATAATGGTGATGGCACTTTCTGCGGCGGCGAGAATAAGCAGCTGGGAAGGCGAGTCGGTAAAGCTCGAGTTGTTAATAGTTGGCAGCTGGGTAAGTTTGATGATCGAGGTTATACCCGCACTGTTCGGTGTTGTTAGTCCGTGCAGCAGGAATTTGAAGGCAAATACGCACAATATGCCCATGCTCATGGCTACCAACACACCAAACTTTTCCTTTCGGTTCATCGTGAGTGACCAGATCATCTTCCATGGGACAAACGCCAGCACGATATCCATGGTTCCCGAGTAGACTAGATTATCACACGTAAGCAGTGTTTATAAGAGTCCAAAAAGGAGTCTCCTTACTCGCAGTGAAGATATTGTAGTGAATTTGGACACTCTTTGGCCAGCAAGTGCCATCTATCCGAGGCCGCCATATCTTTTCGATCGGCGTGCACTGTCCCCAGGTGATCGCAACCGCTATCCCCAGCGAGAGGTTGACGGTGATGATGGTAAACCAAACCAAAGCCTTGAGCCAACCCGATGATATGCGGAGCACCGTGATCGCAAAGGACGTCTTACTCCAGCACGCCGCCAAGATGGAGAAAGTGCCGGCGAGGTTGGTGATGAGAAGGAAGATGTCGAGATTATCGAAGTTGAACTGCGAAAGCGGTCGACCGAAGCCGAGATTGATAGAAACCGAGACGAAGGCGTTCGATGCTGCAAGGGCGAGCTGGCAGAAAGTCAACAAGGGATAGTTCGCGAATATGACCGAGAAACATACCCAAGAAGCAATGAGAACATGATCATCCCACCATAACCCCCGGTGGCGAAGAAATTTGCAGTATATCCGAAGCGCGAGAAAGGCGGCAGACAGAGCAGTTAGCAACCAGATGGTGAAGTTGACCTGTGGGCCATAGTCCTCCATCTGGGTCACCCGAAACGTCGATGGACCGTTGAAGGCGCTTGTTGTTCTATTCGACGACGACGAGTTTGGCTTGGTGCCGCGAAAGCCAGTCCCATTGCGCGGTGTGTGTGACGCAAAGGTCGAGGAAGGGAAGCTGTTCTCGGGCAACCCTGGTGCTCCTTCGCTGGCGTTGAAGAAGCCTGACATGAGAGACAGGCTTGGCCACGCCGCGGCGTTCTGGTCTTCTTTAACGGCAACGACAACGACGGACCCGGTCCGACAGCGCAGTGTCCCGACGGCGCTGACATCGGGGATGTTTGGCTTTCTAGAGTAAAAAAGGATCAAGGAAAAATGTCCGACCCAGCCCTGAGAGGCGGGGATGGCCGCCGAGATATCGGACAGGCCGCGGCCGCCATGGACCCTCCCGGGTTTCCAGGCCACCATTTGGAGGGAGGAGATGCTGAAGGAGGGAAAACGAGACGAGTGGGAGTCGATCTCATTGTCGGAACCGGACGATCGGTGCCTCTACCACAATGCAGCAGGGTCCCGGGGTTCTCGGTAGTGGATAACGGCAAGGTCGGTAAACACCCGGCATGGCCAAGTTGGCTCTCCCGAACACATCCTTCCGATGAAAACCTCAGTGCGGGAGGGGGAGCCGGGGCTGGGCACAGGCATGACGTGCCGTGTCGGAGCTTGGACTTGCCGTCTCACAATGCTCCCATCTCTTGTATGCAGATCAATCGCACAGCTTCCCCTTGATCGCACCCGGAATATGCAGCCGATGGGAGGATGACAGGTCGGCCCAGTCCTCTGACTCTGGGGTGCAGCGTCGCACTCGACTTTTGATTCCGACGTGTTTGCGGGGTGGGTTGGGGTCTGTCAAGCACAGTTGCTTCGCCAACTTGGTTGAGATGTCACCCGTGCGCCTCAGCTGAAGAGTGTTCCTGGAACGCACCATCTGCACCATCTGCAGACTGTCGGTCCAGGCAGAGCGTGGTCCTTCCCGATCGGCTCCATTCCGAATGCCTTTGCACGACGATAGAGGTCATCTGGGGGCTGAAACGGCGTCGGTCGACCGGATTCCTGTTTGGACAGAATAATCAGCAACGACAAAGCGGACGAAAGATCTGGAAACAGAAGGCAAGCACCTCAATTTCGTGTTTCACATTTCCCTGGATCCCGTTCAGCGCCGAGAAAAAGACAGGGGGGTAAAGCTTGGTTGAAGCACGGGCCACCCCCACCATTACTGTGTACAGCTGATTCCAGCAACCTCATCATCCCTTTTTCGTCGGATCTCAAATTCGAGGGAAGACAAGAAAACCCAGGTAAAATCTCCGCATCCCACAGGCGGCGATTTGATTGTTTTGTCAACGCCACCAAATTTCCAGAACATCATGCGCCCTCGGAATACACAAACGTGTCAGCCTGATCCAGATTCCCGGAATCCCGGGGCGGCGGGGCCTCCTCGATGCATTTTCTCAGCCTTAACAGATGGAGATGGGATTGACCCTCTGTGGCTTGTTGGGTTTTCAAGTTCAAGCCCCAGCTGCTGAGCCATCTGCCCCATATATTCTTGGATCAAAATGGTCAACAAGTGGCTTGTGTCTCGATCGGTCGGACCCCGGTTCGGTTTGGCAACAGCCATGGCTCCAGCCGGAAGGAACCAAGGGAACCAGAACCACCGATCTATGGACCGGCTGAATACTCCATTCTAGAACAAAGCGTTTGCAGTCTGCACCATCGTTTCAGGCCAGCGTGTCTACCTTGCCTACGTACACCTCGATTCCTATCCCCAACCAAACAGAAATGACTGATGATATTCGGTGAGTGCTCGGACCTCTGTCAACTTACCGCCGCAGGACACTCATCAGTTCCAAGAAACAGATGACTTTGACCAGTAATCGTCTTTGAAATCCAACGTACCCTAACAGAGAAGAACAAGAAGCTATCCAGAACCAAGTAGCCCCTGCGCCTGGCTAAACCGAATTCGCTGACATTATCGGAACACCATCAAGACACTATCAGTACCACCCCGTGACCGGCTAGGTCATGATCACATCAACATGCCCGCCGTTAGACCACCCCTGACACCCGCCCGACGGGTTCCCATCCTTATCCACACTCTGCACCGCATTCTTCCCCCCACAACCGAGCAAGTTGTACGTCCCCGGCCCACCGCATGACGTGGTACCCGTGTCGCAGGCATACACGCACCGATCCATATCCGCCACGCACCCGCTCGACACGCGCACCGTCATCGGGTTCCCCGACATATTGACCAGACGCGAGACGTCAACCGTGGCGAACTCGCCCGTGCTAAACTCGCCAATCGTATTATCGATCTGGCCGTACGTTGTAAGTGGCGTGGTGTGGTCGTACAGCGCCGACCAGGCGCCCGGCACGTCGTTGGCGAGGGAGATCTCGACGGCGCTGCCGCGTGTGGGGAGCGAGTAGCTGATCCGCGGCGGGCGGGCGTTCATGAATGAGGCCTGATCGTCGCCGAGGGCGCGGTACCAGATAATCAGGATGATGGGGACGGTTGCCCCGTTCACAAACGTGAACGTGTTGGGGCCGTCAAGGCCGATCCAGATGTCCGCGTTGGTGTTGTCGGCGGTTATGTTCTCTGACATGAGGTTGGCCCCCTGAGCGAGCATGCCGATGGCGGCCATGTAGTTGCAGTCGCCAGCCGTGAGGCCGGGTGCGAGGGTGGCGCAGCTGAATTGATTTGTTATAGTCGCCATGGGAGTTGGTGAGTGGTAGGTTTTGGTCCCTGAGCTGGATATTAAGCATTGTTAGCGCCTGGATCGGTACCGCCTTGATGTCAGATTCAGCCAACCTTTGGTCTAAAAGTTCTTTCCCTCTAGGGGATACCCTCGTTGGCCCATGGCTCGCAATGATACCGGCCGAGACCGTGGCAGCAAAGAGCAAACTTGTAAATATGCAACACATCTTCTCTAGTTTCGTCTTTTCAGCCGGGGAGCTCTTCTGGACATCTTTTCTTTTCCTGCAGACCGCACGGGGTTTTATCCCACCGAAAGGGCCGATATGGACCGGTTTTCTTCAAACGATTGAGTCATCTTCTCCCACGGTGCGACGTCTGCGCTGTAAAGGTGTAACGGTGATCGTTCGAGAACGGGCAGGCCGTACCGAAAAGCATCGCGTCCAGTCATCGGGTCCTTTTCGATGCGCGTCCCAGCGTGTCGGGGCATTTCCGCGTGGCCGACGTGACATTGTGTAGCTGTTCTTTCCGTCCGTTGCCGAGTTTTACCAGGACCCGAAGGCAGCATCGGAGTTCGCACCAAACTGCTTTGCAGCTTTTGTCTGACTCGGGCTCCACAATCTCGATGAACGACTGGCTGACGTCGTTGGTCCAAGTTTTTTTGGTGTTGAGCAGAACGCAGCGGACAGCTTCTTTCTCGATCCGGCCCCCTCCTGCCTTGTGGGACGTGGGGCGGTCTGAAGTTGGGCAGGAACGGGAGGCGGTGCTTCCTGCCGAATGTGATGTCGACACCACCTCGCATCTTGCAGGGCTGCGGTGCGACTATTTTGGGGGTAAATGCAGCGCCCGCCTCCCTGCACACCTTTTTCGCTTCTTACTCCCGGCGTCAACGATTCCCGGGCCTCCTTCTGCAAGGTGATTGGTGCAGCGAACGGGATTCTGCATCCTTTGACTTGGCAATATTTTACTTCGCGAACAAAAGGGTCGAAAGCAAGAAGTGTTCTTCTTGGTGTCCATCGAGTCTTAGGAGAGTTGAGACGACTGTGTTCCTTGCACCAGGTAATATTTGTCTCCTCATTTCTTTCAATCACGATTCCCAGAGCGGCAAAGGTCCATCCAGCGCAAGCGGTATCTACCCTTCGTTAGTAGTGGCCTGACCCCGGTGCTGACATGTTGAGGAAAACCGCGGTTGGTGGCTCAGCACCGACAGCGACAGCAGCCTAGCAGCAACCCGGCCAGGGTCTAAGCCGCCAGCCAACGGCATATCCTAAATTCTCACAGATACCGGGATACTACTAAACGCGTTGGATCCGTCAATATGTCAGACTTGATCTCTCTTCCTTCTGTTTCCTGCTTCGCGATGAACCAGCGGACAGCCTGCCGTCTTCACCCCTAATTCCCCTTGCCGACAGCAAAAGGCACATCAATATGTCTAACGGATTCGGCCTCAGCTGCCCGAACGGCGGCAAGTTCTACATCTGCCAGGGAAACGCGACCGAGTTCGTCGGCTGCTGCACGAGCGACCCCTGCGCCGACGGCAAGGGCACCTGCCCGACGAAAGACCTCAAGCCGGCCACTTTCTCGGCCGACAGCTTCAAAGACATTCCGGCCCAGCAATGCGCCGGTGGCAGCAGCTCCGGCAGCGGAAGCGCACTCTGGTACACATGTCAAAAGACGTCACCGCCGTTTCTGGGTTGTTGCACCACCAACCCGTGCTCCAATGGCTCGTGTCCGTCGAACCGTCTCGCCCCGGCAAAGCTGAGCTCCAACTCGACCGCGCGCGCGGCATTCATCTCGATGGGCGGCGCGCAAACGACAAAGTCATCCACCACAAGGTCCGCGACATCGACTAAAGCGACTGCGACCTCGACATCTTCATCTACATCAGCCTCCACAACACCGACCACCACATCGACTGGCCTTCCGGCCACGGCAGCCCCCACGCAAGCCGGACTATCTACCGGCGCGGTGGCAGGCATCGCAATCGGCGCGGCGGCTATCGCACTAGCAGGTGCCATTTTCATATTCGTGGCCTACAAAAGAGGATGGTTCCGGAGGCGTTCCGACCGAGAGCGCGACTCGTACACGACGCCCTTCATCACCGGCGCAGTTTCTCCGTACGAGCCACACAACAGCCCGGCCCTTGCTCCGCAACGAGGTATGTTCTCCTTATCCGCGGCCAATCCTCTCGAAGCTCAACTAACAGAACCTACAGGATCCCACGCCCACTCAGCCTCAGCTTCCACCTTCAACCTCCTCGCACACCCCCCCTCCACTCCAACAAAACAGCAACAACTCTACCCCGGCTACCAAGCTCAACATCTTCCTCCACAGTCCCCACCGCTAAGCAGCAACCCAGGCAGCGCCCACTCCAGTCCCCAGATGCGCTCCTACCCCGGCCACGCGAGTAGCACGATGAGCATGATGAGCATGAGCAACATCTCATCCTCTACATATTCACACCAGCCCCCCCACCACCACCACCTCCAACCGCTCTCGGAACTCGAAACACCCCTCATGCTCTCCGAGCTGCCTAGTTCTGATAATAACGAGCCACATCATCATCCCCCTCCTTCACACCATAATAGCGATACAGGGCCGGCACCGCCGTACGCGCTACGGCCTGGACCTGCGGGAGGAGGAGGAGCGGGACAAGCGGCGCCGCAGAGGTGGGGGACGAATGTGACGAGGAATGAGTTGCATCTTTGGGATGGGAGTCGGGATCCCCGGGGGAGAGCGGATGGTAATAATACTGGTGGGGGTTATTGATTTGGATATGTATGATTCATGACGGTATCGGATCGGATCGCATTTGGACGGTGTTTGAGCATTTTCCGGCGTTATTCATGGGGTTTCTAATATTTCTCTTTCTCTGAATGTCTATAATAATTGTCTAGAGCTTTGGTCTTGGGGGTTTGGTAATATGACTGTTGCAACACAAGGTACCGGATATGTTATGTTGTTGTGGATATTAATGATAATCGGGATGGAATCTGCCGGAAACATGAAGTTACACGTTGGGAAGTCGCCTTTACTTGGATTCAAATGTTGAAGTGCAACATGCGGAGTGGAAGAGGCTATCAATTGATTGTACGAGCACAGAATTAACCCACCGCAAAGGGACGAGAGGGTTTTAAGATCTGGGACCATGAGGGATAACTTGTTAGTACTTCCATGTCAAAAACAACAGCGGTGTGGGTATTGTCAGAATTCAGATCAACCAGCCTTTCCTTGATTTCACACACAGGTTTGCAGAAAGGCTTCTACGAGACATTTACTTGTTGTCGAATCTACCTGTCTAGCTTCTAGCTAAGTCCATTTAGTCCACATGATTTATGCCTCTTTTCCGAATTCGGTAATCCACACCCAACAAACCGCCGACATTTCAAGCGCGCAAAATCTTGACGGCCTGCTCGAGCAGCTTGATGCGCTCCTTCAGCCGGAGTCTGGTGCTGCGCGTCGCCGCATCCTCAGCCGCGATCATCTCGAGCTGCTCGGCCGTCATGGACAAGACGTAGTCGGGCCCGAAGACGCGCAGCGGACTGTCCTTGCTGCTGAGCAGGAAGTGGTCGACGGCATAGACGCAGATGCCATCAACGAAGCGCGCGCGAGCCACCTCGTAGTACGCCTTGGTCACGTCGTGGATTTTCTCACAGACCGGGTCGACTTCGTTCTGTCTGGTTTCTCCGTTCAGCTCGGCCACATCTTCGATACGCACATACTCCCCCTTTGAAATGCCGCTGAATTTCTGGGTTTGTTCACATATCTCAACGGCGTGGGGTTTTAGACGATCCATCATCCGCTTGCCCTCCGCCGAGGAAAGTGCGGTTTCGAAATTTGGGACGCAGGTGACCGACTTCCCGTTCAGTTCAACGTCCAGCAAGAAGCGGACATGGTCCATGGCCCGCTGGTACCGCTTCCCAAGCTCTTCGAGAATAGCCTGCCACAATGCATAGCGTACCGTCTCGTCGGGACACGCTTCGGCTATCATGGCGTTGATGAAGTGATGGACGACAAGAATAGCGTTGCTGACATGTGCAAGAGCCATCTTTTCCCACTTTGTGGCCTGGAGACGGAACGCGGCGGGGATCATGGAACTTCCGAACTGGATTGTTGATGATGTGTTAGCTTTCAGGCTCACGACGAGGTAAGACGCGCAGACAATGGATGGGGCTTACCGTTCCAAGTTCGTACCCACGGTTTTCCTTATACATAACCTGAATGCGGTTGAGAAGCGAGCCGTTCTGGGGATCAGGGCAGTCAAAGGGCTCAATAAGAATGCCGTCAAGGTCCTCCTCGAGCTCGATGGGAATACTGAGGGGTGAGTCATAGAGATCTTCTCGTCGCACTGACACAGACCCATCCTCCTCATCTTCTTGGTCACTCAGAGTGGGCTTGGTGTCAGATTCAAACTCAATCTGGTGTCCCATCCAGTAGAAAGTTTCGGCGAATGCGTCGTTGAGATCTCGCATCCTCGTGATCAGCCGCAGGTTCTTGCTCTTCAGAAACACTTCGTCACCGTTGTAGTATGCATCCAACCCAAATTTGACGAGATCGGCGAAGCGGATGGCGATGTGACCGAGATAGGCCCGCTGCTCATCTGTCTCAGCTCTCGAGTCTCCCAGTGCCTGGAGTTGCTCCTTCGCCTCCTTGAGTGTTGCAGCCACCTCACGCTTCACGCTGGGGAACTCGCTTTTGGTACGATCCATGAGAAGTTCTCGCAGCCGGGCCCGGAGCGCGGGAATGCCCAGGCGAGACTTGTCAAGCTTTGACCAGGGTTCCTGGGAGAAAAAGGCGCTCTCTTCGGCATTGCGAGCGTCCATGTCAATGGTAACGCTGTGGTCATCAGCGCCACGATTACGGACCACACAATAACCCAAGTTATCGTTGCGACGACCACGGACAAGCTCGGCCGCCGCGTTCTTGGTCGCCGTTTCGACGGCAAGGTCGGGTTTGGTCAGCACTCCGAGGGTGCGCTTGCCCTTGGGATCAACTTCGGCTGCGAAGCGGATGATGGTTTGCGTAGCAATATCGGTGTTGCATGGGGCGACGGCGAGGATTCTGGTCCCAGTGTTAGCGCCAATCTGACAGCTTGCAAAGTATGTGAACTGACATTGTACGGGTATCCTTAATATACTCCTTGACCAAGTTCTTGACCAGTTCGATGTCATGCTTCGTGGTGAGGCCGGGCGACTCGTTCTCAAATATACCCGGGACGTCGATGAGCGTAAGATGCTCCTCACTGGGGCCATTCTTCTCGATGCGGAGAACGTCGCGGGTGAAAGTTGGCGCGGAGGAGTCTGACGTCGGATCCGTCTTGATGCCCATCACTTTGGTTGCCTTGACGTTGTTAGCCTTTCATCCTTCGCTCGGGAGATGAAGCCTATAGTGCAGGGAAGTCAGACATACCTCCTTGAACACATCTGCAAATTCCTCCCCGGTAAAGCTCGAAACAGTGCGACGGAATTCGCGCACGCTCTTGGCATGATCATCCGATGAGCCGCTAGCAGGCTGGATAGTCACGACGATGCTGATTTCCTTCTCGCGGCGGCAGATGATCTCGGTGGCAAAGCGGGTGCAGAGCGACACCGAACGCGGGAACGAAATGCCAGTCAGACTTTCCAGCAGACTGGACTTGCCGGCCGACTGCTCTCCAGCAGCGACGATCTGGTTGGACAAAATTAGCTTCGCAGACTTGCGCTCTAGAAGTCTGGAGGCAACGTACCTGCGGGAGAGGGATCTGCGACGAGATGCCAAGCTCTCGCAGCTTGTCGACTTTGTCGAGAAGGGCACGGTTGCCCAAGCCGACGCTGTCTGCATCCATCCTAGAAGCTTGCACGTTTGTCAATTTAGGACTAGGCGCCAGTTTCATGCTCTGTGTGATCGAGGAAGCCGTGTAGTGGGGTGGCAGGGTCAAATACAACTTGGAAGATGGGAGTTGGAGGTGAGAAAGAAAATGTTTGAGATGCGCCAACGTTGTCGCGTTGGGAAGCAAATGTGAATTGGGAGGGAAGTTAGGGTTGCTTCTGTTTTTCTCTTGGAACCGCGAGCATGTAAGTTGAGAAGCCCAATCGCATTCGGCGACTCGAGGACTGGATATTTATTGATCTTCTTCAGGCTGACCTCGGCGAGGATGACCTTAGGCCCGTAACTCTCGCATCCCGGTTTCCCTGTTTGCTTCCCCGGGACAGGTCAGTATCCGTCTCTCCGTTCATGTTTGCACCTGGCGGCCGCCAGTATCCGGCTGTAGGCCTCGATGCATTTGGTGAGCCTGCTGCGAGCAAACAAGCCAAAGCCATGAGGTCGAGGTATGGTATTAGCGACAGTAGGCTAACGATCGTTAGAGAGACTCGAAAAATGGGTGGCGGGAGAGACCAGCCACACCGTGTCCCCGTTCTATCTGTTTGTACACGTTCCGTTTGCCAATATGACAAGTGATTCCAATCGGCGGAGGTGCGGGTATCTGCATGTCAACATCGTGAAGCGGATAGTGGATGATAACACGATGTTCAAGCAGATAACTCACCTCTTTTTGTTTTATTGCTCGGTTCTTTGGGCTTCTGCTCCCGTCGGGCGCCCAGGTGTTCTTTTCTTGGTGCATGGTTGGCTCCAGACGTGTGCGTTTGTCACAGGGGCATCTTGTCGAGGAAAAGATTCAGGACTTTGAGCCCGCGGCGGTGAAAATTTTGTTTCCTCAGGTTCTTTGCTCCTTCCCAATTTACGTGCTTCCATTTCGGACCAAGCATTACTCGAGGTGACATCATCATCTCTGGAAAGCAGTCATCAAGAACGAGGTAAACATAGCAAGGAAACCGCAGTGTCTCAAAGACCAATGCTTAACTCTTCTTGTACTTTGGTACTTTCAACAAGACCTCGCTCTACGGAGACACACTGCCTTTTCTGCCTGATGGTACGGTTTAGCGACTTGGAAAACAGTGCACATCCTCCTCGGCAAGGTCGGATTACGGCCCCTGCATTGCGCGATGAGGGATCATCGGCCCCTCGCAACCATATGAGGAAGGTGGTTACTGAACGTCGTTACGTCCCGATACAAAAGCGGGATTGGCCGCATCGTCCAAGCCAGGGCAGTATTGCACATCTGGGCTGGGCATATCTCCGGAAGGTCAATTATTGATAGGCAGCTCCTCCCTGACCCCGCGCCAGTTATTGCGGCACAGCAAACGCCGAACCTAGCTAATAAATACAGGCCAAGGACGTTGCAGACATATATATCTCACTTTTTTTTTCCTTTTGACGACCTCTTTATAGTCTAAAAGATACTGGTCGGGAACAGGATGCACTATGCCAGTATTATTCTCGCCGGCTTCGTGGGGACGGCAGTCTGCCATTTCCCTCCTAAGCCGGAGGGGGTCAAGGTGTTGAAGTCCAAGTTCCATGAAAATGTCACCATCTCATACAAACAGGTTAGTTTTGAACACCTGCGGACACAGTGCAAGCTAACAGATACCACAGCCGGGAATTTGTGAAACAACGCCTGGCGTGAAGTCGTACGCCGGCTACGTTCACCTGCCGCCCGGATTTCTGGATGACGCCATTGGCGAGCCGCAGGACTACCCGATTAACACGTACTTCCTCCCACAGCCCTTATTGTTACAGTCATATGGTGTCTGACTAAACGCCCATCAGCTTCTTCTGGTTCTTCGAAGCCCGCAAGAACCCCTCTACCGCACCCCTCGCCATCTGGCTCAACGGCGGCCCCGGAGGCTCCTCGATCATGGGCCTGCTAGAAGAAAACGGGCCCTGCTTCGTCACACCCGACTCAAAATCCACCGTTTTGAATCCGTGGAGCTGGAACAACGAGGTCAACATGCTCTACATCGACCAGCCCAACCAGGTCGGCTTCTCATACGACGTCCCGACCAACGCGACATTCTCGCCCCAGGACTTTGGGTTCCTCAGCGAGCCGGCGGACTTCAGCGACGGGGTCCCCGAGACGAACATGACGTTCATGGTCGGTACCGTGAGCAGCGGGAAACCGAACAGCACGGCGCACAGCACGGCGCAGGCGGCGCACGCGCTCTGGCATTTCGCGCAGACGTGGTTCTTTGAGTTTCCTCATTACAAGCCGGAGGACGATAGGATTAGCTTGTGGACGGAGAGCTACGGCGGGCATTATGGACCTGGTTTCATGCGTTTCTTCCAGGAGCGGAATGAGCGGATTGATAGGGGGGGGTCGGAGGAGGAGGGGGCGCATAAGCTGCATCTCGACGTACTGGGCATTGTGAACGGGTGCGTCGACTTTTTGGTGCAAGGGGAGGATTATTTCCACTATGGGTTTGATAACGTGGGTTCTTTTCCTTGTCTACCTCCCCAATCCCGTTACATCTTTCTGTTTTACCCGTTTCTCTATGGATATGATGTGGGCAAAACATGGTTACATGTAGCTGACGGGAGTACATGTAGCCCTACGGCATACCCATCTTCAACAAGTCGACCTACGAGAGCCTCCTCCACAGCTGGCGCCACTCTGGTGGCCTCAAAGACCAGTTCTACGCCTGTCGTGCGGCCATCGACGGCAGCTTCGCAAACGTGTCCACCATCTGCAACAACGTCCTCGGCGACTTCCTCGGCGTCATCGACGGCTACGTCGCCGAAGCCAACGCGGGCAGCTACGACATCACACACCCTCTTGCGGACCCCTTCCCCCCGCCCTATCTGTACGGCTATCTGACGGAGGAATCGGTGCTCGGAGCCCTAGGCGTGCCGGTGAATTACACGCCGCTGTCCATTGCGGTGAACGAGGTCTTCACCTTCGACACGTACGATGTTTTTCTGGGTGGCTTCATCGAGAGCCTCGGTGCCTTGCTGGACGGAGGCGTCAAGGTGCACATGGTCTACGGCGATTCGTACGTCAACCCCGTTCCCCATTTCTTTGCGATCTCTAACTGTACCTGGCAGTGATTACGCATGCAACTGGCTCGGCGGCGAGACCATCTCCCTCGCCATCCCGCATTCGTCACATTCCGTCTTCGCCTCGGCAGGCTACACACCCCTCATGACTTCCGACCTCTCTTCTCCTTGCGGCTTCACACGCCAACATGCCAACCTCTCCTTCACCCGCGTTTTCAACGCCGGCCACGAAGTGCCTTCCTACCAGCCCGAGGCGGCGTATGAGATCTTCATGCGCGCCACCCGCAACGTGGATATTGCCACGGGGACCAGGCCGGTCACCGAGGACCTCGTCACGGACGGGATGAAGGATGTGCGCGGCGTCAAGGTGCCACGGGGCAAGGAGGTGGAGCCGCGGTGCTATATACTCAAGAGGCAGACGTGTACGGATGACGTTTGGGAGAGGGTGCTGAATGGGAAGGCCGAGGTGAGGGATTGGTTTGTTGTTGGTGATGGCGAGGAAGAGGGAGAGGTTGGTGGAGGACAGGAGTGGGGGGATTTGTAAGGATGCTAGGATTCCCCTACCTTACGGGGCGGAGGCGAATGGGCCTCTAGCCGGTGTATTTACAACGCCTACGTGACCAATAGCAGAGTGTGGTAGACGCGATAAATACTTCAAGTATTGATCCGTTGTGGTGAAAGTCGCAGAATCCTGCAATCACGAGGCTAAAGCTGGAGATGATATGGAGAAGAACGAGGAAGGCCACAACGTGCAGTGGGCTTTGGTAGGAGTAGGTTATAGCGATCCCTGCCACTACATTATCAGTAGGACTTTCCAGCTTGAATGACTGGCTGGGGGAACTTATTAGGGACGGGAGAAAAAGGGGGAATCTCAAGAAGCCCCAGCCCGAAAACAGGTTCCTCAGCTGTTGGGGCCGTCACCATCCCGGAGCGGAGCGATTGATACGCCGAGCTGACCGGCGCATGCTTGTCATGGAGACATCCACCAGCGATACCACCACTCAGCCAGGTCGGACAGCTGGAGCACTTGCCCTTGCCGGCGAAGGGTGGTCGTTTGTTCGGATACACGGTCGTCCATCATGGTGCCGCCGGGGTGGAAGGGACTTGGACACGTGTGGAAGTTGGGCGGTGTAATCGGCCGGACTCGACGGTGGAGACCGTGTCGAGAGTCGTGTGCCGATGTGGGTGACGGCTGTGCCGTTTGCGCTTTGGTAAGTCTAGTGGAGAAAACGTCGTGGCATCTGGACCGTTTACAAATCATCGACATGTCGTCTTTTTCTCTTTACTATCGACGCCAGTGATTTGCGGTTTGGGGTGGGCTGATGGCTGGTGTGTTGATGCTACCTTGGTGGAACTATCGCTAACGTTCACTGCCTGAACCACCTGTATAGGCAGGATGAACACCAGTAGTGTCACTTTCCTGGATTGCATGATGTGTTATCTATATGAAAGCGTAACTACCTAGGTAAGTGAGTTATTAGCTACTTTATGTGCTTTGTGCAGAATAAACCGACTCCTTGTGCTGTCCGTCTCTCTTCCGTCGGCGCCGCAGTAAGAGCACGCAATGCCATGTTCACCTTGGAGTTAGTGTAGTCTGTTATTATTAGGTACGTAGTTACCTAGCTTGAAGCCTGCCGTTCCCACTATTCTCCTGTTCCCTCCCGCTCCCATTTAGGTACACGTGATTATCTAGATAAGTATCTCTATTTACCCTCCCCTCTGCTACCTGCCTACCTACTATGAAAGGCATGCGCAGGAAAAACTCACCATGACTCAACTTGGGGGCTGGTGCATAACAGAGTCGGAATTTTCAGCGCCCAAAGTTGTCGGATCCCACGAATCCCAGTTGATAGTTCCTCCAGGCGTCATGGGAAGTTGGAAGTCGAACGAAATTTCAGAATTGTCCAAACCGCCATCTCTCAGTGGATCTGAGACTCCGGCCACGCCTTGCAGGCCCTCTTGATCCACCGCTTGGTTAGAAGCCATTCCAAGATTTGGTGGGTCTGATCCATAGAGAGCTGGCGGAGGGGTGGTTCCAGGCTGGATCAACCCGGATGGATTTCCATCACCCCCATATGGCGTTGGATTGAATGTTGTAAGGCTGTTGTCTTCGACACCATTTGTTCGCTGATCCATAACAATGCCACCGGGCACTGTCCGTACCGCAGAGGGCGTTGAAATTGCCGGCGGCGCTCGCGTTATCGGTGGTGTTTCATCATTAGTCTGATCCGGGCCTTTGGAGGCAGTACTCTGATTCTCCGGCGCCTTTCCCTTGTTCCTAGGTGTATCACCGCCTTGGCGGGACCGTCCGCCAGATGGATTGGCTTCCTGCGCTTGATTGGCATCGGCCACCCAGTCTCGGAAGATAACTCTGGCAGCTAAACTGAAGGCGCGCTGAGCAAATGCAACCATCTCTTCCTCATTCCGCTGGGAGCATTCTGGATCCTCATTGGGGGCCCTCTCTCTGTCTGGCAACAGGCCATGTGTGCGGATGACATGTCGGACCTATGAAATGTGTCAGAGGTGTTAAGATATGCATCATCAATCCAGGAACATACCGTCTCGTCCCCACGTCTCTCGATGAACTCTTGATACTTTAGCATGTGCTCAGGGACATCGTCCACAAAACAGTTATCTGGCTCATCCTCCCCTGGGAATAGGGTCCTCCAGACACTGAACCATTGCTCAGGTAAGTCCAGTACCTTGTTTACCCTGACTCTCAGAGATTCAGCTAGCTCCGGCGGTAGTGCTGTCTCGTCCCGAAAAGGTTGCTTCTCGCAGGATAGCTGCTTGACGTGTTCTGCAAATTTCTCTGAACTTTTGAAGTCTTCCTTACAATCGGGGCAATACAAGACCGAGCGTATGTGACAGCGACGGATATGATCTTTGATGTGGCTGATGTGAACGAACCCGCGCGATACACCCCCGGCACCGCAGAAGAAGTGCTTCAGTGGATATCTTTTCTGAAACGGACAGGCAAGCCGCTTTGCCCTCTTTTCGATGCGTTTTCGCTTCGGAGCTGGCCGCTTCCTCGGATCGTCGTCTTCCTCCCGGTCTCGTTTTTTCGGAGCATCACCCCTCTGGGACGACGCTTGGGAAGTTGTTTCGGTCCGATAGGAATGAAACCCAGAATAGGCGAGAGAGCCAGTGGAGTCGGATGGTGTAGTCTGTGATGGTGAAGATTCGGGGGCGTCGGTAGGGTCGAAGGCTGCACCAGCCATACCATAAAGAGTGACAATTTGCGACTCCGCTTCGTAAGCTACTATGAGAGCCCGTACAGCCGCTGACAGGGCTGGGAGAAAACGCGAGCCATCGGAGACAAGAATATCGCCGAGCTCGAAGATATCAGAAGATCCAGTTTCTGGACCGCTGGTCTGACTTTCACCCTCGCATATCGACGGAAAGCTCTCATTGTCTGACGTATCGTTGTCCGGCACTGGCGGCGGCGACGAATCATGCTTGTCTACCCCCGACCCGGAGGCAGTAGCCGGAGACTTTGCGTCGTTGTTAGTGTTAGACACTGCCGTATCCCAAACAGTCTCTTTGCCAAATTTGACGCTTTGACTATTTGCTTGAGGATTTATTATTCCAAGCGCTTCCAATGATGGAAGCCGGCTGGGTTCGAAGTAGTCGGCTCCGACGTGTTGTGCCGAGGAATGAGATCGAGAATCCTCCGAATAGGGGACCAAAACGCTCCAATTTCTGTCGGAAGATTTCCAGTCACCGATGGAAGGTAGCACGGTGGAAGAGCTACTCCATCTAAATGATGAGGGTTTTGCGGCCACTGAGGCACCTTCGGACAGGGTTGGGGAAGAATCGTAGATGGTCGGGAGTTCCGCGAAGCCCGAGTCAGCCGAGTGGATCGAGTCCCGCTCGCGGACATCACCAGCGCCCAAGTGGAACTCCCATGTATTAGAGCGGGGCTGCAAGGTGTGAGGTGATGCAGACCCTTGCCCGTTGAAAGGTCCGTCGCGTCGGACCAGGTGGACTTCATTCGTGACATGAAAGCTCCCATTTCCATCGAGTCTGTTTTCGGCGGAAGCAGCCGAGAGCTCTCGGCTTGTCGGCTCGTCTTTCTCGGGCGATGTGACAGAGGCTTGACGCCGCGCCCAGTCGCGGCAGAAGCCTTCCAGGAATTTGGAGATGACAGCTGGAGTAGTTCTTCCACTGAGGATTAATTCGTGATTGACTACGGCGGAAAGCTGTTGGGAGCCGGTGGATATCAAGTCCTGGCAAAGGAGAAACAGGTCCCCAGATGAAAATTCCGTTTCAGCATAGGGTAATGGTGTAGGGTGGTTTGGGAAGAGGATATGCCATATCTGTTCCCAGAGAGCCTCAGCTGACCCCGTCCGGTGCCTTGTGGCATAACTGATAGCGTCCCAGTCCGTTACGCTGATAGAATAAGCGAAACCCTTCCCGCTGGGACCGAAGGCGTCGGGACGAACTGGACCTATGCACTTGGGGTTTGTATCAAGATGGTTCTTGAGATTGACCTCGCTTAAAAACGTGGCCCGACAAGTCTTGCAGCTGTGCGCAGAAGTGTCAGAAGTGTAATGGCATCGGGACAGGTGTAGTTTGAGCTGCGCCCCATCCAAGAAGCGATGTTGGAAGCAATCTTTGTATTTTGTCGCGTCAGACTTCCAGAATGGGCAGGCCAGGGGCCGAGTTGTTTCCCTTGGTTCTTCCAGTCTTTTGATAGGAAGCAGGCGGCGTCCGAAAGCTGGTGTCCCACGGCCTGCAATATTATCGTATTAGCAAGTGGTTCACATGGGTGGAAGCGGTCGAGCCAAAGCGTCTCGCTGCTCAACGAGTCGAGCCTGGCCCCCAGATACGTACCTTGGCCTCTACGACTGGCAAGCCCTCTCCTTTCCTCAGATGTGAATGGTCCTGGTCCTGCTGGCATGGTTACCAGGTAATTTCTCGCAGGGTGAGATTCTCGGAGTACGGATTCGGGGGGGCGCTTGGAAACACTTGAAGCTCAGTGTTGTCAGCCTGAAAGGGTCCCAGAGAGTCAGACGTTTTCTTCCAAGACTGATTCACGTGACTCGCGGGAGGCCACCCATCTTCAAAAGACAAACCTGTGTCTTCACTCTGGCAGCCGGCCAATGAGGCGCGGGACAAACCCCTGGCCTTTTCCGGTGTCGCAGGTCGGTGTGGGAGAAGACACAGCGTCCGCAACATCGAATTACGGCCCCCCTCTGTCGTTAGTCCTCGGGGAGGTTGACACTGAGATTTCGTTGCTCATAGAGATGTCTTGCTGCTTCCGTCGAGAGAGGCACGAAGAAAGGGGATGTGGCGGAGGTATAAAGTTGTTGAGCATCTTCCGTGAAATGAAGCCTAGATCTTGCTGCACTCGCATCAATTTAATCAGATCGCAAAAACTACAGCAAATCGTTTGGTACTTGTCCCCATCCTCGCTGTTATTTATCTGGATTCCACGCTGCCACCACCAACATGTGCCCATCATCCACCTCTGGAACCGCGGGAACAGGAGGTCGCCGGTAAGTGGTCCGTGCATCGCCGACATTGTGATACTGACAGTGTTTGAAAGCAGGGTGCTAGGCGCTGAACAGATGACGCGAGCGGGGGTGCAGCAGTACCTGAATGGGCCACCATCCGTGGCTGAAAAACTCTTGTTTGGCGAGCCAGTGGTTGACATTGCCGCCCTCGTCAAGGCCCGGAAGGCAGCCACCAATGACATGCTCGCCACCTGGCAGCAGGGCTGGGACAAGGCCTCTCATTAGCATCCGGTTCTGAGACGGAAACAAGGTGTTGATACGATGGTCATAATATTAGTGAATATACTTGGGGCTGAGAAGAGATATCGTGCTTTGAGAATCTGAATCACGTTTCCTGTATGTTGAAGTGACAGTTGATTTGGTTGGTGTGTGGTGCTGCGGCACAGCACGTGGGCCAAGTTGGGAGAGGAAGAAGGCCTGTGGCCCTAGCTAAATACAGGTCCTCTGGTCGGTGCGTATCGCTATCCCGCCTCGGGTGTGTTAGGCTGGGAAGGAGTACCCTCGCAGGGAAGCAGGCAGGCACGCACCACAGCACCTGTATTTGGCCAGGGCCACAGGGCCATCTCTCTTCCACACAACAAGCATCCTTAGCGCCAATCTCTCAGGTGCTCCTTCCTGGCCCAACACGGCCCAGTCGTCGCAGCTGTGCGCTCGCGACCATGACAAAGGAACTAAGTTAAGATGGGCGAATCTGCTCATCCTTCTTCTTATCACAACCCGAACCCAGATCTGAAGGACGCGCCCAAAATGCCGGATCGGCATCCAGTCTATCCTGCACCTTCTTCCACTTGTCCTCTAGCTCTTCAAGAAACGGAAACTCGCCACTCGCAAGGACCTTCTTAAGCTCATCAGGGCCCATGATGGGCCAGTCCTCCTCAGTCTCGGGACCGGGTACGGCGTGGTTAAGCCCCTCTGTCGGGAGAAGGAAGAGGCGTTTGTCCTTGAGCGTTAACCATGTGTTGCCGTTGCTGAAGGTCCAGAGCATGCCGGCATGGTCGGCGTGGCGGATATCTCGTATGTCGTAGGCGGTCGATACGTTGAGGAATTTCGGCGTGGGTTTCATGTACGGGTGGTTTTCGAACATCATGATCGTGCGGGTTGATGTTGTGTCCGCTGGGTCTGTGACATTTTGGGAGGTTGAATCGGCGGTGGATGCCATGGTGGTGATGGATGAACTGATCCATAGACTATCTGGTCTATGGTGGTGTGGTGTGTCTGAAGGATGGAGAAGGCTGGAGGAAGGTCTGGGATGGAGATATGGTGGTGTGGGGCCTACCAGGCACCCACACCCCACGACAATATGGGATGGAAGCAGTTGGTCTTGCTATCATCTATCATCCTATGTGGAAGTTAAGAATTAAATAGGTACCAAGAATGCCATGAGATTATATGGACACCTCCGTGGGCGCCTCCGTGCAACGCGAACCTGTGCCGCAGCCCGGATGAGATGTATACCCGGTGGCGCAGCATTTTGTTCCCAAGGCATTCGCTATATTCTGTACGAATCCCCACCTCCCCGATCTCCATTAGCTGAGTCGGGTACTGACTGCTTTTTAGCTCCCCGTATCATCACCCCCCTCATAGATAGCCCAGAACTACTACGTAGACGGGTGGTAGGTAACACGTTCCTTCCTCGCCCACTCCTCGAGACTGACAGATCTCGGGACATCCCCCCGCAGGCAAGACCAGCGCTCCCACATACCGTTCTCCAAACGGCGCCATATGGGCGTCAAATCGCCTCCGTGCTTCTGTGCAGAGCGGATGTGATAGAAAAAAGTCGTCAGGACGTAGGACAGCAGTGCTGGGTGGTCCTGAAGGACCCGGCTTTCAAACCCCCAAGATGAGTTGACCGATGTCGTTTTGATGCTGCCAAGGGCCAGCCCAGTAGATTCAGCATAGTTTGACACTATATCATCCTGTGGTCTTGATAGGTATTCGCGGACAAAGTTGATTGCTGAGGGCGTCGCGGCGTGTTGTTGCTTCTGGAGGCCGTCGTTGGAGAGCGGTGAGACGCCTCCTCTTCCTATCGGGCCTGAGAGCCCAGAACGAGCGGCGGCTGTAGCCGTTTTATTAGCAGGTTCCAGTTCTGTTAGGGACTTGGCGTAGCGGAGCGAGCTGGCAGAGCAAAAGCTTCCCCCGCTGGAAGCTCTGCGACTAGTAGCCGGCATCACCCGGATGCCCTCCCAGTCATACGCCACGGGTCCATTTTTATGCGATGGTGCACGTAGGGATCCGAGAGAGGGCATCCTGGATGGCATTGTCTTTTCTCTGGCAAGCACGAGATCGTCCAACTCTGTCACGGTGATGTAGTCCAGGCAGGTGTTGAGAATGCTGAGGTAGCCGTCGACAACCGGGGAGAAGGAAAGGCCGAGGCACTCGAAACCATTGTTCCTTAGGAAAAATTCTCGAACCGACCCGTGAATTAGCCGCACGACTCTGGATTCCCCTGTCTCCAGGTCCAGTGATCCGGCTCCTGCGTTGATGGAAGATTTGGTGTCAGACCCGTGTTCTCGTTGAGTCGTCTGAATCGGGTGCGCGACCTCGATAAGTCCCATTGAGATGTGGCGAAGTTGCTTCTCGACCTGGTCATCCGTCTCTGCGTAGTACTCCGACTCATTGCATGCCGCGAGCGATTCTGGTGCTGGAGGCCTGATGAATGCGAGAATATGGCGCCACTCCTGGATACGCAACTCGCCACCTAGAGAAGCCCAGTAAAAGACTCGCCGAGTGAGGAATGGGTCCTCAGCAGGGCTTCGGAGCAAGTTCCGGAACAGCTGATCGAGGTCCTCCGGTACCACCTTTTGAAGCTGCTCGCGGATGAACTTCAAGTTCCGTCCCTGGTGAATATACCGGAGCACCATGTCGACGACGAGAACCACCCACAGAAAGATGCCGCAAGACATGTCTCTGATATCGTCTCGCAGCAATTCCATCTCTTGAGACATCCCAACGGCTTCATCAGTACCAGGTTCAACTCCAATCCGTTTCGCTTTCAAATAGTGTAGGATGTCTGGCTGGTTGTGCTCTTCTACTGCAACCATTGGGAATGAGGTCCAATAGGAAAGGCCGGGGTACGAACTGCGGGCCGAGATACACACTTTGACACTCGCAGAGGCGTGTGTTAGAAACCGGATAAACGAATTGATCTCCATCGCGTGCCCATCGCTGCACTCGTCCAGGGCATCGATGAAGATCCGGACGTTGAAATCAGGCTCTTCTCGGCATCGGTCAAGCAGCGTTTCTCGGATGATAAACTGGAGATCATTGATCCTCCAGAATCCGGTGCTTTGTTGGTATCCGCCCTCGAAATCTAGCCTTTCGGTGTATCTGGAGATCGCGCGTTTGAGTGAGGTCTTTTGGTCCGGCAACGACAGGAGCTGGTGGAGAAGAGATCGACAAGCACCCTCCCAGTTTCTTTGCAGCTCCGTCCCCTTTGAGTCGAAAAAGAAGGACAGGTGGACGGCCACCTCTCCGCCTGTCCGAGAAAGGCGCTGCTCGGCCTCACGCATCAGAACAGATTTGCCACACGCTGGCTTGCCATGGATCAAGATCACATTTTGAGCGCCTTGACGGCCCTCGTGCCAAGCTTGAAATTTTGGGTGCTCAAACAGCCAGTTGCAGGTTCCGGGGAAAGGTAACTGAATCGATTGACGTCGCTGATGCATGTCTTGAAATCGAAGAGATCGAAGACAGGCTGAATGACCATCACGTTAATAACCCAGGCAGAAGCATTATACCCTGGTGTGCCCAGGGATTTAGGAGAGAGGAAAGCTCACGTACCTTTCTCAATACCTTTCTCAATGCTGCTTAACTCCGCCTCTACAGGTAGTATATCCCTTGGGGGGGCCACTTCGGCCACTTTCTTGACGCGCAGTATAGATTGATAGAGATTTTGCAATTCCCCTAGGACCTTTTGAGCGTTTGGGTCGCCGGGCCCGGAGAAGCGGCACATATCCATGTGGTTAGCCTGGAGAGTCTCGGCGCGCTCGCGTGCATCCCCGAGAAGAGAGGAGAAGCCGGGCACGACCTTATCGTTGAGCGAGCCGATGTTGAAGCCAGATAAGCCCAGCCCTTCCTGAAAGGTCTTGACTTGAAAGTCATATCGCGCCCACAACCTGGAAAATGCGTCTTGGCATCTCTCCAAGTCGGGCGTCCGGAGGCCAAGCGCGTCCAGTGTCGTCGAGCTTGTGTCGATCAACGCAGCGCTGACGATTTTCCTCGCCTTGTTTCCAAGCTTGGCCAAGTCCACACTGCCGCGGTGAGGGGTTCCGAGGAACACTACAGCGGCTGTGCGCTTGACAATGGCCTTCGAGGTTGGTTCGTCCGACACATCTGAGATGGAGAGCATCTCCTTGACCAGGATTCCGCCGAAGGAGTGAGCAACAAAAATCAGAGGCGAACTAGGGCTGGGAAGTCTCGAGAGTTCGTAGAGGAGGTCCTTTGCATGGCTGAAGACGGTGTTTTTGTTGGTGGCACCGCGTCCAAACTTGGAGACCTTGGTATCGTACCCCCACGTCAATATGCGGGCCTCGGGGCATTTCTGCGGAAGGAGATCTTTGGGCCAAAAGAAGTCTACATCCTCGTTGTCGTCGGTTGCTGTTGACGTCACCATTGATGCTTCGTCAGCAGGCCCCGTGTCGATGCTATGACTGTCATTGGCCTTGGCTGCGGAATTCTGCCTTGATACAAGGAATGCTTGTAGAAATGGTCTCGACTTCGCTTTTTTGGTCCACGTTCTGGTCGCATGGCCTTGGAGACCGTGGACAAGAATTATACTGTAGTCTCGAGTGTCAGCAGCGTGCTTGGTGAGTCGGAATCCATCTGGTAGGACTTTACTCAACAGACGCGGTGGATCCTGGCGGATCGTAGACAGTCCTAAGCCCAAGGCATGAGTAAAGGCCAGTTGGGCTCGCCAGTCCCAGCATTATGAGTGCCGCGGCGTTCAGCGAAAGATCATGGAATGGGAGAAATGGGCATCAGGCTTCGTTTGAGACGGCTCGATTTTCCCCGCATTCCGAAATCGCTGCTGTCTGCCAACGGCACGTGCTTTGCTCAGCTCCTGTGTGAACATGGGTTAGTGATTGAAGCTAACAAAAATCCATGTAACTACCTACCTATGAGCATCGGTGGCCGTCGATTCTAAGGTGGTATAACAACTCAACAGGCATGCCACTCAATATACGATTAAACCGAGCCTCCAAGGCCTACAATTTCAAACCAAAACTCAATTTATATCCAGTAGAGGTGTGAAGAAGTGCAGGTAAAGATGCGTGTTTGGTAGAAGAGAGGATGGGCCCTGAGGGTTGGCCAAATACAGGGCCCTCGGTCCATGCGTGCCTTCCATCTGGTCTGGGGTGCTCTTTCCTGACCCTACAGGTGAGAATGAGATAAGAAACTGAAACCATTACTTCGCTCCCACCTGCCCAGTTTCCCCGGTCCCCTGCGACACCCCCAGCAATACATCACCAGGGAACCTAATCCCATACCCATTCGCGTTCCGTCCAGCCCAGAGCCCAATATGCAACCTCCCAAGCCTGAACCCAAGCCCCCTGCTCTGTCGTTCGCCAGCCGCCGCCCTGGCATCCTTCCTCTCCTCGTCCGTCTCGTCAAAAACAGGGATAATCTTGATCCCCCTCAGCCTGAAAAACTCGTCATTCCACTCCTTGACAACGTGGTGGATCCGTCGTCTCTGGCGGGCTGCTGCATCGCTCCTCCCACCACCACCGGCATATATGGACCGGGACCCGTTGTTAGCGGGAGCAGCGGAGAGGCCGAGCTGCCGCGTGAATACGGACCAGTCTTCCTGGTCTACATCTCTCCTCGTCCATAGGGACTCTGGGAACGGAAAGGCGAGCGCCTGCTCTGGGGAGTATATTGGTAGGCGGTACTCGACCACGTCGGCCGGCGGCGGTCTGCTGGCGGGCCGCTTGATGATGTATTCCATCGTGGCGGACATGGGGGATATAGGAGGGCTGCCTGGCTGCTGCTGGTGGTGGTTGGCAGCACTGTATGGGGGCGGGGCTGGTGAGTCTTGGATTGGAGAGCCCATTTTTGTGGAGAGAAGATAGTAAATCGGATGTTTGATAGCGTCTAGGAGATAGGTGGCGAAACCGCTGACAATGGGATCATAGGATAGGAAACGATGTAGATGGGTTCCTCTACCTAATATTATACATCCCAGCTCTGCTTTTCTGTTCTTTTTCCCGGCTTGAATATCAAAAACGCCCTGTCCCTTCGGCTTACGTACCCTGCCTGAACCTCGCCTGCGGCGCAGTCGAACCACCGCCAACGAGGTTGAATCAAGCTCATATAGCGTGCAGAGTCACATTCAGCCAAAAATGTGGGCCGATCCCACCTACTGCTTTAAGTTATCGGTGCACAACAGAGGTGTGGTTGGGGGCCTACGTAGGTCTTGCGGCTATATTCAGAGTATTGCTCATGGCCGTGATGATGGCGTTCTCGTGGGCTTATGGACATGCGCCACACGTGCTGCATCTCCAGACATATTAAACGATTGTGCAATCCAGTGGCGCCCGTCTTTCATGGCCAGGGGAAACCGGGCATTGATCCAAATCCCCGTGCGTATGTGCCGGCATCAGATCACTAAATACGCAACGGCGTGGTGGCAGAGTGGTCTAATGCGCAAGACTCGAAATCTTGTTCCCTCGGGAGCGTCTGTTCGAATCAGGCCCACGTCGAACTCTATCAGTTCAAGACACAGAAACTGTGTCCTCGGGCTTACATACAATTTTTAGACCGGAGTTGTAGCTGACGCCCGCCCTTTCTTTGGACCGAATCAAGGTACTTTGTTGTTCCCCATCCGACCTGAATAGGGTCCGGACGCACGACGGCGGCGGTGTGAACAACCTTCCGTTACAAGAAGGAGGGGTGGGTCATGTCCCGAGATATCGATTCCAGTGGCTGCAGTGGTCTGCCTCCAGCAGCTAAGTTCGATTTGTGGAGATTTTTGTTCGCTCATCTCTTCTTGCTATAAAAGGAGAGAAGTGCACGCAGTTTGGCAGGCGTCTCAATGGCCGGGGTTGCTGGAATAGAAGCCGCCAGGGACGCAAGTTTATGAAGAGGTTCTCTTTATGAAACCCTCAAAATGGTGCTCTTATCGAGTGTTGTGTACCTTGGCAAGCTAGGTAGGTTAGGTACCTAGACAACGTACAGCCAAGTTAAGGAGCACGTTGTCTCGACGGGGGGCGGAGAGTGGGGGGTCCCGCAACCAGGTCCATTTCCAACGAGCCCGCCGCCGTCTTTTCCCCTTCTTCAGGGGTGAAGGCGTTATTCTTGAAACGTTTCCTCATTCGCATGCTTGATGGCGAAAAGATGCGTACCTTACATCAACATTGAAGCCTGGCGGTACTTGCTTTTATACCACCTACCTATCTACCTAGGTACAACACTTAGATGAGGGTTCTCAGATAGGTACATATCTCCTACCATTCGGAGTGGAGTGCTCTCCGATAAAACCACAGGGGTCCCGGGAGAGCGACAGAGTCCACCGGAAGATGCTTGTCTCGCGGCCCCAGGTGAAGACCAGGGAAAAGGAAAATCAGGGTCGCGGGATCTTCCACCATCGCGGATCGTGAACCCTGATTTTCTTTATCTAAAATCTGCAGCTCAACGGTCTGTTTGGGACAGACTATTCCTCCCTGAGACAAAACGTCATCGTGCTTGGCAGCCTCGGTGCAGTTGGTTGCTGTGCTGAGAGTCGAACCCCCACGCCGCACGCCTCCTGGGTGGTGCATCATACATGGGACCACTACCAATCCCTTGGGAGCACGCAATACACCACGCCGCATTGTGCGATTGTGCAGAAACGATATATCACCAACCACTTTTTTTTTTGTGTCGTTGCCCGGTCATGAATCCCTTCTCACTTCGCATGGGAGGCGCACTGCGCCGCCGGCGACGACGACGACGACGATCATCATCACCACCTCCTCCAGCGTCAACAGAACCCTGAAAGAATGATTTCCCCCCGGGCCGAGGTCGCGCTCACCGACGGACAGCGCGACGCGTTGACGGCGGCGACGCGCGCGGGTTCGACACTGTCGGGTCTCGGCGTCATCACCATCATCCTCACATTCTCTCTGTCGCGCCACTTCCGGAATCCGATGCACCGGCTCATCTTCATCAATGCCTTCTACAACGCGTTCGACGTGGTGTGCACCATGATTTCGACGAGCGGGCCGGCGGCGGGGAATTCGTCGGCGCTGTGCCAGTTTCAGGGGTTTCTGAACCAGATGTAAGCCTCTTTAAATCTCTAGAAACATACCTACCTAGGTAAGTATTAATATCGTTATAGGTTCCCCGTGGCCGATGTCCTCTGGACCCTCGCCATGGCAATCGACGTCTACCTCATCGTCTTCCACTGCTACGACACCATGGCCCTGCGGCGGCTGGAGTGGAAATACATGCTCGGCATCACACTGTTCACCTTCATCCCTGCCTTTGTGCTCCTCTTCATCAACACCCCTGACAAGGGGCCCATGTATGGGAGTGTCACCGTATGTTTTTTCTCCCTCTCTTTTTCACCTCCAACACATAAACTGATACTGATCCCGACATTAAGCTGTGGTGCGCCATCGCCCCGAAATGGGTCCTCTTCCGCATCGTCATCTACTACGTCCCCATCTGGACGTCCATCCTGATCACCATGGGTTTGTATCTCGTCGTCGGTTTCGAGATCATCAAGCGGCGTCTCGCACTGCAGAGTATCACCAGCGACACAATCCCGCTTGATATGGATGACACCGTGATGCCTGCTGCTATGGCGACGGCCGACGAGCCGTACAGTCCTACCGAGCCGCTGCCGCCGAGACACGTGTTGTCGACGTCCCACTCGGCTGATGAGTCGCTGGTAGCATCCAAGTATGGTGGATACTCGACATCTGTAACGCATCGGGGCAGGCAGCCGCCGGCGAAAAGGTCGTCGTTGTCGTTTAGGCAGTACATATTGATGCCGCTGTTCTTTTTCCTGGCGCTGTTGTCCGTTTGGGTTGCGCCGTCCACGAACAGGGTTGGGTCGTTTGTCGATCCGGGGTTTGGCTCGTATCCTCTTCTTGTGGCGGTGGGGATATCCGGGTCGTTGAGGGGGTTTTGGAACGGGTTGGTATTTGTGACGGTTGGGATCAAATCTTGGAAGCG
The DNA here is from genome assembly GCA_030411725.1 of Echria macrotheca. Lineage (NCBI taxonomy): Eukaryota > Fungi > Ascomycota > Sordariomycetes > Sordariales > Schizotheciaceae > Echria > Echria macrotheca. The sequence goes on along the minus strand of MU839831.1, from coordinate 1,584,085 downwards.
GAGAAGGGAGGCGGAGGGGATTACGATGAGACCCATGACAGGGGATGGGCGAGGGCGGGACGTGTAGCAACACGGTATAAACATCAAAGTAGAGTGTTAAAGATGATCTTGAACTACTTGATTGACTAGAATAAGACCTGCCGTGTACGCATGTCGAAGTCAGGAGGCAGAGAGGATGCCTGAGTCAAAGCATGGAGTTCGGGAATTTCAACTAGAGGATCGTATTCCACAGATGCGGCGGACAGTGGAGGTCAATGATAAGAAAATTCCCGAGTTCCTGGAACCTGTGCCTGGTTTGCTTAAGACATGCAGAGCACGTCATCCCCGTGCATCACATCCTTCACGTACAGGTAAGACACAAGCTCCGGGACATCCCTTCAAACGCTATGGTCGTTGCCTATAGGTGGGTAAGGAGGTTGCAAAGAAAAAGCACCGTAAATAATTAGACTTGACTAACAACGCGCCACACTCATGTATGCGTTCTGATTGCAAACTTACCCGAATCTTTGTAGCATCAGCAGGGCAACATCACGATCCAAGTCAGTAGAAGCTCGGCCCGTTTTAGTCTTAAGCCTCCAGATATTCATCTTCTCCTCACATAGATATCTAGCTTATACCCCCCTATGCAAGTGGTGAGTTAGATTTGTTACTAATCACCTCCGCAGCGGTGGTATTTAAAGTCCGGCCCGCCTCGGACTAGTCTAGAATACCTGTACAATGTCATCACAGCCTGTTAACCTTGTTTTATGCGGGGATTAGAGCAAAATAGAGGGGTCGACTGCCACGCAAACCGATCAACGATTGCCGCCTGAGTCACTTCGGTGAACAGACGTATGTACCCTATCCCGAAGAAGCAGGTCGTTTGCGCCGTAGACGAGTATGCTGGTTACGCACCTGTAAATTCCCCGTACGCGCGTCGGATCTTGCTCCACTTCGGACAGTACGAAGCATTTGCACCCGGCAGACAGTGTAGATCACTTTCAATAATGAGCCAATGCCAAACATATAAAGCCAAGTGATATCCAGTTCAGCCTCAAGTTTAACTCTTATACCTGTGTTGTCCGTTGAGCATAACTCGATCCCCCGCAGAACCATCGCCAACAACTTCAGCCCAAAATGTCCCAACCAACCGTCCCCGTCAACACCAACGAACCCCGCCAGCGTATCCGATCCCTCCTCCCAAACCTCTACCTCGGAAAATACCCCCCGGGTCCCCTGAACTCCCTAACCGACGTCCCCGGCGTCCTAGTCCACACCGAATCAATACACCTGCCCCCCACCGAAGATGGCAAATACCTAACCGTCAACACCGGCGTAACCACCATCCTCCCCCGGCGCGATTTTTTCCACCAGGCCTGCCACGCCGGCATGTTCACCTTCAACGGCAGCGGCGAGATGACAGGCACGCACCTGATCCAGGACATGGGCCTGCTCTTCTCGCCCATCGTGCTGACCAACTCCTTCGCCGTCGGCCCTTGCTACACGGGCATCTACCAGCACGCGATCCGCGAGCAGCGCGACCCATCCCAAAAGGGCATCGGCTGGTTTTTGCTCCCGGTGGTCGGCGAGACCTTCGACGGTTTCCTCAGCGACATCTCGCGCCTCGACGCCGTGACGCCCGAGCACGTCGTGCGCGGCATCGACTTGGCCTCCTCGGCGCCCGTCCCGGAGGGCAACACCGGCGGCGGCACGGGCATGATGTGCCACTGGTTCAAGGGCGGGACGGGTTCCAGCAGCCGCGTGGTGCCCGGCTACGATCGCTGGAAACAAAGCGACGACGACTCGCAGCAAAAAGAAAAATCATATACCGTCGCGGCGCTGGTGCAGGCCAACTACGGCACGCCGGACGCGCTGCGCATCGGCGGCGCGCCGGTCGGACTCATCCTGCACCGCGAGAAGCAACAGGCGGCCGAGGAGGGGGACACCGAAAAAAAGGCGGCGCTGCGGGCGCTCGAGGACGAGAAGAACCGCAAGGACGGGAGCATCATCGTCGTGCTGGCGACCGACGCGCCGCTGCACCCGTTGCAGCTGCAGCGACTGGCGAAGCGGGCGACGGCCGGGCTGGCGCGCGTCGGCGGCGTGGGCCACAACTCGTCGGGCGACATCTTCCTCGCCTTCTCGACGGCCAACAGCATACCCGTGCAGACGGTCACGGCCCACCACCGCAGCGTGGATCCGTGGAAGCCGACGCCGCTCGAGGTCATGGCCGTCGACGACAATACCATCAACGCGCTGTTCAACGCTGCTGCGGACGCGACCGAGGAGGCCATCTACAATGCGCTGTGCATGGCCGAGTCTATGGTCGGGCTGGATGGGACCACGGTCGAGGCGCTACCACTGGAGAAGGTGAAGAGTCTGATGGAAAAGTACTTGTAGGTGATTTTCTATGTAGGTAGCCAAAATAACACTTGGAGTCAGAGCTGGCTGGCCAAGACTTGCTTCTGCCGCAGATTTGGGGACGCAACAACGAGATTTGTCTAATATACGGCTCGGATCAGTGTCTCGATCTGCTCGTGCCTCCGCTGCGCTTTTCAATCAAAACCATCCAGAAGCAAGTCCAACAGCGTCCGGCGTAGATTACCTCACTTGGAGTCACGGAGAGTCGCTTTTCCAGCCTTTCTGCTAGCCTCGAGAGCACCCGAGAGCGAGTACTGCGTCGGGACACCGTTAATCCGGTGGACGCTGTTGATATTCTTGACCAAAGTGAGCTGGTAACAGGTTGCTGAGCCCTGGCGAGACGCAATGGTAGCAGAAGCAAGGAAGTATTTCCAGACCTAGTCCGTCAGTCAGTCCATGCCTGTCTTCAAAGCAAGCTCCCGGATCCAAAACTTACCCTGAACCATCTGCTGCCATACTTCGCTGTCACGTCCTTTTCGTTGTTCAACCAGTTGCGATACCACCTCCAGAGAGTAGCCGAATAATGGACGCCGATTGTGTCGACACTTCAGCTAGGTCAGCACAGTACGAGCCAGGGATATAATACAACTCACGCCTTGACTTCCCATCCGGCCTTCTCGCAGAAACCGACATAATAGGCAAGCGGGGTGGACGCATCAGCGCCCGGGAAAACGTAGCGATTCATAAACAGACCCCACACCAAGTCTTCATACTGCCAGTGCTGTCTGATGCCGGCAACCTGAAGGAGCATGATCCCGTCGTCCTCGAGCAGGTCGGAACACTGGCGAAGAAAGTTTGTGATCTTGAAAATGCCGACGTGCTCGGCCATTTCGAGACACGTGATCTTGTCGTACTTGCCCTCCGGGATGTCGCGATAGTCCATGCACATGATCTTGCTCTGGCTCTCCGGGATGCCGGCCGTCCGAAGCGCCTCATTTCCCCAGGCCGTCTGGTTGCGGCCGAGGGTGATGCCCGTCGCGCTGGCGCCGTAGTTCACGCTCGCAAACTTGCAGAGCGTTCCCCAGCCGCAGCCGATATCCAAGACGGTCTCTCCGGCCTTCAACTCGATCTTCTCGCACACAATGGCCAGCTTGTTGTCCTGCAGCTCCTCGAGCGTTTCTTCCCTGGTCGGGTCCGAGATGATGCCGGATGTGTACACCATGCGCGGCCCGAGGAACCAGGCATAAAAGTCGTCTCCACGGTCGTAGTGGTCCCGAACCTGCTCCTCGTCCTGGGCGCGGCTGTGCACCAGGACGTCGGTGAAGAACTTGAGAAGGATGAAACGGAAGAGCTCCCAGGTGAAACGGAACGAAGCCCAGTCGTGACGGTATTCGAGCACGTCGAGCACGTCGCCATTGAAGTCGGCATCGCCGTCAAAGTACTTTCGCATAAATGTCTCCATCGGCACCTTGGTGCGGCCGCGATACTTGGCGCGGTCTTCCTCCTTGTGGAAGGTCACATAATGCTCGACCGGGAGGCCGGGGGTTGTGACGCGCTCAGTCATGCGGGGGCTCATGGAGGAAGCGATGGTCCAGAAGGCGATGAGAATGGGGAAGAGCGTGATGAGGAAGAAGAAGACGGTGGTTTTGAAGCCACCGCCGACTTTCCAGGCCAGATATGTCGGTGTGCCTAGGAGCAGGGAGATCAACAGGTAGTTGGAGAAGTGGACGTTCCCGGGGCCATCGGCGGGCAGCGGTGGGTTGTGAATCGACGGCGACTGCAATTGTTGGTGAGCACTCCAGCGTTTGCGCAACAAACCGAAACAATGCACTGTGGACTGACCGTCGTGACCTCAACGCCGCAGTCATGTTGGATCTTGAGCGTGGGTGCCGGCGCCGGTGGCGTCGGCTTGAATGGGAAATCGGGTCCAATGTCGTCCGACATGATTCCGGCCGTTGACGGTTGTTGGTTTAGAATTTTCAGTGGGCGCCGGACGGACGGGAATTGTGCGTCGTCAAACAAGCAGCACAGCACATGACCGTGCACGGGGAGGGGGCTGGGGTTGCAAGATAAGGGATTTGAAACACGTTTACCGCCAATTGGGTTGCCTGTTTGAACACCAGGATCACCGACAGCATTCACCGACCCCGGCCGGGCTTGGCATTCCGTTATTTGAAGTCCGCATTGTTCAATACTTGTACTTGTATGCTTCTGATTGTTTCCGGCTCCATGATCCATGATCCATTCAGAAACTGTTGGGGAGACAGAGTCCAAGACTGATGCCATTGAAAAGCGCCATGATAACCACCAGCGGCTCATCCCTGGCAACTGCCAACCAGTGGTCAAGCTCAAGGCGAAAGGAACGTAGACAAAATACTGTACAGTTCGACCTCCGACGGTGAAAACAGCTCACAGCCCCAGCCATGTCAGCCATACAAATTTGCCAGGCTCATTGTAGCTAGCCAGATGAATGGCCTCGGGCGCATCTGCCAACGACGGAGGGCCTGCCGCTGAGCTGGCCATGAGGCCGTACTGCCCCCAGCGGAGAACCTTCTGTCCCGGGATGCCATTCGGCCAGTTCTCAGGCCATGTCTTTTGCGTCCGGTCAGCTCTCTTCGTTCGCCAAAAGAAGGCGGCAGGCTGGCTGGCCCATTGACTCACTCCAAAGGGTTGGGCCTCGTTGCCCGCGTCGCAGGTGAACTCGGCACCGTACACATTGCAGTACCCGGCATCAGTCTTCAGGGTAAACACCGACGGGGTCTGCGGGTCCGGCGTGGCCTCGAAGGTTCCGCATGTGCTGTTGTCGCTGGTCCAGCGGCCCCGGTCTGTCAAACAGCCGAGGTCAGCATGGTCGCCATCCCGCCATGTCGTCCGCAACTGTCCCGTCCCCTGAAAGCTCTGCTGCGCCGGTCTGGCGCTAGCATCAAGACAGAGAAGTGCCAGCGCCAGTACGAAAAGACCGGCACGACAAGGCATTGTGACAACCAACTTGACTTTTAGAAGGGGTGGCGGAGAAGAAAGCCCAACTAGCGACCGCCGATTCGGGTGAGACCAAGGTCAACGTCCAGGGATGGGTTGGGATGGGATGGAGGTGGTTGCAATTATTATATCTGCTGCCATGTACTTGCACTGCCGGCAAAGTCTGAGTCCCTTTGCACAGGAAGGCGCCCTCTCCCGCTGGGTCGAGTCGGGTAATAAGCAAAAAGTCCCTGGCGAAAGGGCAGTTCCGAAGCGCACCAGGTTCAGGTTCTGACATGCCGCCTGCCGTAATTGCAATCCAGGGAAGCAGTCGGGTGATGGGTCCCTCCCGATCCCCTCTTTGTCAACGTCATGTTCGTTCCGCAGCCCAGCTGGGAAGTCGCAGTCCTAGCTGGCAAGCATTTGGAATCAGCCGGTTGGTCGACCAGATTATTACACCTGCCACTCACCATTTGGTTGTACCAGGAAAGCGACCCAGACCTGCGTCCAGACGGAGCGTGTTCCTGCGATTGGACCATAGTTTTTGGGTCGCGGCTCGCGATGCAACCCGGAACCTGCCTTCTTCATCCCACCTATTCCTGCAGAATGTCGTCCTGGGCGACGATTGGGAAACCGCATGCCCCCCCACCAGCCCGGCATCTCACCTTTGCAAGCTGCGGCGTCGACATTCTCCTCCAGCCATAAGCCGTCTTCAGAGTACAAAAAGACAGACCAGGACGCGTCCGAACCACGCACTGCAACACTCCAAACAGCTTCAAGCCCACTACCCGACACCATGGATCGCCCCGGTGCTTTCGAACTCATTTTGCCGCTGGCGACCGTAGCGGCGAACCAAGACGATATCCAACCCGCGCTCGAACATCTACGCACATCCTGGAGTGAGCTTCACGGCAGGTATACCGAGAACGAACAGGCACTGATGGGGTTACGTTCCACCCTCTCCAACACAGCAGCCCAGCGAATCTTGCTTCTTACCATCCAAAAGGACTGCAAGACCTTGCCCTTGCACATGGGACCCATGGACTAGTTGTATAGTTCTGTGCAGGACGCACCCAATCTCCAAGCGAAACGCTTATTCGACATACTCGAATACCGCGCCAAATATTCCCCGAGATACCAATTCACCGGCAAGGCATTCCCCGGATCACTTACAGACCAGATGTATCTCAAGCTCCTCCAGATGTCAGAGAAATTCGAGGAGTCCGAGGAGAAGCTCGACAAGTTTATTGACCTTGGCCCCAATTCCGGGGACTTGGCACAGTATTGCACCGAGATGTCACGGCAGGACAAGAACCGGGGACAGAAACTCATCGAGTTCAACCGAGAGCACGGTACGCGCTACATTGGCCGTGAGTTCGCAAAGCACCTCATCATAAGGCAGCGCTGGTACATTTTAGCCGCGACACGCCTGTTGGATTACTTTCTGGTATACATCAAGCTTCAAAACCGGTGTCGTCGTCCTGATGCAGTTGTTCTCCCGACACCGGCAGGAGAGCTACTTACCCCAGGCCACTGGCCGGGGCCCCCCTCTTATTATTGGCTGAGAAACATAGTTTTCATGAAACTAACATCAGCCCACGAGCATCTACAGCTTTTCGCATCAGATAGCTATATCTTCGGCCACGACGTAAGGTACTGGTGGCTGAGTCTCCCGGACCGCGTGCCTGACAGAAAGGGACGAGTACCGCCCAAAGTAGCCCAGAGGAAATACGTGAGCCAGGCAATTTTCGAAGCAGCAGTACATAATTCCCGCGAAAAGGTTATCTGGCGGTTCATTATGCTAGCTCTCAACTCGCTAGAGTATGCCGCTGCAAAAAACGACACAGAAAGAGCACGACTAGTAACACAGGCGCTGTGGGACATGAGCAACATAGAATTCAGGTACCTCCAGAACATTTTCAAACGCCAGCTTCAATCTTCGCCAAGAGCAAAAGGCAAGTTCCAGAGGATCGAGGACAGCTTCGAGGGAGATGGGACCCCGATGGTGCGGCCCAAAGACAAGTTACCAACGCCACAAACTTCTTCAACTCCATTTGACTGGGCGCTCTATCTGTGCGACTCCAAGATCAGTTTCGACAAAGTACATGAGACGATCGAGAAGATTGTGGTTGAACTGCCGTCGAATGGCAACTCGGGCGGAAACGAGGACGCATTGCTGGGCGCCCGAGAGACTGAAGCGCTATTTGAGCTGGCCTTTATCGCCTACTTCATGACTCAGATTCAGCTGCTTCCTGGTGTCGCCGATGTAAAGAAGTCGAAACAGCTCATGTTACAAAGGATGGACCAACTCGCATTGGAGCTAAACAATCTCAAGACTGACTTCGACTCTGAGGCGTTGGGGACGGGGACCGACTGGGAGGCCGTATTAAGCAACGACTCCACGGTCAGCTCTGCTTTATCCGAACTAAACGATTTCATTTTTCGTAATGCGGGTACCAAGCTTGGATTCCTTTACGGAGAGTTGCTCTACGGGCTCTACGACCTCTATTGGCCAAAAGACGAGGTGCCTAACCCAACAGCTCAGCCTTCGGGCGATGAAATGAAGTCCCCGCGAGTCCCCGAATCTGACCAGGGATCCAAATACGAGGATGTTGCATCAGAGCCCCCGGCGGGGGAGTCGTCAGAACCAAGTCTTCGCGGGGGATTATCAACTGAAGAGGACCTTCAAACTTCCCAAGCCAGCAACCCGGAGGCGTCAGCCGGCTTCTCAGCGGCGTCTGGAGAGCTTCTGGATCGGGATTCAGAAGCTCACGTAGGGCAGCCGAAATCCGGGCCGACGGACTGGCTTTCTGAGGCGCTTCAAAGAACAGCAGACATTTCACCGGCGAAAAACAAAAATCGCCCAAGAGCGAAGAGTGATGAAGAAGTCTTCTTCTTCTTCTTCTTGCCTCGCGCGACGCCGAACCTCAGCATTCCAGCGTCTCCAGTTTCCACCCCGACGTATTCGCCGGTTACGGGGGACTCAGTACAGCCCTCTCTGTCGGCGGATGTGCTCTCTCTAGAATCGAACCCTGAAGCGTTCAAACCGCGGCCACGAGCGTGGTCTATGAACAGCCGACCCACGGCGGCAGCACGAGAATTTCTCACTGAATGGCCAGCCGCGGAAGAGCCGCTTGCAGAAGAGAAGCCACCGGGGGAAGTGGAGAGGCTAGGGACAGAAGGGACACCGGCAGAAGCGGAGGAACCTGTGGAAATGCAGCCAGTGGAAGAAAAGCTACCAGCAACGGATGGACCGGTCGCGGAAGACCCACCGGGAGATGGCCCGGCGGCAGATGAACCAGCAGAAGAAGAGGCGCTGGCACAAGAGAAACCAGGGGAACTGCAGCAAGTGGAAGACAACAAACTACCAGCAGCAGATGGACCGGTTGCGGAAGACCCACCGGCTGATGACCACGCACCAAATGAGCTGGTTGAAAAGGAGCCGCTGGCACAGGCAGAGAAACCACTGGAAGTGCTGTCGGTGGAAGACAATCCACCAGCAGCGGATGGACCAGCAGCAGACACGGAGTCAAATACGCCGGCAGCCGAAACGACCCTAGCAGTCTCGAAGCCAAGCAACTCGAGCCTGGTAGACCAGCCGACAAAGGCGATACCGGAGGAAATAAAAACGTCAAACACAGAGGAGCAGCACAAGGTAGATTCCGAGGAGTATCCGGACACGGTTGTTTCCGAAAATACAAGTACTAGTCAGCAAGCGGTAGGAACGACTGCCCTCCCGGAGGCGCAACAGGCCGGTGACGAGAAGGTTCAGCCGGAGGAGGCCGCCCCAGCACAGGCAAAGGGCGGCGGCTCAAAGAAGGCAAATAAAAAGAAGAAGAAGAATGCAAAGATGCCGGTTAAGCCCAGGCAACAACACGACGCTCTGGCCGTGCTAGAGGCCAAGAACGACAGTTTGGAAAAAGCAAGCCAGGCGCAAGGCAGGTCAACACAGGATACACCAACAAACAATGTAGACCCCCCGGCGACTGTGAAATCAGAGCCTCCACCGAACCCCTTGGCTCCGGGAAGAAGGCAAAGATACGAGATGCGAGGCCTAAAAACTTCATTCTATGACATCCCTCCCAGACCCGAAGCGTCACCCAAGCTTCCCCCCCAGGCCGCGGTTATGGTGGACGAATGTCCCGCGGAAGCGGCCTGCACTCTGCGTCTGCTGTTTGACCGAAACGAGAGCCTCAGCTTCGATAAGTTCTGTGTGGCAATGGAACTCGTCGGGTTTACCTCGTGGCGCCTATGTCCAGGATACTATTCGTTCTTCCCCCCGCTTTCATTCACTTGGGCGGGATTCACTATGCCGTGGAAAGGCATCATTGAAAAGGACTCCATTGTGACGATTGCAGCGGCTCTCAGAAGACGGTTTGGTTGGGACGCGGCCGCTTTCAATGGGGAGCGCCAGCGTCGTCGTCAGCGTGAGCTTCAAGAAGCAGAAAAGAGACAAGAGTCGAGTCTGTCGGAGGGCACGTCGGAAAGCGCACAGCCAGGCCCCATGTCCGGCACCCAGACAGAAGCAGGAACCGTTCAGCCCAGTCAGAGCGAGCCGGTAACAACCCAGCAGACTGGGAAGGGGGAAGCGGAAATTTTGTCGGCCGCCACCTCATTGACTGCCGACCAAAGCGTCGAACTCAGTCCCCAACAAGCCGAGGCGATGAGCGCGAGAGCTGGCCAGACGGAGGCGGGAGCTGTAGAAGAGAAGGGTCAGACGGGAGAAGCGACAATCCCATCTGAGCTCATCTCACCAAGCACAGACCTGGGCGTCACACCCGATACGCAACAGGGCGACGCTAAAGCCAGCCCACCCAGCCAGCAGGAGAGAACAACACGCAAAAGAGCCCAGAAAAAAAACAGGGAGTTCGGTCGGAAACTACTTCTCTGGGTGATAAGATTCTTATCTTACATGCGTGGTATTCGTAGTCCCGAAGAGCCCTCTACTATCAAAAAGTCGGCCGTCAGTTACATGCGTATTGGTGGTACCGAAGCGCCCTCTATCCAAAAGGGGCTCCTCATCCTGAATGACCTGCTGGGTCAGATCAGGCTGGTGGAGGAGTTAGAGAAGGCGCTTCATGAAGAGCCCCAAGAACATCAAGACGAGTTCGCCCCCAAACGCTGGACTGAAGTGGTGGCGCGGACGAGGGAGGCATTCCAGGACTTTCAAAAGAAAACACCCGAGATAGCCAAGAGCCCTGCCAACAAAGCCGAGCAAGACGTGTTGCGACGTTCAGACACCTCCGAACAAATATCCAGGTTCGTAAGCATGCACGAAGCAAGCAGCGAGCAAAGGGCGAATCGCGTACACCATTTCAGAGAAGATATTGACCTTTGGGGGCAGAGACTCGCGAAATATGTTTTTCCCGAAGCAGAAGCGCTCACGAAGAAGGACCTCTGGAGGAAGCACGGCGAGCTGGTTGCTGTGGTGGACCGGCTGGATATGGAGCTGCGGCAAGACTCCAACATGACCCTTGACGCCTGGAATGAATCCGTCTTTCACGTGTGGCGGTTGATGAAAAGCTTCATAGTCCAAGTTCCCCCGGCCATGCCAATTGACGACCCTGTTACAGAGGCAGAAATTGCCTCAATTGACAGCTACCATCAGGCGCAAGCCACAATGGGAGAGTGGGAGGCAAAACTGTCTATCTGGAGGTCCAGACTTAGTAGTCTGGGGGCAGAAAACAAAAGAACTATATTTTTTCGAAAACGACTTTCCGAGCTCGCGGAGGCGTTGCACGCAATGGACAGTATTTGTCCGTACACTCAGGAAACGGCGTGGTTTACGAAAGTCGCGTCCGTTAAGAAGCAGTTCGAAGGTTTCGAAAAGATGGCACTTGACATTACAGGAGAAGAGCCCTCGAAGTCCGAGATCAAGATGGCCATGGAAACCCTAGAGCGAGGGGAGTCCGAGACCGAGTTCGCAGACAGTTTAGCACGGCCCGTAGCTGATTCCGCCCTCGGTGGATTGATACAGCGAGGGAAGCCCAGCGACACCCAGAAACCGGCGAGCGATGTTGTGGAGGAGTGCTTGCGGAAGTACCGCCTTTGGATGGAACGGGCTTTGCTCCTCCAAGACGAAACTAAGCAACAACAAGTCATCAACAGGTTGCATCAGCTCATGGATTATCTCGACAGAACGACCGACGAGCTCATCGAAGTCAAGAGCAATGATAAGATATCGAGAGCCTCCAAAGCCGGCCACTCAGCCGAGTTGGTGAAGAAGTTAGAATCGGCTTTCGCAGCGTTTGAAAAGGAAGAGTCCACATTCGTAACATTCGCAGAGACAGTCTCCGATACCAAGCAGACCTTGCCTAAGGTCCAAGGAGAGCCACAGGCCTTGCCTAAGGTCCAAAGAGAGCCAAGCGCTGAAGTGTCAATGGAAGAGATGCAGAAAGAAGTTTTGAAGATGGCTGTGTTTAGCGGGGTAATAAAGAATATCGAGGCCGCAAAGCCGAAGATCAATCATCTTCCGGTAGAAAGCTGGAAATGGAAACTTGGCACCATTTTAAGCAACGCGGAGGCACGCTATCAGCGCGTCTGCAGGCTTCGGGACCAGGTCATTGGCATGCTGAAGCTAGCGCAGAGCTCGGATCCAGAGCAACGAGCCCTCGTAAAGAGGGACCAGTTGACCCGGGAATACTCTGAGTTGGTGAGGAAAGCCGACGACCTTCGGGAGGAGCTTCCGGCGCTCCATACAATGGGGAGTGGCATGTTTACGGCCAGCGACGAGCCTGAGGTGCAGAAAGAAACAACAACCGATCCAAGGACGGTTGAATTCCTCTTGCTATGCGAGAAGTGTTCAAGGATGCTCGACTTCCTATACGAGCAGATCAATGCTTCCAAGGACGACGAGGAAAAACACACAAACTTACTCAAGTTCAGGTTGTTGGAAGAAGCGAGGGACCGCATGCTTGCGCTTTCGGTCAAGGGCACGCTGACACAGCCGGGAGATGAGTTCGAGAAGCAGAAAAACCTCTGTGAGGCGCTCTTGATATTACTCGAAGACCCCGATCACCCCGTAGTATGGGGCGACATCGCTGGCACGGAGGAATCCGCGACCCTGGGCGGAGAAGAAGAACGGATTGCGGCCGCGGAAGACGGGGCGGAAAGTGTTGATCAGAAGTCCGCATCCGAGATGGCAGCAGTCACGGATGAAGAAATCTGGAAGAAGTATGATGACCTGCTTCCAAACATCGATGAGCAGGGGCTCACGGGTGCATCTGAGATTGCAGCACGCACGGATGTAGCAATCTGGAAGAGGTCTGATAGCCTGGACATTGATGAACAGGGGCCGACGGGTGCATCTGAGATCGCAGCAAGCACGGTGGAGCCGAGCTCTTCCCTGGTCCCGCCAGCTCGAGCCTCCGGACATGATGAGGCACAAAAGAGCAGCGAGGAGACTGCAGGGGAGGGCAGTGGAGGCGAGAAAGAGGTTAGGGGGCCAGGAACACTACTGCTTCCAGCTCCTAGTGCAAAGGAGCACTGGTACTATTTCTGGGCCGCTTGGTTTTGGCTTGCTTGTGTGGCCAATTTCTTTTCCTCGTCCAGCTGCGTTCCCGACTTAGCCTCCGATGACGTCGAGCCGGCGCCAACCGGCAAGAAGGCTTACGGTGCCACTCGTCGTCAGATAAAAAGGGAGCCAGAGCCTGACACTCCCCCGATTCCAGCAACTCCAGCATCCAGCACAGAACCCAGCACAATGGGGATTGAAGAGGTCACAAGCGGTCGCGGCCCAAGCAGCCAGGAGCCGAGTTCGCCAGGCATGGCCATACGTACGGACTCGGACGTGTCGACCGCGCTCAGCATGGAATGGACGAGCTTCTTTGATGCATACCGGAGAAAAGTCGACGCCCTGAACCACACGCTGGAAACCTGGGAGGACATAGGCAACACGCCTCGCAGCCCCCCCGAGGCTGAGGCCACCAGCGCAGACAGCCTCCATGCTGACGACGACGCGAGGACCGATTCGGTCTGGGACGATTCGATCTGGACCGCGCTGGGATTTGTGGAAAAAGCGGTGAACGAGCTCGAGAATCGGGTGGACGACGCCGAGGCCGCTGTTCGAGCGGCAGGCCGTCCGGACGTCAGACGAGCCAGGGCGTTCCTGGACAAGTTTGTGCGGGTGGCCGAGGGGACGGCGGAAATGTTCGACAAGGTGGCCTTTGGCGGCGAGGAGCTCGTCGGGAATCTCCTCGGGCGGGCATATGCGCAGGAATACGCCCGGGAATTCTCTATGGTGGATCGAGAGGGGAAGACACCGGAGGAGGAGGAGGAGGAGGAGGAGGAGGAGGAGGAGGAGGAAGGTGACGACGGTGAAGCTCGGGATGGTGAGGCGGGAGACGGTGGCGCATCTGAGTGATGGCGCACACCCTAGAGCATTTGTAGGCGCGGGTAAATCAGTGTCGGGTAGACGTCGAAGAAATATTGTTGAAACAAAAGCGTAGGTATCTTGTTAGACCTACCTTAGATAGTATCTCAGCGAACAGACTTACTAGTGGAAGCGTTGCTGAGAATACCAGATTGGGAATAGAACTCTTGGAAACCTTGTCGTGGTCGGAACGTCCGTGAGTGAGAGAGTCATACGGCGAGGCACGGAGTGGGCGCGGGTCGGGGTTCGCCGTTCCGGCCCGTTCCGGTTTGTTCCGCCCCGGTCTCCGAGACTGCACTCAGCCACCACGACGCATTTCCGCTTCTCGTGACACGGCAGGGCCTAAAACTAAGAGCAAGTCACCGCTCATAAATGGCTCTTCTTGGTCCATAACTGCATTAAATCCAGTGTCTACCTAAATTGCAGAACCAACCACCCAAGTGTCGGAGTTGAGAAAGAAAGAAAAAAAATGACGACCCCGCAACGCCTCGAAACAGTGCGCCGTCTGCAGACGGCCATGGCCACGGCCTACACCACCATGGGTGCCTGGTATGTATATACTTCCTCACCCTCACTCCCTCCCATCACGACCAGCATGGACTAACCAAAGAAAAAAAAGGTGCCTCCTCCACCCGCCATCCGTCCTCGCCCTCGGCTTCACCCCGACCTACCTGGCCATGTGCAACACGACCACGTCCCTATTCGTGCGCTGCTTCGGCGCGCAGGCCATGACGTGCGGCCTCGTCCTCGGCACATCGACCATGACGCCGTTCAGCTTTACGGCCTTTGGAGTCGCCATGGTCCCGTATCTGATGTGGAATTACTGGTTCGGCATTGGGCCGGGGAGGGGCATGGTGACCAGTTTGATGTGGATGGACTTTGTGGGAAATGTCTTTTTCGGGGCGGGGTCGCTTTATTGTGCGAAGTTGTTGAGGGAGCAGGAGGAGGAGGAGGAGGATAAGAGAAAGGCGAAGTAAATAAGCGGAAAAATCATGAGGTTTGTAGCGAGAGTGTATTTTTATATGGGATATGGGAGACTAAATTGAATCTCTTCTCAATTTCCCATGCCTTTGATGTTGTTGACTTTGAGGAGGTGGAAAAAGGGGCTGCAGTGGAGTCCCTCCAGAGGAAATCCACAACTCCAGAAAACCCACTGTCCACAGCGGCCAATCCCGCTAAACCCCGCGCCCCACAGTCCAAAATCACTGAAACACCAGCGAAAGCTGGCGCAACACTTCGATGAAGAACAACATGCAATGGCTGGTAGAACGTTCTGTTGATTGCGAAACAGCCTTCTGAACTTCAAATTCCTTGTTGTCAGCATCTCATACCCTCTTGATACTCGCAAGAATCCGATACTCACAAGTAGCCAAACACTGGCCAAGACGGAACATGCCGCTATCGTCCTCAGCGACCCCCGCGTTCTCCCAACCTCAGACCTCCCGCCATCACCAAACCCCCGCTCTTACGACCATGGTATGATGGTCCCCGATTGATTGAGCCCATCAGGGCGCATCCGCTCGGAATGCCGTCGGATATCGCCCGCCCAGGCTTGTCTCGCGGCCTAGAACTAGCAAGGATTGTGCATGCCCGTGCCGGTATCGCATGTCACATCCGCGCGCGGCAACCGCGACACCCTCCTCCGGCCAGGTACGTACGACCCAACACCCACCTCCCTCCTCACCTTTTATCTCGCTCACCAAGAATCTCTGCCTCTAGGAATAACATCACCACGGTATCAACATGGCAGAGCCAACAAACACGCCATACCCGCCCAGCACGCCCGTTCCAGCCTCCACCCCACGCTCCTCCTCCCCCGCGCCGCCTATCCCAAGCCTGACGCCCGACGCGACCACTACCACAATTCCCCTCCGCCCGTCCTCTTCCTCCGCCAAGCCGATCGTTCTCCACATCGGCGACCCGATAAAATACAACCCCTCCACTTATGCAGAGTTCAGCTCCCGCTTCGAGGTCATCCGCCCCAGCGCGGCCGAGCGCGAGCGGTCCGCCTTCGCACAAGCCCTCCGCGAGCAGCGATGGGGCGACTTCAGCGCAATATTCCGGCCATTTTGGGGAACAGGCGGCGAGATGGGCCGGTGGGACGCCGAGCTGATCTCACTCCTGCCGGACTCCGTGAAAGTATTCGCAAGCGCCGGCGCGGGGTTTGACTGGGCAGACACCAAGTTGTTTGGAGAAAGGGGTACGTTTTACCTTCCCTCGCCCTGGAAAATAAACTGACTGACAGAAAAGGCATAATCTACTGCAACTCAGGCCTCGCCGCCGCCGAGGCCGTCGCCGACTTTGCGGTGGCCATGATAATCTCCACGTTCCGCCACCTGCCCTGGTGCATCGGCGCCGCGACGCTCTCTGCCACCAGCACCGACACCGACGCAGCCAAGACGTTCCGAACATGCCACGCCCAGGCCACGGCCGCCTCGCACAACCCGCGCGGCCACACGCTCGGCCTCATCGGCTTCGGCAACATCGGCCAGCAGATCGCCGCGAAGCTGGGCAACCCGGCGTTCGGCATGCCCATCGCCTACCACGACGTCGTCCGCAAGCCCGCCGAGATCGAGACCTCGCTCGGCGCTACATTCCACCCTACCTTGTCGGACCTCCTCGCTGTCTCGGACTGCATAGTCCTCTGCACGCCCGCCTCGCCGGACGGCAAACCGCTCATCACATCCGCCACGCTCGCGGCGTGCAAACCGGGATCGAGATTCGTGAATATAGCCCGCGGCTCGCTCGTGGACGAGGACGCGCTGGCGGATGCGCTCGAGTCGGGGCAGATCAGTGCGGCCGCGCTGGATGTCCACGCCGACGAGCCGAATGTGCATCCGCGCCTGCTCCGGATGGCGGGGTTGGATGGGAGTAGACCCGGACGGGTGATGCTCACGTGTCATAACGCGGGCGGGACGGTCGAGACGCATGTTGGGTTCGAGGAGCTGAGTATGCGGAATATCATGGCTGTGTTGGCGGGGGAGGCGGCGATTACGCCTGTTAATCTGCATTTCCTTGCCAAGACGTAGACTCCAAGTGTGTGTTGTGGTGTTGGGGTGTTAGGGCGGTAAAAGGGGTCGCATGAGAGGAGCATGGTAGAGAATGCATACAATAGCCCGAGGATGTATATCGATACGCATTACCAGAGATGAACTGCTTCATTAACCAGGTCAAGAGCTAACTGACATGGATGGAGCTCATCAGCATAGCTGTCCAGTACCGGTCTGGTCTTGAGTTCAAGTTTACCTCTCGTCACGGAATTCGGAGCGTCCAAAAACGCATATTCTGTTCCGCTCCAATATATCATACCTATTGCAAAGGCATCTATCTAATAGGGGTCCCTCCCCCCCCCTTTTTAAACCGTACGCATCCCCCGTGATACATATTCGAGCACATCTTCGGATAAAACGTAACGGCACGCCAAAAAAAATAAGTTTCCAGTCTATACTTTGCGCAGACCTGGGGTATATTGTATAGGCAAGCAT
Source organism: Echria macrotheca (assembly GCA_030411725.1). Lineage (NCBI taxonomy): Eukaryota > Fungi > Ascomycota > Sordariomycetes > Sordariales > Schizotheciaceae > Echria > Echria macrotheca. The sequence continues at coordinate 1,566,934 of MU839831.1, read as the reverse complement.
AGAAGCTATACTCAGCGGTAGAAATAAAACTAGGTGGGTGGGTCTTAATACCAAGTCATCTAAAAAGCCGCGCGTTAGCAACGTGCGTAACTCGAAGCGAAAGGCTTCCCTTCAGGGAGAACATAAGCGGAAACTTACCCATTCAAGCCATAAGGCTAGGTAGTTTATTTGTGATTGTGCCCGAAGGCGATATTGAGAATTGTTTAATCAGCTATATTAGATTAGGTAGGTACGGAACTGAAATAGTCCACGAGATGGCAATGCTTATAAGGAAGGCTCTACTACCTACAAAATGTGGACGAAACATTTTCAACCTTTTGTTTGCTCGAAAAAGGCATAGTTTATCTCAACCTAACGCGCGTTCAATGTTGTTGCGTATAGCTACCTTAAGCTATAACTACCTAGGTACCTACCTTATATCTTGTCGTTTCTCGGCCCCTTTACACAGCCACCCAAAAGAATCTCTATATCATAGATAAGTATATCTCAAGCATATATTCATTACAATTTTGGAAAGATACCGGAAGTAGATGAGTAGGTATCTATCTAGTTGGGTAAAACCCTGTGCAAGGGAGGGGGTGCACCGGTAGCGAACGAGGGGTGCCCCCCTATCAGATGCCGTTGCAAAGAACCCTCTTTGCTCATACCCATCCCGTGGAACCTTGCCAGACCTGCCCCTTCCATTTGTTCTGGTAGCTTCTAGAATTCGTGTTCCATCCTTACCTAGGGTACACCTGGGTCCAGCGGGTCGTGAATGCACACAGATCCAAGATCATCAAGTTCAGAGCAACCTCGTCAATCCCCATTACCATGGCACCATACGGAATACCTCGCCGCCATGACAGGTACCAGGTATTTAGGAACTTTCCATTCCACCTCTACCTAGGCACTCTCATGCTACCTTAGACCTGGGTATCTCGAGGTTTATGACGATTTTTCAGAGTCCCTCCGCCGGAAGGGTTATTGTACGTAAGATAAGATCCCCCCTGAGCCCTGCGCTGCAAAAGGTGTTTGCAATACAGTGCGCAACAGTAAGCAGATTTATATGAAGGGTTACTTGCCCACGAAAACGTTAGTGTTGGACATGGTGGGGAGTCCTGGGGGTGTGATGGAAATGACCCAGCAACAGATGCTGGGGGGCCCTGTCCAGCTTGGTGGCGGATGTCGGCTCATTTATACGCACGTTGGCAATGGCTAGGTAGGAGTACATACATGGCTAGTAGTACATACAAAGTAATGATTCCGCTGGGAATAGAGCCAGCGGTTGCCGGAAGAGACATGCTCCAGCTGGTATGATCCATGTCTACCAAGAAGAACCATTCCAAAACCCATCCGTAGGCATACGCTCCATATCCCCTAGAATCTGATCGATAAGAACATCTCGCGCCGGGTCCCGATAGATCTTGAAGAGCGGTCCGGCGGACTCCCGCCTTCTCGCCCAGCCGTGCCCAGCAAACCTGACCTTGACATGATTCCCCCCGCCGGCCGCGCCCAGATTGCTCAGACGGTATTCCTCCACCTTGCTCCCCCTCAGACTCTCAAACAGCTTGCTCCAGGGGTCGACCCAATCAGCTGGATCACCAGCACCCGGAACCGGGTTAGTAGATGGTTCGTCGCGCTTCAACTCGATGAGGACGATATGCCGAAAACTAACCGCCTTGAGCGTCGGCCGCAGTCGGGTGAGGGCGTCAGCCAGCACGCGCCACTCGAGCACCGCCCAGCCGAGCTCGAGCCGTTCGAGTTTTGGCAGGACGACGGCATTCCCCGGACTGTGTACTGTCGGGTTGTGCTCCGAGTCAACGAACCAGATCCCCTGGGGATCGACTTGGGATTGGTCGTGGTGGATCCAGTTGAGGGTGTTCTCGAAGACCGAACGGCCCCAGTCGGTGCCGGCCCGCCACTGGCTGTTTAGACGCAGCCACTCGAGGTTCGGCGCGAGCGAGATGAAGTGTGCGAGACACGGCTTCTCGCCGGGGCTGTTGCGGGGTGTGATGGTCAGCCGCAGCCGGCGGAGAGATTTCATGAAGAAGCTGCACTCGTTGGGGCGGGACATGGGGTATCCAAGCGTGGAGGGGAAAAAGTCGGACTTTCTGTTGCGGATGTGCACGTCTAGATGGCGGATCGGCTGCTGGTCGGGATGGGCCGGCCTGTCCATGCACGCCGCCATGACCATGCGGAAGAGATGAGAGATGAATTCGGGCTCAGTGGTAATGACGTGGCGCTCGCCGGTCATTTTCTCGAGCGTCTTGGCGCCGGAGCTTGTCAGAGGTTTGGTTCGGTTGCTGTCTGCGTGCGGGTTGGCTGGGAAGTCTCGGATGTCCACAGTCTCGAGCTGGGGCAGATTCCGGATGGCCTCAGCGAGCTCGTATCGGAAACGACAGTGCTCCGGCTCGTTCGAGGGCGTCGACAACACTGCCTCCCGATGGTAACCCATCAGAGTGTGAAAACTCCGATACGCTCCCACCAAGGCTTTTAGCTGCTCTTTGGTCTTGGGCTCCCCAACGAGTGACAGCATTCTTTGCGGCGTCGGTCTCAGATCGGAGAGGCGGTAGTCCAGTGGGTAGTATACGCTGAGCACGTCGGGCACCAGCACGAGGTGTCGGAGCTTGCTGCAGAGGGCGGCGTGGTGGGAAATGTCGAGCAGCGTGTCGACGCTCTGCTTCGACACCATGAACTGCCGCTTGGTGAAATAGTTCTTGCTGAAAAAATACCAGAGGGCACTGTTGACTTTGCGGCACGTCAGTCGCAAGCTGACTAAGTCTTCGGGTTCGAGATAGAATGCGATGTTCTCCAGTATCTCGTTCGGCAGCCGGATCGGTCGACCATTGACATTTTTGTCATGACCTGCTTTGGTTCTTATGGTCAAACACGTTCGCTTGGCGTCTGACATAGTGCGAGGTGCTGCGCCGGGTCGAGAAAGGGACGAGAAATGCTAATGACGAAATGGTATCTAATAGTTGAGATGCAATACTAGATGTTTGGCGAAATCGGTTTGCACGTCGGTCGTCGGATGTGTGCTGTGCTCGACAGCAATCTGCTTGACCTGGTCAGCTGTCTTTAAGTAGGGCGGGAAGGAGGGACTCACGAAGCTGGGTTCCCGTCAGTCCTGCCTATTGTGCGACTGCCTTCTATGGCCCCGACACTAAAGAGGAAGGCATCTTTGCTATTGAAAATCTGATAAAGGCAGTTATCACGGAAGATCTACCTAATTCCATTTGTCCGCAGCTGCCTGAGACTGTATTGCACCCTCAACAACTCTCACTCTGCTCCCACCGAAGCAGGCAGCCCTGTTCTAGCCGCTTCTCAGAAACGGAGGTTGAGAACATGCTTGTCACTGCGTCGTGTCAAATTGAGAGATTTTAAGATCCCTGATCCCTTGATCACAGTTCGTAAACGTCGTGAAGGAGTGTTTTTACCTGGCGCTCGCCGGAGGTTAGATAACGGCCCGGAGCCGGGCTCCGTGTGTTCGGCCCCACTTCGGAGCCGAAGTGCCGATCATAAAGCCAGAACCTCCCGGAAGCGCCTCGACGCCTGGAATCTAGGCAATTGAGACACACAGGAACAGAACAGTTTCTGCAGCCTACACCGTGCCTTGCGTGCTAAAGTGCTTCCGTTTCCCACCAGCGTTCTAAGTTACCTAACGTTCGAGAAGAACCATGACAACACCAACATCTTCCAACACGTGGATCAACGACAAGACATGCGCCTGGTATGTCAACGTAGCGTGTAGGCTCCCATCCTCGCAGCGTTCACGCCCGTCACATCCGGCCGCCTCATCTTTACTTTTCCTTACAACATGTCTTGAATCCATGGCCTACGTTTCCGAACATAATCCTCACCCCCTTGCCAAAAACAAAAGAGAAAGAAAAAGAAAGGAACACCCATCTTTTAAGCCCTAGGTATGCCCCCAGATGGTACATCGCACTTTCATATACAACCACCCCCAAGCGCGTCATGAAGCATCCAGAGAACCAGAACGAATTATCAACCCCCAAACAGAAACAGGCTACCGCCGCTCCCCGAACCACACCTTCTGCAGAAGCTACATTCAACGAACGGATACTTGTACCTGTACCAGCCAATATCACCAGGGCTGTTGATTTTGATTCCATTACTACAACGGTTACTATCGGTGCGGGTGTGGTTACTTCCCCGGCGGATGTGGAGGCGAATCTCTCAAATGAGAATGAGAGTGAGTGGGAGGGGAGGTAGTACGATTATCGGCGGTATTGTTGATGGCGTGATTTTCATGTTTGTCGTTGTTGCTTTGGGGTTGTTCAGGATATGGCTATGGCGTCAGAAGGGGAAGCAGGGGATTTCTATTGGAATTCGGCTGGCGAGGTTGCGCAGGTAGGTTTACAATCCTGTTGTCCTTACAATCCTGTTGTCCTTACAATCCTGTTGTCCTTACAATCCTGTTGTCCTTACAACTCTATTGTCCATAGCCGCATAGCGGGCGCGGGTTCTTTTGATTTGCCAGGGTACCTTATCTATCTTGTTGGAGCAGAGTAAGTGCGCTGCAACATCTATCTTTAGGCGTAGGCAGAGGGTGAATACCAGTTATGGAGAGTCAAGGTAACCGTATGGTAGTCTATAATAAAAGCTCGTTGATTCCTTGGTGCAATAACTAGCAGCCGCTGGCTGGCACGTCGCTAGACAATGACACAGTGATTGATGACAACAGATCGCCACAAAATAGATCCTCATTACAAGACTATATTTATGCTATTCCAAGAGAAAAATTGACTAATATGGATCAATATGGCATCCGATCCCCAACATATGCTCCCCCTCCGCCAACCGCCACGATAAACACCCTCGGATCGCCCGCGTTCACCTTGCCGGACTGATCCTCCCCTCCGTCGGGTTGCACATCATCGTACGCAAAAGCGTACCCCTTCCGGTCGAGATTGCACTCGTGTACAATACGCGAGTAATGGTTCGTCGGATCGCACCTGTAAAAGGTGTGCGGATGCGACGGGTGCTCCTGGATATCGGCGATGCAACTCCTCTGAAACGCCGCCGCGAGCCGCGGAATGATGGCATTCCTCGTTGGGTTGGGACCAGTCGTGAACGGCCCGCTGTTGCAGCCAAAGATATCTGCTGTCGTCGGCCGGCAGAACCTCTCACCCCCAATCACCAGCTCATCTCCCTCGCAGCGGCCCGTCACAACGCCCGCCGCCGCCTGCGTATTGATCTTCAACACCGGTGCCGCATCGCCACCTCCCCTTCGCAGGCCGAATAGACCCCTTTTGGCCGGCAAACCCTCCCGATACCGCTGCCACGCCCGCTCGACCAGTGGCTCGTAGTACCCGTCAAATCTGGCGCCGACAGCCCCTCCATGTGTAGGACTCAGCACTCGCAACGGCCTGCCATCGTCGCCCGGGACGATCAGCTTCTCCCATGGTCGCCCGTCCCGTGCAGTCTGCGCCCTCATCCCCGCCGCCACTCGCTCCAGCCCGTCAGGCGCCATCCCGCTGACATGCTGCACCGCCCCTCCCATCGTCAGGAGGGTCAGCGCGATAGGCAACCGTGGCACAAAATCGACATAGCTAATGTTGGCAAACAGCTGGTCGTTGTTGAGTGTAAACTCGCAGAAGCCAAAATCGACACGTGCGTTGGGATCCGATGGGTTGAGCACCGACGGCTCGACCAGCGCCGCACCACCCCCCGGACCGCCTGGATTGGCGAGGAAGGTCAGTTGGCGCTGGGCCGCGAACCAGATGCGGCCGCCAGCTATCTGCGGGATCGTGACGGTCGTGACATTTCCCGGCGCGCTGAGAGGGATGGCTATGTCTGCCGTTAGGGGCTGGAGGATCTGGCCCGGAGGCGGCGAGGGCGGGTAGTAGAGTGTTCTGCCATCCGACTGCACAAACACGCGGGCGCAGTTGTTTTGGAGGGCGAGTCCGGTAATGTACGCCCACACAGCGGCGTGCGGTGTTTGGTTGATGAGTTGGATCGTCAGCGACGAAGGCATCTTGAAAAGTGTTGAGCAGGTGGAGCCGATACACGATTATGGGATGAACGATGTCTTTTTGATGGTTTGCAAGTGGGGTGTTGTTGACGTCGGTCGGATGGTGCCGAACCAAGCAGTGACGTAGGTACTTCACCCCACCAGTTGAGAGTCGGCCTCGATGTCCAGTCTTCGTCGCTGCGCCAGAAACTATAGCACCGCCATATTAATTGTAAAGCCCCGGGATATAGGACCTATTTTGGACTCTCTGGAACAATATCGCTTGCGTCAGACAGACCCAGCACCACAAACCCGACGGTTGGTGTGGCAGCAAGCGAACCGACAGCAAAGCGATTGCACACCACCATCGTCATGCTTCGCGAAGCCGTCAAACCAGTTTTCCATGCATGAGATCTTCGTGCGTGCCCGGTGGCAAACGCGTGCGAGCCATGTGGCATCAGGGTTTGCTGCGTGCGATGTGACCTCACTGCCACGACTGCCTCGTCGCCGTCGCTGAGCTCTGACACGAACGACACGGTCCGTGGACGCCGGCGCACCGGAACCTGAGGATCGGCGATGCCTCCGAAGGCGACTGATGGAGGTGGCGGCCACATGGCCTGCAGGGTCATGGAAAACCGGCGACGAGAGGAAAAGGAAGAGGCCGTGTCGGCGTTGCAATTGGCCCGAGGGGTCTGGGACGGTTTGGGGAGACTTTCCTATCTCGGTACCGATGTGACATCTGTCCAGGCACGCCAGGGACGCTGCAAATTCGGCCGACTTCCCGCCAGTGGCTCAGGGGAACGGTTCGCCTCATCAGCTGGCCCAGCAAGGACGGGAACCGTGGGAACGGCCTGTGTCTGTGTCTGTGCGAAAGACGCCCTCGTGACGGGAATGACAAGCAAAAAGGCAGCCGCGGCCCGGTGTTCGTCTGACTTTCTCAACACCTCATTATCTCGCAAGCTTTCGCGTTTTTCTGGCTTGTTCAACCGCCAAAAATGCGGCAGCCGGAGACGCCAACCCCACTATGTACTGCATGCCCCAGGTCTAGCGCTGCATCACGCAAGCACCCCGGCGGCCCAGCCTGACAGGGCCCCGTCCATCCCCGCACAAATACTGCCGCCGTCCCCCCCGATCCCCGACAACTCACCGGCTGAGACATTCCTCCCGGCGCGCGAACCTGACGGGCGATGGCCGAGACGCCTCCCGATCTCGTCATTCCCATCAGCGACCGGTCTGCCCACCTCGCCCGGGTCCATTTAGGCGTGACCATTCCCCTCCTTGTCGTCACGCTCGTTCCGCTCGTCGCACGTGTCTACGTGCGCGTGTGGCCCGTCTGGCGGTTCGGATGGGATGACGCCCTGATTCTGGCCGGCTTTGTATGTTTGTTTGTTTACCAAGTGTTGACCTCTCGCGCTAACTGACAGGTATAGGCCGCCGCCGTCACCGACTGGGCCCTGCTCGAGCACGAAATGTTCCTCCAAGCCCAGTCCGTCTCGCTGGACCGAGCCGTGTCGGCCGTCAAGCTGTCGTACATCGGCATCTTCCTCTGGAACGTGGCCATGACCTGCATCAAGACGTCAATAGCCCTGACGCTGCTGCGCATCCCGCTGGCCCATCGCGCCTGGCGGCCTTCGCTGTTCGCCATCCTCGCCGTGCAGACGACCTACTTCGTCGGCGACACCATCTACATCTTCGCCAAGTGCCGCCCGCTCTCCGCCGCCTGGGATCTCTCGGCGTACCTCGCTAACGAATTACCGTCGGGAACCTGCACCGACCTTGTCACCGACGTGCTGGTCTCGTCCATCGGGTCCGCCCTCAACGTCCTCACCGACATGCTTTTGAGCCTTGCACCCATGTGGATCATCTGGAAGCTGCACCGCCCCCGCCGCGAGCGCATTTTCGTCTGTTGTCTGACCGGCATGGGTCTGTTCGCTAGCGGCGCCTCAATCGCGAAGGCAGTCATGGTCGGTCGCTGGGGCACGCACAAGGATGCCGACAGCTGGGCCCTCTCCATGTCGATCGCCACCTGGACCATCGTCGAGCAATTCGTTGCCGTGTTTGCGGCCTGCAGCCCGTCCCTCAAGGGGCCCATCGAGGCCCTCCTCGCCCGGTTCGGCATTGCTCTGACGGGGCCGGCGTCGCACCACTTTTCGTTTCTCAGCATGTTCCAGTCTCGCGGTGACAGGGAGGCGGCTGCGGCGAGGCGGAGAGAAGAGGCGCTGGAGGCGGCCGAAGCGGCGGTCATGGAGCGCGGGCGGAGTGGGCCCGTGGTGTTCCGGGATGGGGAGGATCTGGTGGAGAAGACGAAGCCCAGATCGTCGCGGTCGAGGAGACACCGTAATAGACATGGAGGGAGCAGTCGGACGACAAAGGGATCTCGGCCAGAAGGCAGACCGCCAGACGCGGTCGCGAGTGCCGGGGAGTCGGAGGACACGACGCGGGCATCTCGGCGAGAGATCGCGCCGCCTGACACGATTGTCGAAGAGTAGATCAGGCGCCGTTATATGATACAGCAATGTATGTTACCAAAACATGTGACAATATATAGACATAGAGTGTAAGCATAGGGCAGTACACAATAACACACGACAGACGTTTTATATAGAGCAAAAGCCTGGCAGAGCTCTCATACGGATGCTATGTAGGGCCGTTCCAACACAGTGCAACGGTTTGGCAAGCCAGGAAAGAGACATTAATAACTGAACTCCCCAGTCCGCTAACAAAAAGTTCAAAATGGTATCGCCTCCGCTTTCCCCCTTTCCGTCTTCCTCGCTCGAACGCCACGCGTGGCGTATATACAACCGTCTCCTATTGCGTAGATATCCTGCGCCTTCGAATCGGCCTCCGAACCGCCGTCCTCGAAATACCCGTGTACCACCAGCCTTATTAACCCCTGCGCATCGGACCCGCTGGCATAGGCCCAGGCATAGGCATCGGCGGACCTCGCGGAGGATAGAAACCCTAAAAAGAAAAAGAAAGGAAAAGACCCAACCCGTTAATATCCGTCCAACACATCTCTGGGTATGTACATGTCAAATCACCACCAAGGAAACGACCCAGGAACAGACCCCGACGTCGCAGGCTCCTCGGGCGAAGGAGAAGATGAACAAGGAGAAGGTGTATGTGCACAAGAAGGAGGGGAAGAAAAGGGGTGCTTGTAGCGAGCGTAGTAGCACTGCTACTCGTCTCCGAGCAGGTCCGCGAATGTCCAGGCCGTGACTCCGTGTCCGTGATATCACCACCACCGCAACCACCACCACCACATACCTGCTGCTGTGGATACATAGGAGGACCAGGAGGAGGACCAGGAGGACGAGCCCCAGGAAACCCCGGCGGTCCCATAGGTGGCCCCGGCGGTCCCATCGGCGGCCCCATCGGCATCGGCATCCCCATCCCATCAACACCATCCCCGTCCTTCTCATCCTCATCCTCCTCCTCCACCTCGGCGATAGGAAACCGAAACGGCCTCTCGGCAAAACAAATAACCGCCAACATGGCGCCCGCGCACGTCGCGCCCACACAGCAGGCGACCAGATTCATGGTCCGATACAGCAGATTATCGATCCAGATCTGCGAGCGGAACTCGACGCCCACAAGAACCAGACTGCCCAGCCACGCGTACGCGGCCCAGAAACAAGTCGCCGCCGTCCAGGCAAAGTGCCGGTGCTGGACCCTGTTCCCGCTGCCGCGCTCCCAGTCGATGAACAACGTGTCGCTGAGGTAGGCGCCCCGGCCGTGGGCGATGAGGTAGCCGATCGTCATGTTGATCTATCCCATTCCACTCGATTAGCAAACATTGTGAAAAAATAAAAGAAGAAAAGAAAGAGGGAAAGAGAGAGAGAGAGAGACAAACAGCAAAAAGCATAAATCCCTGTGCGGCAGCTTGCCCGGGGACCGCCATGGCGTCGTCATCGAGAAAAAAAAGCACCGAGTTGACGATGCCGAGAACTACGGCGAGTGACAAGCCGGTGAAGCAGAGGGTACTGAAACAAGCAGAAGCCCGTGAAGACATCTCGCCTTCCGCTGCGGAAGTGGTGGGAAGAGAAATAGAAAGAAGTGTCCAACTCGGCCAGGGAAAAAAAATCTTCACAGGGCACAAAACACACCTCGGCCTGCCTTTATAAAACGACAACTGGGCCCCGGAAACTGCTCGGAGGTATTCATGGTCCAAAACGTTCATGTGGCAGGAACCAACCTCCGGATCAGATTCTGTGGCCTAAGTCAATAAAGATGAAATGGCTGTGACATTCCACATAATTCGATGGGCTGGGTATCACCGGGCATCATCACTGGAATGTGAAAGGGGGCAGGGGTTGCTCCCTCGGGACCTAACCGAGACAACTGACAAGTCGGGATCAAATTGCTGTGTTTGGCAAAAAGTGCAAACTGTTCGAAACATCTGGCTACCCCCAACTCATCGCAGCCAAAAACCGCTTGCTCATCAACTACTCATCCTCGCCCACCCGGGCACCTCCGCTAACCCACCCAACCCTGTGAAAGGACACAAAAACGTGATCATAATCTTCAAAGTCGTGCACGACCCGCTCGATGCGTCGATACCCCGGGATGGCCTCGGTGCGCTGGTTGACGCCCTCACCCCAGCTGCGTCGCTTGGTGACTTCATCCAAGTGAGTCGAAGAATTCGTCTTATCCTTCGCCTGGAATAGAGTCACGCTGAACCGGCCGGGCTTGAAGATTTTGACCACGCGCTCAATCACCTCCACAGTCTCAGGTCCTTTCTGCCCTCCCGGTACATTCGTCTCGAATGAAGCATAGGAGCAGTTAGGTTCCGGTGTGACGTGGACAGTGAAGTAATGAGCGACATTCGTGGCACTACCATCGGTCGACGAAGGAGCCGGTACCACGCCATTCGCAGAGAACCCGCACGGCTGGAAGAGATACGCGTCGATGCGCGCGTCCGGGAAGATGGACTTGGGATAGACGTCCGACAGCCCGCATGCATCGGAAACAACCTGACCCAAAGGATGGCCCTGCTCGTCGGGGTGGAGTGCATTTACCGAGTCGGTGGCAAGCGCAGCCGCATGGTCTCGGTAAAATTGTTTCGCATTCTCGGGATCCAGGTCCATCATCAAAATCTCAAGAGTCTCATCCGAACTGTCCTCCGCGACCCCTCCAAATTGCACAATCCCCGTGGGAATCTTGGAAGAACGAGCCGGGACATCGCCGTTGCTGGATATTGGCGTTTGTGGAGGGGTGAGCGTTGGGTTGGTCGACGTCATGTACAGATGCCAATGGTCTCGGTTTACACTGCCTACCATATAGGCACTGCCATCCTCAAACATCTTCTCCAAGAACTCAACCTCATTTCTCCAGCTGTCATGGGGTCCCTGCTGCTTCTCTGGGAATAGGAAGTTCTTGCGACTGTAGAAGAGACGATGCGGCGAGGCGGCCACTTTGTCGTCCTCTAGAGACTTGACGTTGTGAAAAGGAAACCCGGCATTCCTTGCCGCGAGGCGCAGGAGGACATCTAGCCCGTGCAATAGCGTCGTCGTTCCGCAGGTCTTGAGAATAATCTTGTGAGGGAACACAAACAGGCTGGACTCGGAGAGGAGGTAGGCGTCAATGTGCTCGTCCTTGATGGTCGAGAGAACCTTGCAGTGCACCTTGTCAAGCATTTCTTCCCAGTTCTCCACTGCCTTTAGGCCATCCTCCTTGACACCGGGTGGAAGTGCCTTCGGGCTGGGAGCAAACCAGACCTCAAGGAGCTTCTCTGGGCCCTCAAACGCATTGCTCGAGTCTAAATCCGCAAGCGCAGCATGATTGATGGTGTAGACCTCCTCATTCGGTGGGGACGCGCAGCTGCTGGGAACCTCGGAGTTGACCATCTCTGTACGGCGTGCGGAAGGTGCGCTCGTTGTGCCTGTGAAGCGTCCGCGGGACACTGCTCTCGAATGAGAGAGAGTAGGCCCACAGGTGGTGTTTTCTAAATGAATGCTGGCTACGCCAGCAGCAGGGGTAGTAGAAGGTCCGACGTCTCACGAGGGACGTTATGGAGGTCGAGCGCGAATGGGGAGCCGGTAAAGCTTTGTGAACGGAATTTTGGGCTTCCTTTTAGAGTGAGCCGTGGTGGCGGGTAGGCACGAGCAGGTTCTCGTAGGTTGCTATCGTGGCCTGGTTCGGACGAGGTTAGCACGCGTCCAGAGGTTGAAGGAGAGCGAGCCCGAGGTTGCGGGTTCCGACAGGAAACGCAGGACGTCGGCCAAGCTCGTGGGAGGGAGGGAGAAAAGCAAAATATCGTACCCAGACAATGCTGATGCGCAGAGAGGGCAAGCTAGATTGATGCTGTGAAGAAATACTTGTGCATCTAGGACGACCCTCCGCGACAGTCGTGTGTGGAACGGGCGCGGGCGTGAGGTTGAGAGTCGTGTGCCAGGCAGGCTGTGGGATCGCGGGGGGCCTCACAACGGGAGAGTGGCCGATCAAGCAATCACTACTCGAGGAAGATCGCAGGTTTGGTGCGAAGAATGTGTGGGAGAATCAAGTTTTCGTTGCGACTGAGAGATTTTAAATTTTTTTGAGGTCAAGGTGCGATGCGGTGCGGTCGGGAGTTGGCGGGGCAGGTTCCCCTGTCAAGCGTTGATGAACCCCACTGTTAGGCTCCGTGCTGAGCCTGCCGCCCAGCCCTAACTTAGGCCATGCAGGAGAAAGCACCGGTGGACTGCAGGAGCAAAGTCGAACCTCGTCGAACAACGAGTTCTGCGCGGGTACCTCTATTGGCCAAGAAGGCGCGGAGCCGAGAAACCGCGACTGCCGCACCACCCTATGCAAGTACCTGAGAAGTGGCCGAGCTGCTGTGCATATGACCGGTGTTTCGTAGGCAAGGCATGATTTCGCATTAGCTAATAGTTTAGGACCATGAGACCGAGATGATGAACGAGATGCTAAGCTTGAATTGGGGTATGTATTTAGCTACCAGATACGGCAGATATCACGTCCGCCGTGATGGACTTGAATATGGGAGCCAGCGAGCAATCCGGGTACTTCTGTACCAACAAGGCGGGGCCCTTGGCTGTTTCGCCTTCGCTCACTGCATCTGCAGGTGTCGAGATGTCCTTCCCGTTGACGGCAGTCCCTTCCGGATACCTCGGTCTCTTCCCAGTCTCTATCAGTACGAGGAATTGGGGGTCGATTGGCACCCGGCCGAGAAAGCGGACGCCAAAGTCGTTGGCCATTACTTCTCCCCCGCCACTCATAAAAATGTTGGTGCACTCGCTACAGTTCGGACACACAAACCCGCTCATGTTCTCTATCACGCCCAACACTCTGATTCCAGTCTTGGCACAAAAGTTGAGCTCCTTCCGGACATCGGCCGTTGCGACAGCCTGTGGTGTCGTTACCACCACGGCACCTGCCAGTTGACCCGGGTGTGCCTTCTGCAGAAGTGTCTCTGCTAGGGAGATATGCTCGTCACTCGTTCCCGGGGGGGTATCGATCAACAGGTAGTCGAGCTCGTCCCAGAAAACATCCGACAAGAACTGCCGCACCATAGCGGTTTTCTTTGGTCCACGCCATACCACGGCATCGCCACGTCGAGGGAGTAGAAAGCCGAGGCTCATGACGCGAAGGGAGCCGATTCCCGCGTCGGGGTCGGAGTCGTGAACGGTGATGGGAAGCCACCCGCCGGGCGCCTGAGTAACCTTTGCATCCTCGATCGCGAACATGCGGGGGATGGAAGGACCGGTGAGATCAACATCGAGCACGCCGACAGAGTGGCCCGCAAGCGAGAGTGACAGCGCAAGCTGTGTGGTGACTGAGGATTTGCCAACGCCACCTTTGCCAGAGAGCACCTGGAATGTGACGCACGTTAGTGGGATGGCGGGGTAGTCGCGGCGCGGACGAACGAACCAGGACGATATGTTTGATCTTGGAAAGCGACATGGTGAACCGGTTGCGGCAGGGTCAGCCAGATTCCCTGAAGAACAATGTTTTGGAGAGATAGCCTCGGAATCGAGGGGCCATTTGGTGGCGGCGCGGTCCTCGATGAATTTGTCACGGTGAATTTTGATGCCCCTCCATCGGCGTCTATCGGACGCTTTATCAGCGAGTGGGTCGCGGCGCTGGGATCTGAAAATCCATGGTAATGATAAAACTCGAGTCTCAATCGTGTTCCAACTCTCTACGGGTCACCGCCTATACAATGAGGACAAAAACTGAGATTTACAGCGCATACCGTGCTATTCCGATGTCCCTCTTTTGCCTTTGCGAGGACCATAAATCGGGAGCTTGGGCCACATTCCATGTGCTCCGAGAGGTACCTCGTACTCCGTGTGCACAGTATCAGCATGGCCCAAGTCAAGGGATGAGTTTAAGGGTTGTTGAAGAGGAAACCGGAGGAAACCGGGGGAAACCGGGCTTGCAATATCTTGGGTTTGTTTATTACCAGTGAAACAAGTTCAGGCACAGATCGTGATGGGACAGGCATAGACTGTCCGTGGGTTGTGTCTTGGACAGGGAGTTCAAACTGTGGAGATGCCGACCAACCAGACACGGTCTGCAGCTGAAAGGAGACGCCACATGTTTGCATCACCCATTTTCTTGTCGCCGACGGATCCGTATCCTCTAAACCGAATTATTCGTCACAACCAGCGACCACAGTTCCCGGCTTCGAGCAACCACCCAATACAGTTGTCCCCGGCGCGTCGCTCGGTCGCCGCGGTCGCCCTCAATTGGCCCATCGCCTTCTGACGGACTGCGTGGCTGGCGCGAACGACCAGTGATGGTTGTCAGCGCGTGACACGGATGGGTGGTGCACGCGCAACATGAGTGCTGTCGCCAAACAGAATGGACGATCCGTGGGGTTCACCATGGGCGAGCACGGAGAACGAGAAGGACGCGAAACCTCCCTCTCCTACGAAATCAACCAGGTCCGACCTCGAGCCGCCTCCGCGCGCCTTCTTCTCCGGCTCCGGATCGCCTCGGATTCCCACGATCTCGGGCCCTTCGCCGTGGGCAGATGACGATGATGGATTCGGGGATTGGGCTGCTGCAGAAACACCCGGACAAACACAATCGGGATGGGGTGGATGGGGAGCGCCGAGCCCCAAATTGACATCTCCTCCACGGGACGATGTCTTTGGGGAAGCGAGTCCGATTGCATGGCCCGGCAATACTGCGCTCTCCAAACCGGCCAACGTTAGTCTGCGACAACCTTCACCTGACCCTTGGGCCGCCGACTTTTCTTCCCTTGACGACTCTGTTCCTCGATTCGTGATTGACGCGCCCTCGACCGATACCGTTCCAATCCCAGACGAAACAAAGCAAGAGAACGAGCCGGGATGGGCAGAGGAAGAACCCGCAGAGGCTGGACCACAGGAGGATAGCAGAGACAGGGAGGAGGAAGAGGAGGGAGATGGGACACCAACACAGCCGAATGCCACAGCGGAAAGCGCTGTTGCCGAAGGTCCTGGCCGGACGTCCATCGCAGATGCAGAAAGAGCCAGTGTCGAGTCAACAGGGCAAAGCCACGAATCGCCATTTTCATCGCCATCGGGGGACGACGATACGGATCTCGACGATGACCGTCAGGACTCTCCGATTACCTCGATCGACGAGGATGCGAGGCGACAGCCTGTTCTACGGAAGACGTCAGGGAAGGTCCAGGAGCTGGTCAGCAAATTCGATGGCCTGGCTCGGGCACTGAGCCAAGAACCACCAGCGGTCCGTCGCGAACGGAGCACCGGCCGATCCAATACCAGCGCAGATTCAGACGAAGCAGCCGATTTCGGAGACTTTGAAGATGCCGACGAAGAGCCCCAAACGCCTGAAAGGCCCTCGACACCTCGCCCCGCTGATCATCCCCTTCCCGAATCTGGAGCCTCGACCGCTATATCCTCCCCACAATCTGCACAGAAAACGCCGGGCAGTGTCCGGCGGATTCTCGCTGCACATGGCCCTGTTAGCTTCGATGTGGATCTGGGGGACGTTGACAAGTTATTCAGCCTCCCAGGTGGAGCAGAGGAGACTGAAACAGACGCGTATGTCCCGGACCACATCATTGATGACAGTTTTACGGAGATATCGGAGCGCAAAACCTGGTACCGAGTCTCGAGAATGGGGTCTTCTCGAAAGCACAATGCGGGCGACGACGAGAACTATCGGCTCGTCACCTGGCCCACGTCAACGATCCGCGAGGAGACGATCAAAGTGGTCCGGCGTTGGATGGAAGAGGACTCTATCGCTGGTAGGGTTACGCTTGGAGGTGGAATTTCCAAAACGCAAAAGAACATGTTTGGTTGGGACTCGTCGGCCGAGCCAGTTGCGCTTGATGCCGTGTTCCGGAAAAAGTCTCACGCGAGGGCTGCATCGCTACAAACCTCGACCTCAGCTGCACAGAAGGTCTCGTCATCTCTTCGAAGCCCGCTCGATCGACCCTCGAGCATCGCAAGTACTCCCGTTCCTACCTTTGGCTGGAGCAGCTCACCTACGACCGACACACACGCTCCAAAGGTGCAACCCCCAGCGGTACAATTACCTCTGTCTATGGCATCCCCAAGCTTGCCAACCAACAATACGCCATCGCCTGGCATCCCGCCGCCCATAGCACTCACAAGGCCAGGCCAAGGATCCATCACCACGAAGACATTTGCGAAGCCAGAGAGCCAGCCTAGCCACCAAACCGCCTCCCTCGTGGCATCAACTTCTTCCGCTCCTCCCAACAACACGTCATTAGACGACGACGATGAATGGGGTGAAATGGTAGCCTCGCCGTCAGTCCCAGATACCGGTGTCAATGGATTCGGGCTCTTGGATACTTCTTTCGCGGCGACAAACAACACGTCGTTACCTTTCAATCCTGGACCGACGACGGAACCTAGACCTGCAGTCGCTCCTGCAGTCGCCCCCGCAGCCACGGCTATGCCACCTCCTACTGACCCTTGGGCATCTGTCGACTTTTCTGTATTCGAGACGGCAAAGGCGCCACCCCCAGCCGTCCCTGGACCCGGGCTGGACTTTCCAAAAGCAACAATTTCTACAACCCCTATAATACCTACTACACCTTTGGATGTGCCCTCCGGTTTACAGCCTGCTGCGCCGGCTTCCAAGGACTCCAACAACCCTTTTACCCCAACAACGCCTCTTGAGATCCATTCCCCCGTAGCTTTGCGGGGGGCGGCCGAATATTTCGGTGCCGATGTGCAACCCCCTGAGGACGACGCTGCACGACATATCCTTGCTAGTCTTCCCGATCTATCCTATATGCTTCGCTAAGACAGGCCGTGGCGGAAATGTATAATGTATTGTACATGTCTATTTGTATTGGAGGCGGTTGAGTGCATTGCGTAGCCGGCGTTGGGGACCATTGGTTACACGAGACAGGACTGATGATATACAATTCAAGACTTTTACCTCGGGTGTGAAGGAAGTTGCAAAAGTGAGGATGGCTTCTTCGCGCTCTCTCGGTTCATCGTGACGGCGAATTGCGGGGAAGAAGGCCAAAAAAACCTGGGGCCCCGGAGTCGACTCCATCGCCAAGATGCTCGGTGTTCGCCATAAACCCACGGATATATATCTGATAGAACCATGAGGCTCTATTCGGAACCGCGAGAGGGCCGAATATTTCACGATTTTTTCGGCTCCCACGCGCCAGCATCATGCCGTTGTCGACTGCCGGGAGACGGTGTCGGCTTCGCTGGCCAGTCGGAAGCCGCAGTGCCAAGCGGCGCCGCCGAATCTGGGGTCGCACCGCCCCCCGCCCTCCAAACGGATGCCTCGGGCTCCATGTCAGGACGCGGTGTGAGTGTCGTCATGTCGTGGATATTCCTCGATGGCGCATCTCGTCTCGCGTGGTGGATTCGCTGGGTCTAGGTGAGACGCGTTTGCTTCCGGGTTGATGCCGGCGGCCCTGCTTCAGGAACGAGGAGCCGTTCCATCGCCCAGGATATGGATATCGGCAGTTTGGGGGTAAGGGCGGGGTGGTATAGCTGTTCATCGCCACATGGAGGGGTGATACAGGTTGAGTATGGCACACCCGTGATCTGTCCGTGGATTATATATATGCGTAAGACGGACTGCCACCCTTACTGAGCTGAACCATTCTCACTGTCGGTATCGCCAAGGTCTACTCATACGGAATGGCAGTCATCAGTCTCCTCCTCTCGCCATGGGCACCAGCCGTGCTGGCTGTCGGCTTGCTCGTTTTCTACCTCTTTCCTTACTTTGTGACATACCGTCATCTTCGTGCTGTACCGGCACCGTTTCCCGCTCAGTTTTCCGATCTCTGGCTCCTGTGGTCAGCCCGCCGCGGACATCGATACAGGACGGTCGACGAGGCACACCAGAGACTCGGTCCGGTGGTGCGCATCCAGCCGAACCACGTGAGCGTCAACGACGATGAGGCCATCCAGATCATTCTCGGCCACGGCAACGGCTTCCTCAAATCGTGAGTTTTCCTCTCTTCTCTTGTCTCACAACATTAGGTTCTGATATACAAAAAAACAGCTCCTTCTACGACTCCTTCGTCAGCATCCAGCGCGGCCTCTTCAACACACGCAGCCGGGCCGAACACACGCGCAAGCGCAAGATCATTGCCCACACCTTCTCGCCCAAATCAGTCCTCCAGTTCGAGCCGTACATCCACCACAACCTCGAGCTCTTCGTCCAGAAATGGGACGAGCTAATCGCGAAGTCTTCTCCGGCAAGCCTCGACTGCCTCACCTGGTTCAACTACCTCGCCTTCGACGTGATCGGCGACCTAGCCTTCGGCCAGCCCTTCGGCATGCTCGCCGCGGGCGCCGACGTGGCCGAGATCCGCTGCACGCCCGACGCGAAGCCGACGTACGCGTCCGCCATCGAGATCCTCAACCGCCGCGGCGAGGTCTCGGCCACGCTCGGGTGTTATCCGGCGCTCAAACCGTGGGCGCGGTTCCTGCCCGACCCGTTCTTCTCGCGCGGCCTCGAGGCCGTCGGCAACCTCGCCGGCATCGCCATCGCGCGCGTCAAGAGCAGGCTCGAGAACCCGCCGCCGACGGAGCGCAAGGATTTGTTGCAGCGGCTGATGGAGGGAAGGGACGAGAAGGGACTGCCCCTCGGACGGGAGGAGCTCACGGCTGAGGCGCTCACGCAGCTGATCGCGGGGAGCGATACCACGTCCAACTCGTCGTGCGCGCTGCTGTTCCACGCGGTGCGCACGCCGGGCGTGATCGCCAAGCTGCGCGCCGAGCTGGACGCGGCGGTTCCGGCGGAGACAAATGTGCCCACGTTCGAGATGGTGCGCGACCTGCCGTATCTGCAGGCCGTGATCAACGAGGCGCTGCGCGTGCATTCGACGTCCGGGATCGGGCTGCCGCGGCAGATACCCGACGACTCGCCTGGTCTGCATCTGAACGAGTATTACTTTCCGCCGGGCACGGTGCTGAGCGTGCCGACGTATTCGATTCATCACTCGAAAGAGATCTGGGGGCCGGATGCGGACGAGTTTAGACCCGAGCGGTGGGCGGACCTGACGCCCCGGCAGAAGAACGCGTTCATGCCGTTTAGCTATGGGCCGCGGGCGTGCGTGGGCAGGAATGTGGCCGAGATGGAGATGAAGTTGATTGTGGCGGCGTGGGTGAGGCGGTATGATGTGAGCTTGTTGCAGGAGGAGATGGAGACGAGGGAGGGTTTTTTGAGGAAGCCTCTGGGGTTGGACGTTGCGATTCGGAGGAGGGAAATGTAAGCTGGTTTGGTTGCAAGGGAGAGTTACACCGTACCCGTACATATTTGATTTCTTGTATTTTTTGTGGCCGATATCAGATCTCTCTGGGCGATTACATCCCTTGAGTTTCTACGCCTGAAAGTGTCTTCCCAAAACAACGTCGAGCCTCCGGAAAATACAAGAAAAATCTCCGTCGTGATCATCAACAAGTTGTCTCTAGTGGCGTAAACACAACCATGGTATCCTCCCTCGGAATCCGCGACGACCGGTACGTCCATGTCCGCGACGCGTCGGGGTCGACTAGCTTCACGTCGAAGTTGGCGATGATGTGCGCGAGTATGACCTTGGCAAGTGCCGAGGCGTAGTACCGTCCGGGACTGTCTCGTCAGCTTTGCCACTGTATACGGCATTCGGAATGTCATGCATGCCCCGGAATTGTGGGGGGAGACGGCAAGTTGTGTGAGGTTTTTGGCAACTTGCCTTGTGCTGGGAAGAAAGGGGGGGTAAACATTCGGGATGTTGGCCAAACAAAACTGCATGCATTGGGTTCGGCACCTGAGTGTCTACTGCCATCGATCCGAGCATTTAAAAAGTCCCGGTATCAACTTCCCGAGAACCGAGACAATGCAAGTACTTGGAATAGTAAAAGTCCAGTCAGGTAGTTACTCACCAAGTCTGCCGGCCCGAACCCCACATATAAAACGCCGAGTCGACATCGACCAGCTTTGACGGGTTCGCTTGCCGAGGAACTTTGGTTTCGTCGGTACCGCCGGGATTTGATTTTTGATTTAACGCGTCCGCCGGAGCGAACCGGAACCCGCTGAAGACGAGCGGATCTTCATAGAAGCGGGCGGACCGGAGGATGCTCGCCACGGGTGTGCAGGCCCAGTCGCCTACCGCGAGGGAGGTACCGTCTGCGAAGGAAAAGGGGCGGACGGCACAGCGGCGGGTCGAGACTTGTTCTTGTCAGTTCTTTTTTTTTTCCTTTGAATATGGTGTAGCGGGGTGCGGGTACTTGACTCGACGGGGTTCAGCCGCGCGGATTCCTTGATGAAACTGTCGAGAAGAGGAAGACCCTGTCCTGTTCGCTCAAAGTCGGCGTAACTCTCTGAGATTTCCATCCGGAGGGGCTCGAGGTATTCGGGGTGGAGACAGAGGTCGTGGATCGCGATGGTGATGGTCTATAGAGATCATCAGCCTGGCCTTCCCTCCTGAGAAGGCGTAGCAAGAAGAACGTACAATAGCGGTCGGATGAACCGAGGCAAACCAGATAGCCATCAGCTCGTGGACCAGTCCGACGGCTGTCCTGGGCGTTTTGGCGGTCGACGACTCCATGATCCATTGGAAGCAGTCGTTCTGGCCGGCCTGGTTAGATTTGGTTTACGCTTCGAAAGCTGTGTTGAGGGACATACATGTTTTGGAACTTGCTGTCCCTGGGATGCCAATTCTCGTTCTTCACACCGACGTTGCGCAATGGGCATCAGGGTATTGTACAGGACACGCTGTGCGGCGTTTCGTCGACCGACCAATCTTCCTACAATACTATTCGTTGACACAGCTGTTGTCAGCACTTCTGAAATTCTGTATAAACCGGGAAGGAAAAGCACACGTACGGAGCGAGCCAAGACGGCACGAGACGTATAATCTCGGCGCATATGACGAGCTGTTCGATATACGTGAGAGCCGCCTCGACAAATTCGTCGTTCTTTGCTGCAGATTTATAGGCATATAGTTAGCCACCTGAATCTTCCTAGGGAAACCATCTCGGGAGTTTTCCTCGTGACGGGCAAAAAAGGGGGTTGCCATAAGAAAAAAACATACCAAGCTCCTCGCTAAATATAGACCTCGCATTCGCAAGCACAACCATCTTGACAATCATCCTCGCAACGCGGGACCGTCTCTCCCCTGTTTTTGCCCATAACAACACAGTCAGTAATCAGCACCAGATCTCCCCCAAAAAATCGACACCAAAAAAAAGGTAAAGGGGAAAAGAAATACCATCAACCATTTCATCCCCCTGCGATCGCAACTCCTCAAATTTCCTTCCCATCATCCCCCCCAGCTCAGGCAACAAATTCGGCAAATGGTTCGTCAGAAGCGTCCGCAGCGCACGCACGTACCCCAGCCCCTCGGGCGGCACGTCGTACCACCCGAACCGGTGCATCGTGTACATGGGCTGCAGGGCGCGCTGCGAGGCCGCGTAGAGGCTGAGCGCGTTGCCGGGGGTGCTGGCGGCGTCCATCTCGGCGAGCTGGGACGGGTTGGTGATGAATATGTGGCGGGTGTCGGGGGAGAGGATTTCGAAGGGTTTGTCGTTGGACTTTTTGCGGGCAGTGTTAGTGTTTTCTTTTCTTTTTTTTTTTTTTTTTTTTTTTTTGTTCTTTGGGCTGGTGTGGTTTGGTTGCTTACCTGGTCGTATCCTGCTTGAATGATACCCGGTCCGTCTAGGAGGAATTTCCATGCTTTGTGACGTTGTATGATGGGGTTGATGAGGTAGCTGTTGAATAGATGTGATGGGGAGAACTGAGATGTTAGTGTTTTTATCTCTGGGCTGATGAGGGAGAGAAGTACTTTACCTTTGCTTTCGCGTCTCCGAATACGGCGCGGTAAAGAATCAAGGTGATGAGTACAAGGCCGAGAGCTGCCATTGTCCATCTCGAGTCCGTCAGGGCCGGGCTACTGTAGGTAACCTTATCCAGGCCCGGGGCGGCACCGGTTGGCCAAGGGGAGCTGCTGGTGAAATCCATGACTGCTAGGTAGGTAGTGGTTTGATGCTCGACTCGGGACCAACCTCGGGGAATCTAGAGGGAAAAGGAGTCTAGGGGAACACTGCTGTTATATGGGTTACCTGAGATACGTGGCGTGTAGCCGCCTGCCGCTACCCCCTCGTTGACAAGGTAGCCATTCCTAAGTCCCACGCAACTACTACTACACGAGGCATGGTGGTGACCCCCTTCCACCCGATGGGGCTGACTACATGTTGCAGCGTCTTTACGTTTCCTCGACATGGGATAAAGATAACCGAGCGGGACTTTGGGGGTCCTGGCGGTGTGTGTGCCCGATGACAACAGCTTGGTAGCAGAGCCAAGGCGCCAGGGCGGAGCTCCAAGACGTCCAACTCAAGCGGATCCGGGCCGAACCGTATTGCCAAGGGATAACATAAGGTACCCGTACACGTGTATCACGGGTTATATTACGTCCCTCGTATCTGCCAAGACTGTGTTTCCGCATTCATGTAATGATACTCATGCCAGCCCGAGAACCTGGTCGTCACCGGGCTTGAAAGACGGGGATCATGTAAAACTGCTGCTATCACCTTGGAGATGTTGCCGACTACACTTTTCCTAGCCAAGGAAGCTAGCCAATTGGATCCCGTTGTGATTAGAAATATGGCGAGGCTATCAAACCGACTTACCACCGAGGAGCCGCTGTACCGTTCTTGCTACGGCTTCGCGTTTGCGTATCCACCCTCGAGAAACTATGGGGAAGTCAGAGTATGCCTAAGCACTTGCCCTGCATGTATGATGATCTGATCAGGCGCCGGGAGAAACGTATGCAGGTAGTAGGAATGATACAATAATGCCCGATTCGTCTCGGTGATGGTGGTATTTTCCCTGGTGTCGGTGGGTTTTGATTCTGTGAATTACTGACTTTTCCGCCGAGCATTGCACCCTTAACTAATTCAGGGTCCATGATAGTAGGTAGTTACACAACGCCAAGCCACGATACTACCCTACGTACATCTGGCAAAACTTTGCCTTCTTTCTGCAGTGCAGTTTTGTTGCTGCCTGTACTGTCCTGCAAGGGTACGGTAGGTATCGGATAGCCTTTGACCATGGCCGGTTCCACAAACTTCTCCCCCCCTTTCACCTTTTTTCCCCGTCTCCGCTCCATGTAACCGTCCACGGTGGCATCTGCGGTCTCTTTGTGGAGCTCTCCACTTGAAATCCAGACCACCGACAATCCTACAGAGTCCAAGACTTGTAAGCCGGGTGAGAACCCTGGAGGTCACGAAGGCAGGCGGATGAGTAAGTACCGTGGTTTTAAGAGCCGTGGTATAGGTACGCTTCTGGAATCCACGGCGAAGGGTTGTGGACCGCTTTAGAACCCATCATTTCCCCTTTTGGGTCTTTCCGCCCAAGCGGTTCTCAAGATAAAGTTCACTGTTGTGAGATTTGGCGTACGAAGACACACACGTTGCACCTCATCAGCATGTGATACGATACGACGTGTTGCCACAAGTTTGATACCTGCATCTTGTCTCTTTGCTGGGACCGACAGCCGAAGAGAATAATAAAAAGGGTAATAATAAATTTTCGTTGAGCTTACTCTAGATCTCTATATCTCCCCGGTCCTCCCAATAGGATTCAGAGACCGATTTCGGCGGACGAGTGCTTCCGTGCCCAGTCTGATTTCTCTTCCGTGCAGCACCGAGAGAGTTCCCGCGGAAATAGGCAATTCTCTACACGCACCTAGTTGGAAGTTTGTGTCCTGGATACATGTAAGACAGCTACAGAGACGGGGCTGAACCGCTTACTGTAGTGGTTGCCACTAGGTATGCATGCGAGCATAACCAAATGCAGGACAACCTTCACAATTCTGAGCCAAAAAGTCAGCCGATGCGTCCCGTCTGCTGTCGATGTCTGTTTGTCGACTTTGCTGACACCTCGCATCGACGTTTTCGGCATTCGCATGCGCGAGTAGCTCCCTTTGGGACAGAAGGTCGGGGGGTTTTCTTTTTCTATCGTGCCATCGGCGGCACGGTGCAGCTTGGCAGATCCCAACCCAATATTGGATGCAGTTTGGTGTTGGACCCTGCTAAGCGTATGTTGTACTCGGGTCTGATGCATGATGCATGGGCGTATTCTCCTGGCCTTCGGTGGTTCCAAGGGACAAGTGGGGGTGGTAAGTGAAGTCTCAACGCCTACCTATCGTGATATCGCTTGAATAAGCAGTTGAGATCATTGTGAAAATAGACCCAGAAATTCCCGTCTCGCCGTCATACTAATCATACTAACGGGTAAAGTAGGGATGGTGCAAAACAGATATTTCGGGGCCCATCATTTGCCCACTTGGTGGTCTCCAGCCCTATGAAGAGAGCGTAGAGTTTATAGCGACTTGTTACAAACGAGAGCTCGCCAAGGCTGCCCCTATCTTACGTAGTACATCCTTTTTTTTCACTAACCTTTCTGTTGGTGAGTGTGGTGTGCAAGAAAATGGACATCCTTCCCTTGCTAAGCCTAGTACCCGCTTATGCACGACAGTAAGTACATAGTAGCGATCGCATTTGGAAACTATCACACTTTAGAAATTGCAATACAATCAATGTCTCTGTGGTGATGATATGGCAAACATAGAGCCCGCCTTGTACAGTTGATGTCATGCTTGAACTTCCCAGGTGTCACGAAGCAAACAACTCGGATTGAAGCACAGGGTGACGGCGTAAGCATGTCCGTTGTTTGTTCACTAATGCCCTGCCCCCTCTTCCTTCTCTGCAATCCACTCCTCCACCCATCTGCGCATCCACTCGGGTCGAACGGGCGGCATGGTGCGCAGCTTGGGACTCGCAGCAACGGCCTCGTCCACGGCCATCAGCTCACCACCCCTCGTCGCGTCAGACGGTCCCCACAGGCCATGCCGATAGAACTCGACGAGCTTAGCCGCGGGGTTCTGTCCGGGTTCGTCGATGCTCTCCTCGAGCCGGGCCAGCCATTCCGCCGACGACACCAGTTTCACATCCTTCTTTCCCCTCTCGCCCGCAGCCGCCGCCACAATCGCCTCTACCAGGGACCTCCAGTCCGCCGTCTGCGGGTTTCTCACGTTGAAGACGCTCACGCTCCGCTCTCCCTGCGTTCTGTATCTAGCGAGGGACAGCTCAACGAGGACATCGCCCAGATAGTCCACCGGAATCCAATCCACCTTGCCGAACCGCCCGAGGTCGTCCGGGACGCACCCCAACACGGAAACCGAGCTGACCACCAGGCTGGGCAACCACTCGGATGCATTCCACGTGCTGAGGACGCGCTCACGCTCGGCGGGTCCGGCTACCTGGCCGACCCTGAGCACGCGCACATCCACCACTCGACCGAAGCGCCGGGCCGCCGCCTCGCACAGTCTCTCGGCTATGTACTTGCTCTGCGAGTAGCCCGTCATACTCTCCCCTTGGCCGGGACCGGATTGTTGTTGTTGCCCACCACCGCTGAACTCGTCAAGAGTAAGAGTGCGTTCAGGGGCTGGTCCCCGCTCGAGACCCAGCGTGACCCCGACTGACGAGACGAAACAGACGCAAGTGGACTTTTCTATCCGCGCACACAGACTGAGGAGGTTAACCACCCCGGAAAGTGCAGGACGGAAGGCGGAGAGGGGCAGATGGAAGTTGACGGGCCATGCGTTGTGTATTACTAGTAGCGGGTTCGGACGCGCGGCGAGGGCCCTGGCGAGGTCGGGCAGTGCCGAGGTTGATAGGTCGGCATGCAGGAAGCTCACTCGGTCCAGGTTGGGATGACTGGATAATCTGGCCATGGTTGCGGCTTTTCCGCCGTCCGGACGTCGGTTTAGACAGTATATATAGCCGATCTGGGTTTCCGGAACGGAGAGGAGAGAGGAAAGTAGCGCTGCGCCGAGGCTTCCCGTCGTCCCGGTGAGGAGGACATCAAATGGCAAAGTGGCAGACGGTGTTTCGGCTGGGACAGGAATCTGTTCAACCAGATTGGTGTAGCTTGCGAGCACGGCCTCCAGACGATCTTCGGGGACGTCGGTAACTGTCGTGACAGCGTTCGTGAGCTTCGAGATGGTAGGGTTCCCATAAATGGTCGACAAGGCGAGCCCCGGGAGATACAGGCCGCGACGGAGGGCGCGAACTAGCTGCAATGCCTGCAGCGAATCCATACCGAGATCAAAGAAACTCGTCGACTCATCGAGACTCCCCCCTTTTTGCTCCCCGACGATAGACACGACCCTGTCCTTGATCAAGGATTTCACGGCCATCACATCCGTAGTGCCGACAGGGACGAAACCTTCATCTTCCTCTAGCACCCCCAGCTCTGCATCGGAATACAACTTGTCAATCTCGGCCGCATACTGAGCAGCACTGGCAGCTCGCATGATGGTGCCCTTGGCGGCCCTGATCAAGGGCCGCTTCGGGTCGGCCACGAGGATCATCGATTTCTCCACCCGGGCATGGGCCGGGGCGACGCGGTTGGCCTCTTCGACGCTGGGCCAGACACTCTCGATCAGGGCGGCCTGCTCTGCTGTGGTGGTCGTCGGGGCCGCAGGGTCGATGATCAGGGCTGCCTGGAAGCGCTGAGCGCCGATGACCAGCGCACCGCTAATAATGCCTGCGTTCTGGGTCACAACATGATGCTCCATCGAGATCGGGTTGGTTTTCTCCCCGTTGAGGAACACGATGATGTCGTCGGCTCGGGCTTTCCACGCCCAGGCGTCCGGGACCGTCGGGTGGCGCTCGAACAGGTCCTTGGTGCGATACTCGGTCCGGCCCGGGTCATCGTGGCCGCGAATCGTGAATGCCGGTTGTGCAGTCGGATCCTCCTGCTTCTGTATTGTCAACTCGTACAGTCCATCCGACACCTCCTCGAACGCGGCACCCGCCACCGGATGAAGCCGAATATACCGCCAGCAGCCCGACCCCCCGTCAAGCTCAGGCGGAACGATCTGCTGCGGTATCCCGACCTCGGAGGCACCCCACTGAGAGTGCAGACGGATCTTTGAGGCCACACGGTCCCCGACAGCCGTCGGGATATCCCCGCCGAGATAGAAAATGGCCTTGAGCCGCTCGGCGAAGAAATCGAGGAGCTGCTCGTTCTGGGCGAGCTCGGCCACGATGGACGGCACTAGGACCCCGACGTCACAGGGCACTTCCCTCAAGGCGGCAGCCACGTCTTGCGCCGTCGTGATTCCCTGGGATGCTGGGATGACGACGGTGCTGCCCAGGGCGACGGCGCTGAGGAGGTATTGGCAGATCCCGGCTCCCTGTGTCACTCACATCACCGCGTTAGCATTTTGACTTTTTTTTCCTTTTCCATGTGAGAGAGAGATATTCGGGCGGGCAAGCGACCTACATGAAACGCGGGGAACGAGGATATTGCCCGGGCGTCGTAGTAAAGTTGGTCAATGGACTGAACTCCCTTCGGGGGCCGTGCGGTTGATAACTTGATCTGTCGTGCGAGCGTCTCGTGAGTCCATACTAGAGGCTTGGGAAGCCCGGTTGATCCAGAGGTATGGATGATAAAAGGGGGCTCATGTCGCGAACTTGTATACGTCTTGTTGAACGGGAAGGGTGTTGGTTGTGTCGGTTGTTGTTCCATCAGCTCCTGCATCCCTGGGATTGTCCACACGCTCGGATGGACGGCTTCAATGATGGAATTCGCAGCCGGCGGCATGGGGTCCGACGTCAGCAGGTGCTTGCAGTTGCCGGACTCGAAAAGAGCCCGATGTGCTGCTTGACTGTTTCGCGGAGAGATGGTGAAAAGCTGGACATGAATTAGTCTTGGTACCAATCACGACGGTGATTCTAGTAGAGAAGCTTACCGTGTACCCCGTCTTGATACATGCTAGTATCAGGGCTGGGTACCGAACATCATTGGGACCGACGTAGGTCAAGACATCCATATTGTCTCCATGCTGACCGGTCGTGCCATGCCCCAAGTGACGCACGATCCACCAGGACAGGGCATCGACGATGTTGGCAAGGTGTTTGTACGTAACGGTGGTGTAGCTTGTTTGCTGAGACTCGTCGGTAACCGGCAGCATGCAAAAGGCCGCGTCGGGGATTTCACGCGCAAGGCGATCGACCATGTGCGGGATGAGATCGGCCTCCTCGCCGAGGATGCGAGCACGTTCTGAGGCCATGGCAGCTAAAAAAGCAACTTGAAAACACAACTAAAAGCAGCTGGCAAAGCGTTATCGAAGCGCCATAGGAAAACTCGGCTTCGAAATGTTGAAACTTATAATTTACGCAGTCTGGTGCTGAATGATGAGCAGATCTTCATATCTGCCACCCTTAGACGACCCAAGTTGGCTTGCATCGCGAGCGTAGTCAGCATACCACCTATTGATTCCCAAGACGGCACACACATTATATACCTGTGTTACCTGTATAGCACATCCGTGAGCGTATACCCGGAAATCTCGGAGGCACCGATACGCAGATGATTGGACGCCACCTGTTGGGTTTGGCGGTCAATCTGGAGAAGAGCATGCTGGGAATAGGACCTGTTTGGAATCACGGACAAAGATAACGCGGCTCGCTACAAGTTCGAAAGGGAGAAGAAGTGAGACCAGCCGTAGACGACAGGTCGCATCACACTGCTGCTGTGCTGTGGGTCTTCGGGCATGATTTGATGATCACTCTTCGACTATTTTGTCGAGATGTATCGGCGATCTGGTGCACGCCGATTCGATATCACCTATCACCGGGGATAATACGTCGCGGCGGGCTGCGTTGCCTGTCTCGGGGATGGATGGAATTGCCGTCTGCATGTCGTGGGTCACAGCATGTTTGAGTTGCAACCGGGAACAAAACTGAATTTCATCAGTCCTAATTCCGTCAGTATCCAGAAAACAAGTCCCAGCGCACCCACCCCCTACACGAAAGAAACAAACCCTCTGCTACCTCACAACACCAACAAAACGTCAGTTGTGGATATTCCTGATTCAAAAACCACCAAAACTCGCTCTAATCTGCACCCATATGTACCTATGCATATACACCACTCCTATATATACACCCTCGGCCTCCCAAGTCCATTCATCAAACTCCAACCCAAAGCAGGTACGCTATATATGCTTCACTCCCACATGGCAACATGCACCTCACATGCTCTCCGCTAAACAAACAGAAATTCAGCCTCGTCCCACCCGAAAAACGGCTCGTAAAACACCGACTCCTCCACGGCGCGGCGCAGGTGCTCCCTCGCCTGCGCCCCGTCGCCGCGCCGCCTACATATCCTCGACAGGTGATACCTTGCGCACCGGCCCAGAGCCTTGGCGTCCTTGGCAGTCGACGAGACCGTGGCCTCGACCACCCCGACGAGGTACTCCTCCGCCCTCCTATCGTCCCGTCGTGCGAGCAGGGCGACGGCCGTTTCGAGCGCCTCGGCCGTCGACATGTCTCTTGCCCCTGTTCCCGGCGGTGGACGTGTCAGTCGCGTGGTTACCGGCGGAGGAGGAGAGTAAAGAGGATACCCGTCGGCGTCCTCGTGGAGCAGGAGCACCATCTCGCTCGACGCGGCCACGCCCATGTCGCGAACCATCTGGGCGAGCACGCTGGCGAGGAACCGGCGCGCTGATCGGCGGAATTCACCCTCTGCCCCTGCTCCTCCTGTCCCAATCCTCCCGCTACTACTGCTGCTGCTGCTGATAACACCTTCCATCTCTTCACCCCCACCACCAAACCCAAACCCGAGTCCTGCTGAGGACATATGTGGTGGTCTCCCGCCTAGTAATCCTCCTGGGCTGCTGATGAGTGGTGGGAGTGCCCACGCCGAGAGGACCGACTCGAGCAGCTGAACTACCGTGGTGGCGAAAGGATTGTGTGTAGAGCTGCCCCCACCTCTCCCTGTTGTCATCGTACTAGGCATGGGCGATGGCGGGTGTAATGAATCCATAGTAGCCGCCGTCGGCGCAAAGGCCCCAAAGAAGTTGACGAGGTAAAACATCCTAGTCCCCATAATTCCGGTACTAAAAGGCTCCAGCATGGCGAATGCCCGGTTATACATCCGGAACGTCCGTATCACCTCCGCCGACGACGACAACGACGGTAATGAGCCATCGAGGTCGGCTGCTGCCAAGAAATAGTCTCGATATAGAGCCAGCTTGACACGCACGGTTGTGATCCACTCCTCCGACACCGTCCTGCGTCGCCAGTACTCGGTCGTACCCCAGATGCGGTCTCCATCCTCAAACATGACAGTCTCGCATACACGATCGAGGAAGGCTTGAAAGCTGCGGACGCGGTCGGGTGTCAGTGCCAAGGATGTTTGCTGCATTAATGACGGCGAGTGACTGAGGCTCGGCACCCGGCGGGGTGATGAGGACGAGGTACTCATCAGATATGGAGAGGTGGAAAGGAGGCCGGCGTTTCGTGCGTCTTGTTGGGGGTTGGAAATAGCCGTGGTGGCCGACGAGGACGAGAAGGACGACACGGTTGACGAAGCAGGTGAGGTGAACCGCTCGCCCGAGCGGGGAGAGGGCGTTCGGCATGAAATCTCCCTCGCCGAGGGAGAATACCCTGAAGATGAGGCGTCGAGCTGACCCGCGATGTCGAGCCCTTTTCGTTTGACGTAACTGTTAACCCGCTCCCAATCCACCACTCGGCCTCGAATCATGTACTCCGTCGGCTTCCCTAACCGGTCTCTCTCTCTCCTGAGCCGAAAGAGTTCCACCACCTCAGACTCCTTGAAGTTCTTGTCGAGACCCCACGACTTGATTCGTGTTTTGTACATCCTCTGCCTGCGCGTGGTTAGCAGTGCCGTGTTATTACTTTCTCACCCCGAATAAGCAACACGTACGTTGCCCGGAATCCATATCTTTCCTCCATGATACCCATAACCTCCTTCAGCGGCAAGTTCTGGTTGAGATAGAGGTCTTGTATTGCGGGCCGGTGCGTTTCCCATTCATCTCCACCGACCCAGCAGCCCGGGGGACCCTGTTGAGAAGTATCGGAGCCGGCCATATCTCTCTCTCTTCGCTCTCCAGCTGCGGTGTGGGCGCGGTAGCCCTGGTTTTCTCTTGTTGTGTCGACCCCGTTCGCCAGGCTTAAGGAGCCGCATACGGAGGACGGGGGGGCGGATCAAGCAGGCGGAGCCCGGTGGAAAGAGAGGCCGAGAGCCTTATACCCGCGGTCTAGCCAGCCAAGCTGCGCCACAAAACCATCTCCGATTCTGGGTTGGGGCAGACTTCATCAAGCGGGGCCGAGGAGAAAATGACAGTGGGTAAGATGGGCAGAGCAGGGAGCGGAGCGACCAGAAAAGGGGGGGCAGAAATTCCAGCGGACGTCTGTCTTGTTAATCAACACCCAACCAGCTTGAATTTAGCAATCAATCAGGGTTAGGTAGACAGGGAACCTTCCACTCTCCGGGAAGCTCCGCGCCGCTGACTGTAATAATATGCAATCATGGTCGGGTGGAAACAGTGTGGAGCCGAATTTGGGAGCTCCCAAGCCCCATGGACCAGCTTGTGGCTTTGTTTTTTTTGTGTTTTGGCTTCGGTCGCAACAGCCGTTCTGGGTCACCGTGTGGTCGGGAGGGGGTCCTCTCCCGGAAGGAATGATTTGCGGCACCCATCTGTGATGTGGCCGCGAGCGGGATCATGTATGCCTGTGGGAGTTGGTTGCTGTCCAGGGGGGGTGTGTGCGCGCCAACCGCGAGGGTCCGACTCTGAGCCACTGCCGCCGTCCGCAGGCTTATTAGGTTCTTGGGTAAGACAGGACCACCAAAGTCCCGCGCTTGTACCGTTCGGGCAAGCAGATGGGCTTTTGAAGTCACAGGGGCTACAAAGGGTCCCGACCGGGACGCCTACCCAGTTGCCCAGGTAGGTAGGATGCAATGCTCGTCCGGATTGCGACCTCGCTGGATTGGCACTGCGTCTGTCAACTTCGTCAGTGCCCATAATTGTCGGGCCAGGAGCCGTCAATGCGTCGAATTTCTCATTTCTTTGCGCTGCTTGCACCTCGCTTTACGCGTACGGAGCCAATATGTACGAGTGAGGCAAAGCTCTCTCGGCTGCTCGAATCCCGTCGGGGGACCAGTCCAGCCACCCACAGTTCAAACACCCACCAGTCGAGATCCAGACAGACTCGGGACATGCAAGCGATTGTCATGGCCGATGCGAACCAAGATATCCGGACAAGTTGGGGGCTAGCCGACCTCGATAGTCGCGGGTCTGACGCTGGCGGCAATAAGCGCACATGGTCGCGTTAAGATCCGATGCAGCGCCAAGGGACCCAAAGACGTGGAAGGATGCCATGATTTCTGGAACCCTGGTGCGCCATGGCAACATGACATCCCACAGAGGAAGCCTGCGCGATCCGTGGCATTTTACGCCTCTCTGTTCGTGAGGGTGTGCGCCCCTTCGCCCTGGTCCTTGGCCCCCGATTAGAGTTCGATCAAGAGGCTTACCGCGGCGCTTATTTTATGGCACAGACCTCGGGCCATTGATAGGGATGATGATGTGAGGAGAGTGGAGGAATTGCCGACAGGCGAGATTCATCTGACGTGATGGCAAGGGACGCCTGAGGACAACAACCAGCAAGACTTTTCAATCTCGTAGATTGGGGACATCCGTCTGACGCCGCTGAGGTGTGAAAGAGTCTTATTAACAAGTGGATTGTGCCTCACCTTTCGCTTCGGTTTCCCAGAGTTTGATCATCTGCCTTTGCTCGGCTTCTGACCGTTGAGGTCCCTGGTCTCGCGTCTCCAGCCGGACCGGCTTGTGCGACCTTGGTCTGATCCTCCGCGGCGGCGGCGCCTGGCTCCCCTGGCCGTTCTTGATTTTGTTACCTGGCGGTGAGTCTACTGTGTAACTATGGCGTGGAATAAGTTAACTTACTGATATCATCTGCAGTCCGGCGGCGCCCGAGCAAGGACGTGGCATGCAGTCAAAGGGCAGCACCCCATCCGACCAACCGGCTCAAACGCGGACTGGCTCTTTTGCGAGAAGCAAGGCAGTCTCTCGCCGCGTGATGAGATAAGGCATTTCGAGCCCGGACGGTTGGCTGGTGGTGCCTCGATCCATGCCGTGATGTGGGTGGTCCCGAGTGGGAAGACAGCTCGTCGAAACGTGCTCTCGCTCGGATACCCAGTCCAGCAGCAGTCATGGTGACAGGTCAAGCATTCAGCGTGGAGGAGACGACAACTTTGACTTTGTGCGACCTCTGCGCGCTTGGCGGCTGCTGGGGGTAGCCGAGGGCGGACGGGGATCGAGACCGAAGGATTCGACGTGCACAGAGCAACGGAGCAGTGCCGCTCCCCCACAGCGAGGAAAAGCGACTTGTCAGTTTCGAGACAAAGGTCAACGACGGACCAGTGCGGCACGGCGCGGCCAGGTCTCGCTGCGTCCGGCACGCAAGGATGGTGCATTTGAGGATGGATGGATCGAGGGCCATGATCGAGTTGCAACGAGTCGCGACGAGTCGCACAGAATGCACGTCGTGACTCGCACAACGCCAGGACCACACCACCACTTGGACCGTCGTTTGCTCCTGTGCCTGTGGTGCCAGTCTTGCAGGTCCACGTCAACGGGCGGCAGGTGGGAATGCAGAAATCTGGGGAAGGAGCAAGTGGCAGGTGGCTCAGCGATGGGCCAACAACCGGAGCAATTCCAACCGGCTCCTAATCGCCAACTGCCCGCCCGCTTCGCATTCATTCAGGAACCGCAAATCTGACCCGGCAAAAAAGATCAAAAATTTCGATGCCCGAATAAATGTCGTGCATAGCACATGTGTAAGCAGCGAGCCCAATACCCGCGTGCTCTCCTCTCTCCATACCTAAGATGACCCTCGCCCAATGCAACAACACCAAAGGTGCTTTTGCGTGCCATATGCCTTGCCGAAACCCTGTGAATAAGTTTGCATGGCGTATTCTAGGCATGGTCAATTATATTCGAATTTCGGCTGCGGTGCCCGGGAGATAGTGAGCCTTGGGAATCTGCCTAACCGTGAGTGTTGGCATCACCAAACGGCATGGCACTGGGATTTATCTCGCGAATGGATCCTGTCAAGGCCCGCTTCGAAATAAATGGAACAGAAGCCACGACATCAAAACAACGCGCAAGACGTCTGCACTCTGACGAAGGCACAAGGCAGACGGATGGACGGCTCTCTAGGCTCCGCACCACATCTTCGGGCCAGAGTATCGAACATCAAA
The DNA here is from genome assembly GCA_030411725.1 of Echria macrotheca. NCBI lineage: Eukaryota > Fungi > Ascomycota > Sordariomycetes > Sordariales > Schizotheciaceae > Echria > Echria macrotheca. Next base: position 1,532,445 of record MU839831.1, on the reverse strand, counting down.
CGCAGGCAGCCATAGAACTTGATGAGGTAGCATCCCGCCGCGTTTGCCGCTCCATTGTACGCTATGCTGTCAATGCGCTGTAACAGTAGAAATAACTGAGTGTTTGGTCTCCAAATCCACCTATCTACCACCAACGTCCTCGCCGGAATACCAGACCAAGCGTGGTACAGGGGGGTATCAAAAAATGCCGATTCGCTGGATAACAGCACGTTGCTTGCCATTAGGCCCCGAGCGTAGGCTCATTTGAGTTGGTCCTGTGCCGACCGCCGTTACTCCATCTCCGAGTCGTCGCCGTGGTGCTGAGCCAGGAACTCGGGCGGCACCTCGTTCTCGCTGTCGTCTCTGCTCAATGTTGGGCTTCCATGGTCCTGGGGCTCTGCAACCAGCAAATCCGCAGGCACCTCGTTGTCACCTTCTTTATCGATATCCACCAAGGTTGCCGGTTTCCCCTTGGTGCCCGGCCCAGGACTTGCCGATTCATTCTTGAAAACATCAGAACCCCGGAGACTGCCCGAGTTCCTCATGTTACTCCCAATCACGGCCGAGGCTCTCGTAAAGTTCATCGACCGTCCAAGCTGTGGTGTCCTTTCGTCTTCCTCGCTCTTGTCACTATGGGCACTGCCATCCACATCTACCAAAGAACCGCGGAGTGCCTCGTCTAGCATGCGTTGGCCCTGTGTGAACGCCTCCAGCTCTGCGCCGATGGCGCATATGAGCAGGTTCCATCCATTTACTTCGGCGACGTGTTGACTGTCTTCCAAAGCTTTCATGATGGTAGACATTCTGCCCAGCTGAGAGCGCATTGCCTCCTCGGGCGTCGTGCTGGCCTGGTCTACCCCGCCGGACAGGCCGGCCTTCATCTCCCGTCGCAAATCGGCCTCGAAGTCTGCCACCAGCCTGATGGCGTCATTCCACACCTGCACGCCTTGCTCGAGCGCCGTGCGTTCCCTGTCCACTTCTGACTTGCGCCGTTCCAGAATGGCCACCTCGGTTTCCCACCAATCCCTGGCCATCTCCACCGTCCGTCGTTCAGGCAGCATGCGGAGAAATTCAGCGCCGCCAGGTGACTGCTCAACCTCATGGTCTCCCAGTTGTTGACCATGCTCGCCCACAATAGCGTCCACGTCCAATGGCTTAACTGGCGGCCTAGTCAACAATGACGACAGCCTGTTCTCGACTTCTCTCAAGGCACCCTTGTAGCCACTCAAGCCGGCCTCGCGCCGGCTTCTCACATCTTCGATCCGTGCGCTGAGCCATCGTTTACGGTTCCGTAGACCCACGAGGCGCTCTTCAAGCTCTGCAATTTCCGCCGTGACACCCTCGTGCTCCTCTCCAAGCTCCTTCAGTTCGCGCGTAAGCGGTTCGTCCTCCTCACCTTCGAGTACCCTCAGTTCTTCCTTAATTCCCTCCTCGCGGGACGAAAGCTTCCGCAGAAGCGCGAGAGCCTTCTTACGGGTGCTCAACGCGGCCGTGAGGTTGGCGTCCTCCTCTGCCTTGAGGTCCGCAAGGAGCATGATGTTCTTACCAATACCCGCTCTGGCAGCACGCAAACCGATCGGCTTACGACGGGGCTGTCGTACAGGAATGATCTCGCCTGACGGTGTAGCACGAATGGGTTCCTCAAAGGTAACGTGGGAACGCCGTATGGTGGACGCGGTAGTACTGCTGCCGGCGTCGCTCGCATCGGACCGGGTTGCGGCGGCCGTCGGGTCGAGGTTCGCTTCTAACCCGGCCGACTGGGCATCTAGAAGCAGCTGAAGCTCTTTCTGTAGCGTGCGTTCCCGGCGTTGGAGGTTTCGCCAGACGGTATCGGGTTCGTATTCATGTACCGTGCTCTTCCCTCGGCTCGGTGACCGATCGAACAGGACGCTGTTAATGTTTCGAACAAGGGACGAGGCATCTAAGCCGCGCGCAGGCGGCGACCTATCCCGATCCTCTTCGTCCCTGTAAAGGATGCGTGATGTTGCTATGGGCGGGGGTGGTCCGGCGAAGAGAACCCGCTGCCTGCCCTTGTTCTTAGAGTCGGAGCCGGCAGTGCTTGCCTTGTCGCTGAATGCCGCAGATGGAGAATCACTTCGCCGGTCGTACGCGGAGAATCTTCGATCGGGTTGTATCCCTTCGTCGGGACGCGGCGATAGCTCTGCCAAGTCATACTCGCTGGGCTTCTTGCGGATCGCGCTCGACTGGTTGTAGAGAGGGAGAACGGGAGCATCACCGCGCTGGAGGGAGATTCGCGGTAGAAAGGAGGATTTGGAAGTCATATCGCATTATTATCGGGGTATGCGTGCTGTCCGTGGTATTATGGGTCCTGGATTCTTGTTAAATGGGATCGCCAGCAACAAACACGAGAGGACAAGATGCACCCACCGTTGCACGCTAGTTTGTAGTAAATGGAGTGGCAGCTGTTCCCGATCGAGCGTAATCTTGTGTCAGAAGAGCCCACGAGCCGTAACAGAAGAATTGGCAGCAGCGTGGTCGGAGAGTCGACGTTGGAGAATGACATCGATGCCTGGATTCGCCAGCTCAGCAGACGCGCTCACGGGGAGCTGACATGTGCTGCTGCGCTGAGACCTGCAGCCCAAAACGGCAGGACATGATTGGTCGAAGCTTTGGACGGATGACCCACTACGCCGGAAGTCTGTGCGTTTAGCGGCATCGACTGCCTGCAGCTGTCATCGGATCACAACCGGGACTGATGTTCCAGCGACCTGGAAAGCAAAAGGTAAAATAGCCGCAACGCATTGCATGGGACTTTATCTCTTTTCTGGAAACATTAACGAGAATGTACGAAATACCGATCAGCTCTCAACACCACATTCCGGCCCCCTCTGCATGCTCTCCTTCAGCCCCTGAGTCCCCGCCCCCACCAAACAAACTCCACCAGACAGCAAAAATGAACTGCACTCAAGATGAGTTCTCGATGCGTCAGCCGCGAATCGAACGCGGGGCCCATCGATGGCAACGATGGATTTTACCACTAAACCACTGACGCTGTGTGATATAAAGATGGTAACTTATTGCGCACCCATATTGCGCTGGCCTCACACAATCGGCGTTGCACAAGCTCAGCCCCCTTTCTTCTCATGCCCAGCTCCGAGGTCACCAACACAACAAACACCAAACCACTCCATGACCAAGCTTAAGAAAACAAACACCGCCCCTCCACATCCCCCAAATACCGATCCAAAACCTCCGTGTCCCCTCCAAACTCCCACTCCACCAACCCAACAAAACAACCTATCCACGCTCCTCGCCACCCCCTCCAACTCCCTCTCCCCTTCCCCCACACCCTCCAAGAACCCCTGCCGCGCCATAACCACGACCCTCAAAAACCTCAACAACCCCTTCGACCTCACCTCCCACCTAGCAAACCAAACCAACCCCCGATCCTCTTCCTCGAGGATATCCCAGACCACCACCCAGAGAGGGGATGTCAGTGACTGTGCTTATCTACCATCCAAGTCCTAATCCAAGGTAAACTCCAGGGACACTTGTCAGAACAGTAGAACCATGTTGCTAGGATCCTGCCGTCGTAATATCGGTGAAGTACTCACTAGAAATGCTGGTTCTGTTCATAGCACGTCCCACACAGAGAATGGATGAGCCGCAGTCGGCATATAATGCTGCCGAATCACTAGGGCGACACTCACCACAACGACCACAGGTTCCAGGCAACGTTCTATGTGCGCACACGGCAAGGCAAACCGCAGAATGTCAGAAGTTCCAAACGAGTCTGATTCATGCCTTGTAATCACGTCTATTGTTTCGCCCAAGCAACCATTGATAAACTACCCACCCATCTCCCAAGTTCGTGGATCATCTGTTATCCTCCACTTACTCCTGGCCAATTCCAAGATGCTGCACGTCAGCCTTGACGATACGCATGGTGTTGGTATTGCCCATACCACCCTATCAACTGTTAGCTCTTTCTCAACACCTCTAGATGCGTGATATCTCACCTTCCAGCCCTGGACAACCACAACGGTCTCGCCCTCGGCAAGAATACCGAGATCAATGGCATGCTTCAAGCCCCACTTAATGCGGCGGTCCACATCCTCCTGCCAGTTAACCTTGGTGAAATCGGGCTTCGCCTCGGGGAACAGGAAGGGATACACGCCACGGTACAAGTGGGCGTATCGCGACGCAGAGGCGTTGCGGGTGATCATGATAATCGGGCAGACGGGGCGATACTTGGAGAGGAGACGCGCAGACACTCCGGACGTCGACAGGACGAAAACAGCAGCAGCGTTGAGGTCAAGGGAGGCCCGCACGGCCGACATGGCGCAGGACTCAACTATCGAAACCGGGCGCTTGACCAATGTGCACATCTCCTCAAAGTGGTTGACGTAGGGAATCGAATTCTCGGCCTTCAGGCACGTCTCACTCATCTCACGGACAGCCTCGTTGGGATAGTTACCCTTGGCCGTCTCACCGGAAAGCTACCAGACAGTTAGCGAAATCCTTTTTATGTTAGAGATAGGTCATACCATGACACAGTCGGCGCCGTCAGTCACGGCATTGCCGACGTCGCTGATCTCGGCTCTGGTGGGGCGCGGGTTCTTGATCATGGACTCGAGCATCTGGGTAGCGCAAATAACGGGCTTGCCCGCGATGTTGCACATGGCAATGATCTTCTTCTGTGCCGCAAACACCTCGGCGGCGGGAATCTCAATACCCAAATCACCACGGGCAACCATGACGCCATCAGTCTCAGCCAGGATCTCGGCAAAGTTGTTGAGACCTTGCCGGTTCTCGATCTTGGCGATGATCTGGATGTGGCGGCCATCGGGACCGAGAACCTCGCGGATATCCTTGATATCCTGACCCCTTCGAATAAACGCTATACACCGTTAGCGCCATATCATCGACCGATAATGCAGCACGTACAGGCAAAGACCATGTCGACATTGTTCTTGACACCAAACCGGAGGTCGTTCTTGTCCTTCTCGGACAAAGCGGGCAGATCGACATCGGTGTTGGGCAGATTGACGCCCTTTCGCGAGGAAATGTAGCCATTGTTGCGAGCCTTCACCTTGACGGTCTTGTCGTCCACAACCTCGAGCACCTCAAATGCCAAGACGCCGTCGTCCACGTAGATAATACGCCCAGGCTCGATCACCTTGGTGATGTTCTTGTAGTCGACGTACCTACGGGGGGTCAGACAAGGTCAAAAGCGCCGGAAACAGATTCCTCACATGTTCTCAGTATCGCACGAAGTAGCGTACTTCTCGTCGGTGGTGAAGTTCATGATGGTGCCAGCCGAGATCGGGATATCGGCGTCGCCCTTGGTGTTACCCGTCCGAATCTCGGGACCCTTGGTGTCCAGAGCAATAGCAATCTGGCGGCCCTTCTGGACCCTCTCGGCCTCGCGGGCATTGTCAATGACGGACTCTATAGCTTGTGTCAGCACTCGAATCGGAGCCCAACTATGGGGACGCACGGTGATATTCGTAGCTGCCGTGGGAGAAGTTCATGCGGACAACATTAAGGCCAGCCTCACGGAGCTTGTTGATAGCCTCAACCGAGTTCGTCTTGGGACCAATGGTACAGATGATCGAAGTCCGGCGGAGGTTGCGCTGGGGCTGGAACGCGGTATCGAGCTGGGCAAGCCAGTCAATTCTGCCACCGAGCTGGAGGTGGTCAAGAGCTGTGGCCGCCATTTTCTAACAGCGGTTCCTGAGAAATCGAGACGTGGTTGGTGTTGTTAGGGAGAGCGACGATCGAGGGTGAAGAGGGAGGAAGTAGGTCTGTCTGGCCGGGCAATTTTATCAGCAAGCTAGCCTCCGACAGCGGGGATGGCTGGGTAGAAAAAAAGAAACGGCCTTCGGGAAGTCCGGTGCAGATCGGGCTTGCCAAGTGGGAAAGACACCGGACGTCAGATTGGGGGTCGGGCAACGGCAGAATAGAGCAAGGCTTCAATATCGGGTTTGCAGTCGATTTGAGAAGTGCCCCTCCACGACAGTGACGTCCGTGGAACACAGCAGATGCTCGAGAGAGCGAAACCCCTCACCCCAACTCGGAAAAAGGAAGAGACTCACTGTAAACAATGCTTCCTCTGGAGAGAAAGGCGGGACCGGAGCAGGAGGGCGGGGATGAGGCAGAACGAGCGAGTCGAAAATTCTGCTGAGGGAATTGGACTTTTTTTTCGTCCCAAGTGGTTGCGCGAAAAAAATAGCCAAGTTCAACACCCAGCCCGTCGAGCCTGGAGCTTGGGCAAGCTCCCCTCCCCTCTTCTTCACCATCCCACTCAGCAATCGCACTGCGACCCCACCAGCCCCTCCTTCGTCTCGAAGTGCGCGGAGGTTGAATTTGCACGGACCAATTGCTGATCATCGAGGGTCCAGGTGGGTCGGCTTCGCTTGTGGTTGGTTGAGATCATGTGATTCTGCACGTGAGCAGGTGGAACAAGCTCCCGCTGGTTGCCGCCGCAAGGGGCCCAGCCAGGTGTCATTCGACCTTGTGATCGCAAGCCGCCGCGATTGCGTTTCCCCCGCCACCAAAGCTTATCACGAAACCTAAAAGCATCCCGCCGAATTCGCGTCCGCATATCGATCGCGAACGCTTGCTACTCGAACGAGACGAAAACTTTTTTCGCGGAACTTCGTCGGAATCGTCAAGATGGTGGTGCGTACAGCCCCTCCCGAGCCAACTCTGCGCTGTCCGGTTCGAAGTCGGCAGATCGCACGAGTGTCGATGAGGCCCTATGGAGTCTGATTAATTGCGTCTCAGCTCCTCAACTTGCTAACTTTTGGGTTGTGGTCGAAGCTGGGGCGACTGACTCACTATGCCTTTGACGCCGTCCTCTGTAAGTTTGCCTCGACGTCCGCCGGTTCCTGTCGCCTTGTGGAAGTGCTAACCCTTGTTGTCCAGTCTCCGCGTTCCTTGCAGGAATGCACCGGTCAACCGGCTTGACGTGAGTTTTCCCGTCGCGCGCTATCCGCATCTCTCAACGAGTCTCGCATCGAGCCCCGGAGCTAACGGGTGCCCCATTCGGGGATCGGCCAGACCCAGGTTGAAGAAAGACAAAGTGGCCGGCGAGAACAAGAACGTCCGAGAATGGGTCGATAAGTACCTCGACGTGGGCGAGTGGGTGATGGACCAGTCTGTAGCCATCGCGAGCTCGAGCGGGTGGTTTGAACGGCGGAGTTAGAACGAAACATGACAAATGAACAGCCGGGTTCGAGCTACCGGTCCGGTGCCGTCCTCGCGGTCGATGTACGGTCGTCGGATTCTATCATTTCCTCGGTTTGGGTGTCATGGGCAGGCGTTTGAGGGTGTGGGAGGATGCGATGGGCATCTCTTCTCCTATTCTGCATATAAACTTTGGTCCGCACAATCGACTCTTGGTCACAACATGGAATATTTGCCCTTTTCCCCAGCTTCGTGATCCGTAAGGACTCGGGTGTTAGGTAATACTACTCCGCACCTCCCGGCGTCCGCCGGGTCGGGATGGTCATAGCCGAGGCTATGGGTCGATTCAGATGTCTGGTCATCCTTGTCAAAATGGACAGTATAACAAAATTCTTGAAGCTATGCTCGTGCCTTACAGCAATGCTAATAAATGAAATATACAAAAACTGGCAGTCAACGAGCGAGATGCCCACCCATTTATAGGTTTTTAATCGCATATTTAATCCTGAGCGTCTCGCCATACTTCAGAATCAAGAAGGATCCTGGAATCAGCGGCAGTGAGATGAAAGCCAGCAAGCTGTTGCCCCAGCCGAGACCAAGAGTTTTATACATCTGCAACCCGCATAGCGGAAGCACAGCTCCAAAAACACTTCTAGCGACGGTATTCGCGGCGAGAGCAGATGCGGCATAAAGGGTAAAGGTATCCACAAGCGCCATGCTGATGGCCATGAACGACACGACCATGGCGAAACCGCTGTTAGATATCGTTAGAGACCGAATACAGATCGCAAGCAGGATTTGGACTTACATAGGAATGTGGCTGAGAATGGGTACGATCCAATGGACGTGCTTCTCTGCGGTCCAGCCGTAGATGAAGAATCCGGCCGGAAGGAGGAAAGCAGCCAGCGGCATCATGGTGAGTCGAGCTTCCGGCTTGAGGTCTTTCCCCTCAGCCTTGAGCCTTTTCATTGTACGGTCGCTGACGGCACCGAAGAAGAACAGGCCAGTGAGCGATCCAATGCCCAGCCCCAGGAACACCAAACCGACAATGCTGGTGCTGAATCCGTAGTTACCCGTGAAGACGTAGCTGATGCTGGTAAACATGAGATACAAGTATCCGTACATGATGGAGATGTATATGGCAAAGATGATGCACATCGGGCTCTTGGTCAGAAGCTTGAGCGGCCGGATGATGCCGCGCTTGAAGTAGTCCTGGGCAGAGAGACCGGCGTCCAGCTTGGACCGCAGCAAGTCGTTCCCGGTCTCCTTGCGCAGACGTTCCGTCTTGCGCTGCAGGAGCACCGGGGCGTAGCTCTCGCGGGCGAAGACGAGCATGCAGATGGACAAGGTGCCGGCCAAGATGGCCAGGAGCCAGAACACCCAGCGCCACCCCTTCGCCTCGGCCAGAAAGCCGCCCGCGACTGGTCCGATGATGGGCCCAAGGAGCGGACCGATGCTGAACGCGGCCATGGCGCCCGCCCGCTTCTCCTGGGTGATCATGTCGGCAATGGTGCCGCCGCCGTTGGTCAGCGGGCAGGCGCCGAAAGCGCCCGAGAAGAAGCGGAACACGATCAAGGCTTCCAGCGACGGCGCGAGCGCGCAGCCGATCAGGAAAGCGATGAAGCCGATGTTGCAGACATGGTAGACGATGAGCCGGCCGTAGATCTCGCTCAGGGGCGCAAACAGGAGCGGTCCGAAGGCGAAGCCGAGCACGTAGACGGACACGACGAACGCGGCCAGCTCGAGGTTGTCCGACTTGAACTCGGCCATGAGCTGGGCCACGCCCGGCGCGAATATCGACGAGCCCAGCGGCGTGATGAGCGTCAGCAGGCTGACGAAGACGCAGTTGAGCACCTTCATCCACGTCGGCCAGTTGTACGGGTTCGCGGGGTCGTCGGGGCCGTCCCACCATACGAGGTTGGCCTCGTCGTCCGACGTCGTACCGCCCTCGCCCTCGCCCTTGCCGTTGACCTCGCTCCCCGTGTCGGCGCCGACACCAGCACCCGCCTCCTTTTCGACATCGCGCGATCTGCTGGCGCGGCTGAGACTGCGCTTGCGCGTCAGCGAGCGGCGGCGCTGGTCGGCGATGGACTTGCGGCGCTTCTCCTCACCGGCCTCGTCGAGGACGTAGCCGATGTCAGAGGGGATGTCGGCATCGTGGCCCTCGGCGATGGCCTGCTCGATCGACTTTTGCCGCTGGAGCTCGAGGTCGGGTCGGCGGGCTGATGCTGATGACGTCTCGTGGTGAGTGTGTTGGTTATTGGATTGCGACGTCGTCGCCGCATCAGCAGCGGTTCCTCCCGCCGAGTGTTGGCTCGCGTCAGCCATCGATCTCGGATCGACGAACCAGCTCCTCGGTTTGGTCTCTTCTGCCTGTAGCATCCATGGCGCATAGTGTCAGCGACATATTGGCCGGTATACATATCACCTCACGACCACCAAAGCTTTGTCCTCAAAATGCTGTCGCAAAATCGTAAAAAAACGTGGACGCGACATGTCTGACTGAGGTGGAAGCAGGCTTGGCTTGAGTGGGGGGCTTTTGGGGGAGAAGCTTGCCTTGGCTGGTTGTCGTTAACTTGTCACCACTTGTCGCCGAGGCTCTTGATCTCGAGAATTCACAGTCCACGAAGAAACATCACAAAAGAGCGAAAGAATATAATGGACGAAAACCTTTGACAGGAACAAAAACCACGGGATAGCGGTAGGTTTTTTCCATCATCCCCCTCCCTCAATACGCGCTAGCGTTTTGGTATTCCTTCGTCCCATTCTGGGGGGTAATGACACCTGGGACTTTCTTGGAAGAAGCTGGAAGAACACGGCCCATCTCACAGTGCCGAAGCCCCGAAGCCCCGAAAAGCGCGGAAACGACCCGATGCCCAGACGGGTTGGGGTCGCACCGCTTACAAAAAATTGCATAAAGGAAGCTCGTTTGTGCTGTCGGAGCCTGGTGTGCCTGGAAGTGGCTGCCCGCGGAATGGTGGGTTTCCGGGCCAGAGATGTTGGTGCAAATTGCACGATCCCAGAGCCCCGGCGCGAGACGGGAACAGGCCGCGTGTGGGGCGCTGCGATTCCCGCGCCGGGCTGAGGCCTATCAGCGACGGTTACGAGGGGCCAGGAATCTCGCTTTCGCTTTCTGTTTGGCATTTGGCCCTGCCGAGCCTGGTCGGTCCGGACTTTGTCCAAACACCACCAGCCTGTTACGGTTAGGGCAACGACCACGAGTCTGACGCGGAATTCGGGGTATTTGTTGCCGGATACCGACAACCCTGGTGAAGCTATTCGCAGTTTTATTTTGCATGGTGACGTCTTAGCGTTGATGGTTTTGACTCTAGTATACGGATTAATACGCAAGACTCTGCCAACAATGGTAGTTCGATTTCATAGTCTAGCCCAAGCACCTTACTGACGATGTCATTTGGCAAATCTGGGGATCAAGTACCAATACACATTACTGCACGAATTCGCGACCAACGTCTTGGGCCAGGCAGGAGCACCCAGACAAGAGGGAAGGCACGCATAGACCCAGTGCACTGTATTTAGCCAGCCACAGGTTCACTTTTCCTGTTCCAGAAAAACAACCATCCTTACCTCAGTCTTTCAAGCGTATACACATCAGTGGTGAAATCAAATTACTATCGATGAGATCTCGGACGCCCAAACACTTTTGCCCCTTGCACATCTTGTCAACCTTACAGAGTCTGTGACATCTCGGTGTCCGCCCGCCACATCTGCCTCTCCTCCTCAACTACTCCAGGCCCCTGATACACGCTCCCATACAGCCCACTGCCCCAGTCCTCCCCAGTCCCAGCCTTGGACGTCTTTCGTCGGTACCATCGCCCATAAATCAACAGGTAATAAAGTCGAAACATCAACAAGGCGAACCCATCCCGCTCCAAGTCCTCTGGATAACTCGCTCCCAAGTCCACAGCGGCCGCCAACCCGCTCATAATCGCCACCTCGTGGGCATTAACCACCGTCCACGAGCTTGCAAAGCGCGTATGCTTCCTCCCCTGCAACATCCACATCCAAGGCACCACAAAAACATAGTGCGTCCACGAATGGCACAACTGATGCCACCAGTCCTTCCTAATAATCTTAGTCTCGTCAATCTCATGATCCGTCCAGAGATGCCCGTCCCGCTTCCTATTCAAGAAAATAGTCTGGAAGACGTGCCGATCAAACGGCAGGTCGGGCGGGAACTGGGCCTGGTAGTTCGTGCAGTCGAAGCACATCTCGAGCTTGGTCAGGTCGGCCTCGTACGGCTTGATGTAGTACATGGGCCGGAAGTTGGTGCGGGCCGCTTCGAGACGGGCGGTTTGGCTCTTGCCGCTGAGCGACGAGACGGCCTGGACCTCATTAAAAAAGTTCTCGTAGTGCTTGCGCATGTAGACGCCGTCGCTGTGCGTGATGGTCATGTCGTCGCTGAACTTGGCCGAGCCGAGGACGTGGCGCTCTCGGAACGAGGCGGTCTTGCCGAGGAGGCGTTTGGCCGTGTCGGCTCTGGGATAGGTATGTCATCAGTCTGGATGTGTGAGAAATGATGCTTCGGGCCCACTTACAAGCAGCAGAGCACAATCTCGTCGTAGTGCTCCAGCGATTCCTCGGCGTCAACGTCGGCGTGGCTGGTGTTATCCTCGGCCGCCCAGGCACTCGCGGGATTATGGCCGTCAGAGGTCGGCTTCCTCTTGATGATCTTCACGTCAACCCCCGACCTATCACGGCGAACAATTTCCGTGGCCTCGGTCGACAGTCGAACTTTGACCCCTTTCTTCACCAGGTCCTTCCGCCAATCCCCATAAAACCTACTAAAATTCGGAGACACAACCATGGGAGGAAGATTGCTAGCAATGCTCTCCTTGTCAGGCGGATACCACATGCCATACGTCGGACTCGTGCACAGCCGCTCGAGAATAATACTAGGCACGTCGGGCGTGTAGTTGCCCGTCCCCAGGAACAAGGCGACCATGGGCAGGGCCACCGTGTTGGCGAACTCGTAGCTGAACCAGAACAGCCTGAGAAGAATCTTGATCGGCACGAGCGCGAAGAAGATCTCAAACCACCGCACGATCCGGAGCATCCACACGAACCGGCGGATCTCGCCCTGGTGTCGCGCCAGCAGCTTGGTCGGGTACACGTTGGTCCAGAAGCGGTCGTCCTTCCCGAACGAGACCTGCAGCCGGACTGGGTTCGCGACGTGTCCCTGGCGCGCGAACATGGTCATGGTGTGGTGGAAGATGTAGGACCCGCCCTGGACGCCCTGGTTGAGCCATGACGCGCCGTGTTTTTCGTTGTTGATCGGGATGGAGAAGGCCTGGCCGCCGCAGTAGTCCGACGCGTCGATCAGGGTGACGTCGAATTTTTCTGGGTGCTGGGCTAGATGGTGTGCGCATGACATTCCTGGGGATGACCGTGAGATTTGATGAGGATAATCTGTGTGAAAAATTCTTACCAGCTGCACCGGCACCGACGATGAGCACCTTTTTGACTGGCTGCTGTGGCGATGTCATGATGGCCGTGGGCAGCAGATTTCATGAAGATGACACAGCCCTGGGATTATGACTTATGGTTTGAGGGAGAGGGAATTCAAAGAATTTGAGGTCGGAATGATGGCTGACACTAAAGGGCGGTGCGTCATGATTCAGAATCGAATATGGCGATCTTGAAGGCGGCTGGGGTTGACCAAGATCGGCGCTCTGAGGGCGGTGCCTATTCCGTACATGATCATAAAATCTCAGTCAGTCCGGCTGTATACATCGATATTTATATTTACTAGATGGCTATGGCTCGAAGTTTGATCGGTTCTTGATTAAAACCCCTATCAACACCATCACCTCGTTTGGTTGGCGTGCTGAGGTGCGGCCATAGTTAACCCTAACCCTCTGATGATGACCAACGTAGTACCTAGTTGAGGTGGTTGTTTGTAAATGGCACGCAGTAGTGGGGGAATGAACTGGAATGCGGATGCTGAAGGATTATCTAGTTGTAGGCGGTGAGGTTCCACGTACTTCATGTCAAAGTATGATTGTGTTCAGGGGTTTGTTGACTGACACTAACCCCTGAGCGACAACCCCTGGTCTCTCAGGAGACACAAATCAGTATAATGACAGCAGATCTCGATGACATGGCATAAGAGCCGGGAACACGGCTTGATATTCAAGATGGGCGGACCCCGAAGCCGTGGTTGGTTCGTCCTGTCCCGATGAGCAGAAACATGTCCGAGTGGCGACAGCGCTCCCTCCACCAAGGACTTCTCCACACACATGTCGCAGCACAGCCCGGGCGAATCACAGCCTCCAACATCACACTTTGCCTCCCACCCATTCCCTGCTGCCGAGTGCCCTTCTGCCAAATAGCTGTTTCACAGCCAGAGTTGGTTCGGAGAGCGGGGTCGCGGCGGTTGACGTCATGGTCAGCAGCAGCGATATCTTGCCTATATCTGGTGAGCCCGTTGGGGCAAGCGGTGACCATGGTTCCTCTTAGCTTGTAGAATCCCTAATAACGTGCAGACTTTCTTGTTTGCCCTGAAATTGTTCGGTCGCCCCTTTTGTTTATTCTTTCGTTCCAGTTTTCTGTGAAAAGCTGCCCAAGATGCCGACCCCAGCAGCCACGGTTAAAAAGAGTAGCCACGCCACAACGGCCGCGCCGGCTTCGAAGCCGAGGACGAAGACGAGCACCACCAAGACCAAGCCGTCGTCGACATCAAAACCCAAGGCTACTGCCGAGACTGTCAAGAAGACCACTTCGGCCCCGGTGAAGGAGGTGAAGAAGTCCTCCAGCACCCCTGCCAAGCCTGTTGACAAGGCGGCAAAGAAGTCGTCGTCCTCGGCGACGAAAAAGGTCGAGTCCCACCACACAGTCACAGCCGCAAAGACCGCGAGCAAGCATGAGACCAGAACAAAACACAGAACAACTGCGGCAGTCCCGAAAGCTCCGGCTGCGGCTGCGGCCACCGCGAAGAGGTTCGCACCCGCGGCCCCCATTGCACCGGCAACACCCTCAGCACCCGCACCAAACTTCCGGCCTGCCACGTGGACGGCCCATACGAAGCGTGCCGTTCGAAAATCGGCCGAGCTCGCCGCCGCAAACGGCACGTCTCACTCGGCACCGGCACCGGCGCCGGCGCCACCCAAGGTCCGGGCAACCGTGACTCCCTCCGCTTCTCGCGTCCAGCCCTCGTCCACCCGTCTGACGTATCTGGAGCCATCGACCGCCGCAAGCCGCCAGGTCTACCGGACTCCGGCCACGTCGGCCCTGCCGTCCCGCCCGGCCTCCAAGCCGTCTGCTCCGGCCCCGGCTCCGGCTGCTCCGGCTCAGGTATACAGCAACCCGATGGCACCGGCTCTCGCGCAGGCACAGGAACAAGCGGCCCAGCCGAAGAAGCAGAAGAAGTATGCTCCCGAGGCGCGCATCCCCACGTCTCAGTTCGTCCAGCGTGAGAAGACCATGTCGGGGGCTATGGTCCCGGCCCAGCGGAGCGGCCAGGTACAGCAGCAGCAGGGATATCCGCAGCAGGGATATCAACAGCAGCAGCAGGGACGGGCGGGGGCACAAGACCCGGTCACCGGCCTCGTCGGGAACACCGTCGGCGGCGTGGGACGCGCAGTAGGAGGCGTTACGTCGGGGGTACAGGGCACGGTTGGCCAGGCCGTCGACGGCGTGGGACAGACCGTGGGAAATACGACGCGGGCACTGGGCCGTGGAGACGTGCTCGGGACCGTTGGGGGCGTGACGGGTGGCCTTGGGAAGACTGTCGGCGGAGTGGGCAAGGGATTGGTAAGTGGATTTGGTTTTCTTAGACGAGAAGTTTCTCACATGCCTCGTCTGACGTGTGCTTTACCATTGCAGCGCGACTCGAGGATCTGGCAGTGGTTGATGACTACTAGCGGCGGCTGACCTTTTTTTGCTTTTGTTGTATAGGGCGACACGGTCGGCGGGACTCTCGGCGGAGTTGGTGATGCTGTCGGCGGACCGGTCGGCGGCGTCGTGGGCGGCCTGGGTCGTGGCGTCGGCGGCGCTGTTACCGGTATTACGGGCGGGCTTGGGGATGGTGTGGGGAAGATTGGCCAGGGAGACCTGCTCGGTGGTGTTGGGTCTGTTGTCGGAGGTGTGACGCAGGGTGTCGGCGGGTTGCTGGGCGGCGTTCTTGGGGGACTTGGAGGGCAGCAGCGTTGAAGTGTCGGCGGTGCGGTGGAATTGGACTGACAAGAAGAAACACGCGTGGAGTTTTTATGTGTGGTCTGTATGATTTATAGGACGTTGGGCTTGGCCACAAATTGGAATCACGGCAAAGTTTTTGTTGTTTATATCCCGTGCATGGGGGGTGACGCAGCAGACACGAAGTTGAAATATTGGTTGAGCGATGCGTTCAGGGAGTCGTCGGTCGCTGTGCGTACAAACTTCCGAGAAGCCGGGCTCTTTCTTGAGTTTAACCTCCCATTGCTGCAATGCCCTCATGGGAAGTCACCACCTCGGCCTCTGCGGGAAACAGAAGCCGCCAGATACCACGCCACTCATCCGCTTCTG
Organism: Echria macrotheca; assembly: GCA_030411725.1. Taxonomy (NCBI): domain Eukaryota; kingdom Fungi; phylum Ascomycota; class Sordariomycetes; order Sordariales; family Schizotheciaceae; genus Echria; species Echria macrotheca. The sequence continues at coordinate 1,516,791 of MU839831.1, read as the reverse complement.
AAGGTGCGTTTCTTCGGCTTCGGGTTAGAAGCTGCCCCATGGCGTCTCGGTCGATGCCGTTTCGGGGGTCTGGGAGCTCTCGGGTGCAGCTTTCTTCCTGCTGTTGGTGTTGTACAGGTTCTGCTCTGGCAGAGAAGCTGTCGCCACCAGCAGTTAACCAAGGCAACCTCGAAGGGCCCTTCCTGCTGACGAATCCGGTTGTAAAAGCGAGGAAGGTGCGTGCCGAGGACGCCTGATATCTCAGACACCGGGAGCCAGACTCGCCGGTGGCTATAAAATGTAGACTCTCCCACCAAGTCTGCTTCACCAGAAATTTCCCTCTATCAACCAACCTTTCAACCACAGCACTCTTGGATACAGAGCCTTGTTCAATTCGCCGCTTCGAGGCCTTTATCCCCTTTTGCCAACCCGTTTCAATGGCCAGCATCTTTTCCCATGAGGTGGAGATTGACCGGATTTTGGGCAGGTTTGGGCTGAGGGTCGGAGGCCCAAACGCGTTTGGACAATGTACTTCGCCAGGCTGACCCCTTTTGACAAATATACAGGCTATCATAGAACCGGAACCGCTTTCAACCCCCTGGGGTAAAAACTTCATCTATGAAATCACACTCCACAGGCCAGCTGGTCCGACCTCCTTCCCTCCCCAGCCCGGCGTCGTCTCACCTCCAGCCCGGGGCGTACACAGGCTTGTTTTCCGATTCATCAAGCCCAAAGCCAGAGGCTTCAACAATACCAACCGCGTCCAGAGCATCGTCGCGTCGCAGCACCTCGCCCGCAGAGCACTGCTCGCATCCGACCTTCTCGCCGTCATCGTCCCGGCCGTGTACGCGTGGGCACCCTATCGCCCCGATGAGACCGACGGTGTCGCCGGGATGGGTTGGATCATTGAAGAATTTTGCTACGGTGTGAAACTTTACCATGGGGTCTTTAACAGCCTATCCATCGACGCTAAGAAGGATGCCATCTCCCAGATGGCCGACATCTTCGCATGCGTCCAATCAGTCAAGCTTCCCGCCGGCGTTACCAAGTTCGGAGGACTCACTTTCGACGAGCATGGCCATATCGCCGACGGACAGATGCCGATTCTGCCCGGCGGGCCGTGGACCACGTACGCGGAGGTATGGCGCGCAAGCATACGGACAGAGCTGGAGCATTCCGAAGAGGAAGGCGCCGTTACGGCGGGCTGGAGAGCGAACGGCGTCCGTGACCGCATCGAGGAGTTTATTGCCGACGGCGGTGTCGAGCGGATGCTCTCGCGTGTAGATGTCGGCCAAAGGGTGCTTGTCCATGGTGATTTCTCCATGCAGAATATGCTCTTCAGTGAGAAGTGGAACCATATCACGGCGCTGCTGGATTTTGATTTTGCTTGCGTGACGCATCCTTGTCATGAGTTTTTTGGAGGGATATACGGTAGCTTGGTTCCGCGGGATCACGAGCTGTTGCAAGAGGCGGTGTGGTCTGGTGTCTTTGACCCTGCTCTGGAGGGTCTCAGCGACGAGGAGAAGGAGATGTGGGAGGTCGCTAAAGCCTGGGACGATGAGCTTGCGAGCTTGGGGCTTGTTCGCCCGAGTCAGACTGCGGGAAAGGACGGACTGCGGGATCTCAATGAGCTCCTGGCTCTGTTGTGCCCGCGGATACTCGACTACCCGATGTGCATGAAGCGGCTTTCGAAAGGAGGAGTTCACGGGAAGACACGGGCGGAGATTGAAGCCAAGATCGCGGAGACGTTGGATAAGAATGGAGTCAAGATTGTGGAGATATTGGAAAAGTGGAAGGCGGATTGCCATTCACCCTGATGTCACCCTCAACGACGACATCTTCGAGGTGGTGTATCAAATCTATCCATAGGTAGTTTTAGGGTTCTGCGTGGTCTCGCCGGTGTGACTCTTTTTCAACAACAATAGACAATTGAGTCAATTGCATCACTGGCGATCCACTGCCCAGAAAGGTCCTCGAATCCTCACAGTACCTAATCAACCATTGCCACCACGGGACATACCCAAGGTATTATTATGAAGGAGTCTTCTTGCCAAACCCTCGCCTGCCACTGCTTTGCGGCCTTGTGAAACGTGCGCGGCAGGCAAAAAAGAGACAAGCAATAATGGCGGCGACAACGATCAACGGAAGGCCGACGACCAGAAAGTAGAACAGCGGCGAGCCCAGTGCGCTTCCCTGAGTCGGTTGTGGCTCGGGACTCGACCCGGGAACCCATGTCTTGAACCTTCCGCTGGTAATTGCTGGCGGCTGGGGGCTCAGCGTCGAGACATCGGTGTCCTTCCACGAGATGTGCCATGCAGGGACTAATGCTTTGCTCAGTGCCGTCGTCTCGACGGGGCCGCCGCCGTTGCTGTTCGGGCCGGTCGTGGCGGTGATGATCTGTACGCACGAGGGGGATAGGACATCTGGGGTTTCTTCCGGGAGCGAGAAGCTTGGCGAGCAGCAGTAGGCCGTCGAGATGATCGCCGCGGTCCCCCGGCGGTCGCCATCAACGGACGACCATCCTAGCCACCACGCCGTCCAGCTCTGGGGACAGACGGCCGGACTGAAGGAGAACTTGTCGCCGCCGGCCGGCGCCAGACAGGCCGTGTAGCGCGCATCGGTTGTGTCGGGGAGGAGATACGTGCTGGTTGCCGTGGTGCCGTAGCCGGTGATGACCTGCACCGATGTCGTTAGGATCGAGGAGCAGCTGGCTGGTTGAGGGAAGGGGGTTGTGAAGGTGAGGATGGAGCCCGGTGCGTTTGGCGACGGGGAGAAAGCCGAGGAGGCCATTTTTGCTGTCGGATATCGCTGCGTCTTGTGCTGCTGCTGCTGCTGCTGTTCGATTTTGTGAAACAAGAACCACGATGACAGAACATGAAAAAAGAAATTAAAAAAAAAAAAAAAAGAAAGCTTCAAATGAGATGAGGCACGATGTTCTTGTCGGGTAAATAGATGTTCGGACGGTTGTTGGCGCAGGTACCACACACGGGTGCAACTTGAGTGCCTTGCAGGTGTCGCCGTGCAAGAGTTTAGTGGTGAGGCACTGTGCCTCAGGCACAGCTGGATCATCCATATTTGCAAGTGAAAGATGCCGCTGGTTAAGATAGGCAGACTCTGCCTTACAGGCTGAAACCTTTGATGTGCCGATGGGCGGCGGCCAGGTTGGTAAGCAAGTACAATATCATGACTATATCATGTAAGGCCGGCAGCATCTTTGAGAAACGGGACCTCGGGACTCTAGCAGATAGCCCAGGCGGCCGCCCTTCTCCACGACGCAGATAGCCTTTCTTCTTTCGACCTTCCACGGTAAAACGCGAGCGAAGGAAGGAAATGTTCCCCGACGAGTGTTTTACCCTCCTGTGGGCTTCGGCGTCATCACTCAACGCTGTCTACGTACAACTATTTTCCTGGAAGAAAAAAGTAATTCTCCTCGCGCTCCAAAGGGGCCCGGGTCGACTAAAATTTGAGATCATTCCTCCTTGATAGAGAGAAACGGATATACCCTCAGTACCTAAATCCACCTCCATCCGAGCGCATTGCCAACAAATGTCTCAGAACTTTCTGCCAGCTGGACGCTTATTCCTCAGCTCGAGTGTATTGACAAAAGCAGATGGCAATCCCCCTCAACGATTGGTCAAGGTTGAAGCACGTCGCCAAGAGGCTGTCTGCGCTCTTCCCAAAGAGTGCGGTTGCGATGGTGACAGGTGACCAAGATCTGAACCCCCGTCCAAGCATCTCGCAACCACGCCGGCCGAGAGTGACTTTAGGTTGACAACGCAGCCTTATCCCATCTCCGCGCAACCTTGCGTTGGATGAAGCGACTGCCCAGCCCAGATGGGTTGTCCCTCGACAGCTCTAGACCGGCCTATGGGTTGCCGAGCCAGCCACATCGATGCACGACATCCCACACTACGGCCAGACTTGGAACGTCGCGCCTCTAGTGCCACTCTAGCGGCCAGCTGAACCCCCAACTCTGAATAGCATGACATGCAGTCATGTAGTTGCACAGGAATTGGAGTGGGGAACTATTCCTCATGTCTGGGGCGTAATGGGCTTATAATGCCTATAAGAAGCGCTCGGAAAACAACGAAGCAACATTTCGTCCGTTCCTCTCTTCTCAACTTTATCCCCAGCTTCTCTGACTAACGTCGAATCAACAATCACTTGAAACAACATACATTACTTTATCAAAAACTCGCAATGGAACAAAGCGACGCCGAGGAGCTGTTCCTATGGGTTCTCAATAAACCCGACGACGAGGCCAAGAAGGAGGAGTTCATCCGTGCCTTCGCCAAGGACCCGGACACCGTCCTCAACGGCGTCAAGGCCGTCGGTCAGTCCCAGGGCCTGTTCCCGCACGAGGTCCACTCGATCGTGCGCGAGGGCGCCGTGCCACCGTGGGAGAACTGCATCGATAAACAGAAATGCCAGCCACTCGAGTGGCGCAAACCCAGGGCGCTGAAGGATCTGGTCGACATCGTCACCGAGGCCAGCAGCAAGAAGTTGCCGGTGCGCGCGGTCGGTTCCGGCCATTCCTTCTCCGACATCACCAACACCGACGGCGCCATCCTCGTCGATCCGCACTGGACCCTGAACGAACCCGTCCCAGTCGACAAGACGTCCTTGAAGCCCAACGCAGACCCTGCCAACATCTTCCGAGTCCAGTGCGGGATCACGGTCAGCGCGCTCAACGACGCGCTGGACAACGCTAATCTCGGACTCATCAACATGGGCGCGTACGACGGCCAGACAGTGTCGGGCGCCTTGTCGACAGGGACCCACGGCTCGGGCATCGCGTTCGGACCCATGGCGAGCTTCCTGCTGTCCATCGTCCTCGTGACGGAAACCGGCGTCGTGTACCAGATCGAGCCGGCGAACGGCATCACGGACCCGTCCAAATTCAGCGGCAGGCTGCCCGAGGCCGGCGACGTCCCCGTGGTCCTCAAGCAGGACGACGACTGGTTCCACGCGGCCCAGGTGGCCATGGGCTGCCTGGGCATCATCTACTCGTACAGCATCCGCGTGTGTCCGGCCTTCAGCGTGTCCGAGGTCCGCGCCGAGACGACATGGGAGGCGGTAAAATCCCAGCTGACGCCCCTCCTCCAGAATACCGACCATTTCGAGCTGCTGATCAACCCGTACGCCGAGGACGACGGCACCCACACCTGCATCACGGTGGAGCGCAAGCGGCTGCCCAAGACGCCCCCCAGCGGCTCCCGTCTCAGCGCGGGCGGCTCGATCGCGGAGTGGGCCGCCGTGAAGGGCTCGCCCGTATTGGTCCTCGCGCTGAATGCGCTTCCCTGCGTGTCGTTCGCCCGGTGCTGCATCAACAAGGCGCTCGAGTTCCTCCCGGACTACGAGCCGCCGTACGTCGACGTCAGCCACAAGGTCTTCACGCTCGGCATCGCGAACACGGTCAAGGCCTGGGCGCTCGAGCTGCACTGCGACGCGGCGAACACGGTCGACATGGTAGAAAAAACGCTCGCCACGTTCCAGCAGCTCGGCAACGACAAGAACTGGATCATCGCCGGCCCGATCGGCATCCGCTTCGTCGCGGCCTCGGACGCCTTCCTCGCGCCCGAGGCCGGCAGGCTGACGTGCACCATCGAGTGCGACATGCTGTACGGCATCCACCACGACCGCGACCTGCTCGGCCGCGTGAAGGCGGCCATCTGCGGTGGCAATGGCAACAACAGCGGCGTGCGCGTCCACTGGGGGCTGGACTGGGACTTCACGACGGCCGCCGATGTGACGCAGTGGTATGCCGACTTGCCCAGGTGGCAGGCCGTGTACCGCCAGCTGAACAGCACCGGCATGTTTGACAATGCTTTCACCAAGCGGCTTCAGCTTAGGGGCTGATGGGGTGGCGGAGTTGGAGTTGTTTTCGCAGTGTTGGATATCCTGTCCATGTTGACATGATACTGCCTTGGGCATGACAAGCCATGACTTTCCTCAATATTCCTAAATACCTATGAATTAGTACCTTGAGTAATGAAGGCGATTCCAACAACTGCAAGGGTACAAACAACAATCCTCAAGTTCTAGGTATGGGTGTCACGGCGCCAGCGCACTTCTCTCTCGCCTTTGCGTTCACTCGAGCCATCGCGAACAGACAGGTTCCAGAGCGAGTTTCTGTTGAACGTGGTAGACCTGGCAGGGGCACCCTCGCAGGATACCTAGGAAGACACATAGACCAAAGCACTCTGTATTTAGGCCAGTGCCTGGCTCTCTTCCACAAGACAAGCGTCCTTAGTCCAGTCCTTGTCAAACGTGAGTCCAATTTCGGTCTCGCCGGAAGGAGCCGGCGCCGAGACGACGCAGCTGGGACTGCCGTGGAGTAAACGACGAGTGGGGGACTCATCTTCATCCGGGGCAGGAGCAGGTGCAGAGGCCGATCAGGAGTCCTGGGGAGGCGAGGCGGGAAGCAGCAGAGAGGTTACTTCCCAATGTGAAGGCAGGGGCGACATAAAACGTGCGGGTGGGAAGAAGTTGCCGTCGAGAGGATGGGCCTTCCCTTCGATGGGTTCGACCTGGGATCTCTGGGAATCTGAGTTTCTGGATATCTTACCGCATTTGGAAGCATGTCGCCCACGGTCTGCTCCTCGCGGGCGTGTCCTCTGCTCAGGCAGGAGCTCCGCGAGAACTAGACGAGCCGGATGCAAGGACGTGTCGGCTCTGGCCAGATATTTTCGATCAGGGACTGGAGCGGGTGGTTGCGTACCGGCAGGCATGGGCAGGAGCAGAGCTCAGGACGCAGGAGAAGCTGGTCGCAGTCCCAGGAGCTGGAACATCTATAAAGGTAATGCCTGGGAACCCTCTCTCATCCTCTCACTTCCAGTCGTCACACCAGATTCCAATCATCGATTCACAACAGAGATGGCTACCCCGGCGCCCTGCCTGTGCTGCAACAAACCGGCCGTGATGCCTTGTGGCATGCCGAAACCGGGCCACGATAAAGACCTGCCGCTTTATTGTTCTACGGAGTGCCGTGATCGAAACGTCAATTTCCACTCTGAGCGGCGGTAAGTGTCAGATCGGATGCCATTGTTCCCTTCTTTGGCCATATTTGGGCTGCCTCGGGAGTAGGTAAATGACTAACCTAATCCACCACAGGTGCATCCGATTCAGTCCCGGGCGATTTGTAAAACAAACGAAAGGGGGCTATATGGTTACGGGAACCGGATTTCCGATAAACAACAGCGTTCCACCGCCGCCTCATTTAAGATGCGTGTCCATTGACATTAAAGGATCCAATCACAAGGCCATAGTCGACCTCAACCGGGGGCACGATGTCTCCGACGACATTACTCGTTTGGTGTTCGAACGAAACCCGGTCCGCAACCGCGACACTCGCAGCATAGTCGAGGTCTAGTACGACCATGCCGGTACCGACCCGAGAAAAAACGACCATATTACCTTTCTTGCCAGCCGCACGAGGGACAGGGAGGGCTGGACCGACCCAATCTCGGGGTCGCGGTATCGTTTCGAGGGCTATGTGGAAGTGCTCTTCAGAGAGAGGCCGCCGCCAGGGACTGCTTTGGACCTGCAGCGCGCCAGCTATACAAGTTGTCAACCACACGACCTTCAGGATGCGATGGACATTCTTTCTGATTGTTACTGGAACGGACTGCCTCAGCGACGCGAGGAAGAGACTTCACCACAGGGTCAAGAGGGAGGGGCCACAGAGTCAGGAGGGGCCACAGGGTCAAGAGAGGCCACAGGGCAGTAGTGCGGCGGAGCAAGACCAGTTTCCATACCTTTGATAAACATCAGGGGTTTGTTTTGGGTATGTAACTAGCGACATGGGATTGGATACGCCCAAGTTAGGGCTTCAGCGGTGATGCTTGAAAACGGGTTATAGAGATGCCTTGTAGAATGCGAACCTTTTTTGTCCACTTTTTACATTCAGTTTCTTGGTCACGGGGCGTGAACATCAGCGACACCGCAAATCCGTAACCGGCCCCCAAGTCTAATACACCTCGGGGATATTTCTTCGCCCCCCTACCAGCCCCTGGCCCGAGAATTTATTATCCACGGCTGTCACTCGCCAACTCGGCTCCGGCCGCGTCTATACCAGGTTCTGTTCCCGGAATGTCCATAAAGACACACATGGCATTCGTCAGTGCTGGGTAAAATCCCGCCGTGCTGGTTCGTTGTAGCCAGTGGGCAACTTTGGCTAAAGGACCCGGCAGTATCCCAATTATTCCTCCAATCAGGCTGCTTCCGTGTTTTTGGTTGTACATAAACCGCTACAACTCCATACTTCTGGTCTGGATGTCTTGGCTTTTTTTAGGGTTCGTTGGTATACCTCGGACAACAACACCGAGATTTCTTGGCATTGCTGTTCAAGACCGTTGGAGTCCGGTATCACACCATGTGGCACGAGACCCTGAACACCCGGGCATTGGCCCTGGTGACCTCACTGCTATTCGTGAGCTCAGTTACTACGGCCTCACCCACAAATCTAAACAAAGACGAACTCGTCTCCCTCCTCAACCCCCGGGCCGGAGAAAAATGGGTAGCAACGTGGACCTCGATGCCCCAACTAGTCGAGTCAAGCAACATGCCCCCCTCACCCTTTGTCAGTTTTCGTCTCCCCCTTTCTTTCCCCTCTTCCCATGGGCGATAGAGACTGACATCCCCCAAAAGTCCTCCGGCGGCGTCTTCAAAGACGCAACCCTCCGCCAGACCCTGCACATGTCCATCGGCGCCGACCGCATCCGGATCCAGATAAGCAACACCTTCGGCGGCAGCGACCTCCCCATAACCTCGGCCACCATCGCCCTGCCGCAGTCCGGAAAGCCCGGCTCGGCCTCGATCGACACCGCCACCCTCAAGAGCCTAACCTTCAACAACGGCCAGGACGGCATCAAGATCCCCCGGGGCCAGACCGCCTACTCGGACCCGATCGACTTCAAGATCCTCCCGCAGTCCATGCTCACCCTCTCCCTGTACTTTCAGTCCGGCCAGTCGGGCAGCTCCATCACCGGCCACCCCGGCAGCCGCACGACCTCGTGGATGTCCACCGGCGACCACGTCAAGGACGCCTCGCTCTCCGGCTCCAGCACAAAACACTGGTATTTTGTGTCAGCCGTCGAAGCCTGGTCCCCGACCAACACATCGGCCCTCATAATCCTCGGCGACTCCATCACCGACGGGCGCGGGAGCACCGACGACGCGAACAACCGCTGGCCCGACCTGCTCCTCGCGCGCATGCAAAAAGCCGGCATCACCAACGTGGGCGTGGCAAACCAGGCCGCAGGAGGTAACACGGTGCTAACAGGCGGCCTCGGACCACCCCTGATGCAGCGCTACAAGCGCGACGCACTGGACCAACAAGGAGTAAAATACGTCATGATCTTCGAGGGCGTGAACGACATCGGCAACGGCGGGACCAACTCGGGCGCGCAGAGCAGTCTGGTCTCACAGCTACAAAACGCGTTCAAGACGATCGCGGCGGACTGCAAGAAGGCCGGGTACAAGACCATCGGGGCGACGGTCACGGCGTTTGGCGGGAGCGGACAGTCGTACTCGAACGCGGCGCGGGACGCGGGGCGGCAGTCGCTCAACAACTGGATATTGACCAGCGGCACGTTTGACTACATGGTGGACTTTGCCAAGATTGTCGGCGATCCGTCCCAGAAGAGCCAGCTGGCGAAGCAGTACGACGGCGGTGATCATTTGCATCCTAATGTGGCTGGGTATCAGGCGATGGCGGATGGGTTTCCGCTCGAGATATTCAAGGACTAGACTGCCTAGGTAGCTAGGAATAAGATTGGCTAGAGGAAACGAGAGGTTGTAGATAGTGAACGTGGGATGCGTACATATAAAAAGAAGAGATTTGAGAGAAACAAATTCAAGACGACGCAAGACCCACGATATGAAAAACAAAAGACCACCAACAACCGGCCGCAATGCATATGCTAGGGTATTGCTAGGACAAACTGAATGCATAAGGCCGCCCCATATAATATCCAGACTTCGACCAACTGAGAGGTAAGAAAAGGATCCGAATGGAAATAAGAGCAGGAAAATAAGAAAAGATAAGAATAAAAAAAGAAGAAGACCGCCAGTTCCTGTGTGTATTTCTAAGTACACAGCGAGGGTTGAAAAAAAGGGAAATAACGGAAGCCCGGTCAACAGGCAAACACAACGGCCACCAGCCCATACCATAAAACTAGAAAGTCTTGCGTGTGACCGCGTCAACCTCGACATCTAGCAGCTTCTTGGCCTTCTCGGAGCGACTGTTGATGCGGGTGGGGAATGGAACAACCGTTCTATAGACATTAGATCCCACTCTCATACCGCCAGTATCCTTGGGTATACTTACGCCTGTCCCTTGAACGACCACTGGGGCTCGAACTTCTGTTCCTTTCCATCAGGACCCAGAGGCCACCCGATGTCGACAGTCGCCAGCATTGTTGCGAGAACGATGAGCAAGCTATTCTCTGCCAAATTCCGGCCGATGCAGATTCTGCTTCAAGTTAATCACTGTGGCGCTGAATGGTAGGTACACAAACCGTCGACCAAAGCCAAAATTTCCAACAGGCAACGGCTCCTCATTGCCCCCTTCGCCTCGTGGCAGGTACCTCTCAGGCCAAAACCGATGCGGCTCGGCATAGACGTTCTCGTCGTGCATCATGGCCCAGACGTTAGGGTACACGGTGGTGCCTTTGGGTATAAACATGCCTTCGTAGACATCATCTGCCACAGTGGCGTGAGGTATACCTAAGGGTGATAGTGGATTCATACGGTATGTCTCGTTCAGGACGAGCCGGGTGTAGGGAAGAGATGGTAAGTCGTCACATGTAGGCAGCCGGTCACGTCCAACCACACGGTCCACTTCTGCCTGGGCCTTTTGCTGCACCTCGGGGTTCTGCATCAGGTATAGCACGAGCAGCATAACCGTTGCTGCAGTCTAGACTCCGTTAGCTGCATGAAATCACCCGAAAACCAGCTACTGACAGTGTCATTCCCGGCAATAAGGACGGTGGCAGCTGCCCCCTTGATGTCCTCGAGGTCGAATTCCGTCTCGACGCCCTGTTGGGCTGCTTCCGTATGTATGGCAACCCGATTATGCGTGAAGAACCTGCGGTCGAGATTGGATGCCTGGTGAGGGGTCAGTGTGTGTTGATAGGGGTAGGTTGGGGTCAGGCGGCACGATTACCATCTGGTTGAGCGAGGCCTCGAATGGGAGATTTGTAATTGTTTCGATTGCAGAGCGCCATGTATGCGCGTAACGAAGGCGTTCCATGCACGGCAGCCAGGCGGGTAGGTATCGGGCTGTAGTTGAATTAGACGCCGTCGCGTATCTGGCAGCACGTGAGGCCCGACTTACTCAGGGGGAAGAGGTCCAGAATCGAACTTCCCGGCGCACCTGCTTTCCCGATTGCGTCTGCAGAGTCTTCAGCTATTCCGATCCACTTGCTCTCAGGTCCTTCGACATCTAGTCCATAGGCAATCTTGAGCACAATGGCTACCGAGCACCGGCGCACGGCATTCGGCCAGTTGTCCGAGTCATTGATCATGCCCTGGCAGAAGATGAGGGCTTCTCTTCTCTGCAGATCAGTGTACTGACCGATTCTGGACTTGGAGAAGGGCGGTTGGAGGACGCGGCGATGGAGCTGGTATTTTGAGCCCCAGCGCAGCCAGGTCAGTGTTGGAGCCCATCCCATCCTGCGCGACGAGAAGTTAGTGTGTGTAATGGTGATAGTGACGTGCAGCGGGCGACGTACTCCTCGAACATGACGAACCGAGGTCGGTCGGCATAGTTGGAACCACGCTTCTCAAGGAGGTCGATGGCAGCTTTGAGGCTGTTGAGAACGATCCATCGCGACCCGAACGTCTGGAAGTAGAGAACATCCGATTCTGCAGGTCCGGCGGCGGACGACCCCTTGCGTTAGACTTGCCTGCCGGCAAACACGCGCATAAGGTAAAACGGGACGGGCCCCCGGCCGGGGAACGTACTATACTGTTTCCCCCACTCGGCATACTTCTTGAAAGCGGCTTCGGCTGGGACGACACGGTAGTGACCGAAAAGGAGCTCTCCCGGCGGACTTGGAGGCAGTGGAGGCCGATGAGTCTTTTTGGAAGGCACCAGAAGATGAAACAGGAGGACGCCAGCAACGGCAGCTACGGCACCGATAAGCCCGAGGGCCGCACCTTCCCCGAAAGGCGAGGGCGAGCTCAGAAGTGGAACCATGTTTGCGGGCAAGTTGGGAAGCTGCGTCCAAACCTTTCTCTCTATGCCACGAAATCCCTTCCGAGCCAAGGAAACGCAAACCTGCACAGGCAAACGAGTGTCGCCGCCCTCGACGTCGAGCTCGACATATATATCTGCAGAAAAGAGGAGCGCATGGCGGACAACAGAGGAAGAGAGGGGGGGGGGGGTCTCTGGGGCTGCTGTTGAACCCGTCCCATCCGCATCTGGAAGACAAGACGCCAGTCGCCAATGGCGACGAGATCCATCAGAGTCAAGGGAGCTAGTACTGCACGTCTTAGTCCCCATCAGCAGCTACTCGTTCGCTTTGGTGTTGCCCAGGCCACGGACCAGTGATAACGATGATACATGTGGCTCCGAGCAGGCGCACCCGGCCATTCAAGTTGGCCAGCCATTCAAGTCGGCCTTCGCGTCACCTCTCTTTTGCTGTGCCTATCGAACGCCTCCGCTGCTGTCGGTTCGTTGATTGTCGCCAGCCGGTGCCGCATTGTCCCAGTCGCAGCCCCCAGCACGCCACATTATTGGCAAATCATGGTCTGCCCGTCGGCTCGTCGCTCGTCGTGCATCGACTTGGCCTCGGAACCGATGGGCGACGCGGCCATCCAGCCACTCGCAGGCCCCGTCCTTTTTCTCTGTACGACCGCTGAGGCGTCTTGAAGAGGACAACTCGGAGATTATTCACTCGGGTGTCAGGCCCAGGACCAAATCAGGACCCAGCGCGGTCTGGAGGATCGGCGGTTTTGCTCCCCCCGCTAATGTATGCCCGCAACTGGGGGCCTGGGGCTCTCCCGGGTTTGCTGCTCGCTGGTCACTCTGGTCTGGATCCCGCTTACCGGATTGGTTTTGGCCCGGCACGGAATCGACAGACGGCGAGCGACGCCATACGGGTGGGGACTGTGAGCCACCGCGACACCCCAACCCGCGAGACCGATGTCCGCCGTTTGCTTCGCTGCTCCCGCCCGTTCCTGAGCTCCATCGTCAGACCCGGGACGCGGCCCCGAGGGGAGACGCAACCCCCGGATCCCGGATCGGGCCCTTACCCGGCGCGTTGGGTCAACCCTAACCCAGCTCGGCATTGGAGGTGACACGGTCCCGGGTGCGACGTATCGAGGCAACCACCCGGCCGGAGATATGCCCGCCATCACAGACAAAAGCTATCATGGCGCCATGGTCGCTTGGCTGCAAGCCACCAGAAACCCCGTCTCATCACATCGTACATCCTGGCCCGATGTCACCGAAAACAGGGCCCAGGCAGGACGGGGCAGCGAAGATCGCGAATCAGCACTTTGCGAAATTTCATGACTACAACGACGCCGCCTCCTCCCTCTATTTTAGCGCACTGCCGCTGCATCCCGCAACAAAAAGACCCCCAGACCGGTCGCGAGAAAAGGTCGCATGCAAGGAGACGCAACCAGATGCAAGCCCTGCGATTATATCAACCCCACCCCAACCGACCGACAGACAGCAGACAGGCGGATGGCCACCTGCACATCGTTGAACGAACTGCACGTCGACGGAGATCAATCCTCCCCCCCTCTCTGTGCTCAACTGCCAACCGCATAACAGCGACACAGTCCACGGCGCCAAGCGAACCACCACCACAGCGCTGAGCGGATCCCCTATCTCGCCGTGGCCCCACACCGCCTCCCTTCCGCTTTCGATCCCGTCTGCATTCCTCATCGTCAACAGTTGGATCCTCCTCGAACCGCTGAGCTGCTCGGCCGGCTCCGGTTTGTCTTTGGTCCAATCGCGCGGGGTGTTCTCCTGCCCCGCAATCCCGCCCCACACTTTCTGCGTTGAATACCCCGATCGCCGATGCGGTGTGGATGCCCCGTTTGAGTAGTACCATTCCCGACAAACCTCTGGTGGGCGTTTCGAGAATGATGTGACGCAATTGGAAGAGTACGGTGTTGTTGAATGCGGTTGCGCTTATGTCACACCAACGAAGAGCCAAACTTGCGTGTTGGAGGATTCTGGAACATCCACCCATGCTCAATCTGCACTTTGATAGACACCAAGTTGTCACTCTGATCAGTTAATGGTGTCTGTCAAGAGAGGCTGAAATCGTAAGAGTGTATTTTTGGTTTGTCTGTCAGAGGAGTAGATTCGTTCGAAACCCATCTTTTCTACGTCCAGGTATCACCGCTTTGGAGAGCAACCTGGTAACAGACACAGGGTGCATTCCAAGACTTGTCTCAAACACTGGAACATTTCCGGTTGCTGAACGACTCAGCCCGAAAATACTGAGAGATAGATGCATATATTCAGACACCCACGCGCAACGAGCTTTCATATTAGATGACAGTTCGTGCATGACCATTAGATAGAGAGACCGTTTTCTCCCCTTGGAGGGGGGATCAAAAAAAGAACTAAAAAGAGGTGTACACATCTTGTAATCCAAATCGAACAAGATGCGAACCTGATATATGGGGAATGTGAGGCTCGAACTCACGATCTTTGGCTAACTCTGATGTCTAACCAGATCATATCTCTATGAGGCCAACGCTCTACCGACTGAGCCAATTCCCCTTCGATATTCCATCATCACAATCATCATCTATTAACCCCTTCCACCGACCTTCTTGAATGAAGACTTCTCCTTGGCGTAAATGTACGTCCCTCTTTTACAGTCACATGCCCTTTTCTTATCAATCTAAAGACTAAAAAGTTTGTTTGGGACGGTTACGCCAGGAAGGAGCACCCAGGCAAGGTGGAAGGCGCGCAAGAACCACAAGCACTGTACTTAGCCAGCCACAGACTCGCCTCTCCTGTTCCACAAAACTAGCATCTTTACCTCAGTCTTTCAAACGCTATGAAGTAAAAAGAGAAAGCCTTGGGTAGAACTAAACGGTAGTTACTGGTTCTCTATTCATATATGGCCACCTATATATCAATTTCCTTACCTAGAGCAAAGTGAACGATGTCTAGTTACATAGGCAGGTAGTCAGGACATTCCAGGACAGGCAGGAGCACCCAGACAAGATGAAAGGCGTGCATGGACCCAGGGCACTGTATTTAGCCAGCCACAGGCTCGCTTCTTCTCTTCCACAAAAGCAAGCATCGTTATCTCTAGTCTTTCAGACACCAGGGATGTGTAAAAGTCCGTTGGGTTCCACAACTGTTTTCCGGTCGAACAAATATCTCGAGAAGCGGTATGGAGACTGCAAAACAAGGTCTGTTCCAGAAACGACCGATGTGGTCTGCTAAAATAGATGGTAAATGTCACCCTCTTTCCTGCGCCTTGCCGTCCCTTCTTTCCCAACCGCCACACGTTCCCCTCAACCTACAACGCCATGAACCAAGGACACGAAATATTTAACCTCAAAGCTTAACAGTTCAAGCACGACCCAACAGCGTCTTCCGAAACCACTTCTCCGTCTCTACCAGCTGCGTCAACCGGGAATCCGCCCTCGCAAAGATGTGTCCCTCCCCCTCCAACACAACCAACCGCACATCCCCACCAAGCTTCTCAACCCTCCGCTGAATCTCCTCGCTCTGCTCAACAGGCGCAACGGTATCACCATCCCCATGCACCAGCAACAGCGGCGGCGTGATCCTCTGCGCATGATAAAGCGGACTCCTCGCCCTAAACAGCGTCTCCTTCTCGTCTTCCGTCTTCCCCCTCAGCCCCAGCAACCTCTCAACATAGCGGGACTCGAGCTTATGCGTCCTCTCACCCAGCGCCCGCACGTCGCTCACGGCGGCAGTGCACACCCCGCCCGCAAAGATGTGGGGATTCCAGGCCAGACAGCACAGCACACTGAACGCGCCCGCGCCCACGCCCTCGATCCCCACCCGGTTCCTATCAATCCGCCCGCTCCAAGCGAGATACTCAACAGCCTCGGCGGCGTCTTCCTGATCCAGCTCACCCCAATTCCCAAAGATCGCGTCCCTGTACGCCTTCCCGTGGCCCGAACTGCCCGTGCAGTTGAGCGCGAGGTAGGCGTACCCCCTGCTCGTGAAATACTGGACCATCATGTCGAGACCGGGGGATGCGTGCATCGTCGGCAGGCCGCCGCCGTGGACGTTTACGATCAGCGGCGGGAGCTCGCCCTCCTCGGGGGGCGCGACGAAGCGGGGGTTGTGCGGCGGGAAGAAGAAGCCGTGGACTTCGCGGTGGGGTTCTTTCAGGGTCGTGAAGCGGATGGGCTGCGGGATGGAGAAGATTGTTTCTGGCAGGTGGTGGTGGGAAGAAGAGGAGCGGACGAGGGTTGCTTCGGCGGAAAAGTCGTCGAGGATGTCGATCGTGTAGACGCCTAGAGGTGTGGTGCAGCCGCTGCCGATGGCGATGAGAGACGAAGAGGACTGGGCGGCGAGGCAGTCCATGCTGTGGTCGACGAGGGGGAGGTCGAGGGGGGTCCAGTCTTGGGTCGAGAGGTCGATCAGGACTAGTTGGTACTCGCCGTTGCTGACTGGGGCGGCGACGATGGTGTTTTCGGTTAGGAAGACGTAGCTTTGGCTTGTGGGATGTTAGTTTGAGGCGTGTTAGGTAGGGAAGAGACAAAAAAAAAGACTTACCATCCAACCCTCCCGTGCGCATCCCCGAACTCGGCCTTTTCCAGCCCGGGGAGAAGAATTCGGTCCCGCTGGCCATTCCGGATCCTGCAGAGCTGGCGGTATCCCGACTTGTCGGACCCGAAGAAGAGGTCCCCGTCTGGAGACCATCTCGGCTCCGCGATGGAGTCGTCCTCGTCGCCCGCCACCAGCCTGACGTCCGAAACCGACCCGTCCATCTCGTTGAACTCGGCCATGTACAACTGCACGCCGGTAAACGGCATGTTCGGATGGTTCCACTGCAGCCATGCAATTTCTGTCCCGTCCGGACTGAACCGGGGATACGAGTAAAAGTCGGCCCCCTCGAGCAGCCGCTGGATTTTCCGGGTCGCCAGGTTGATCGCCACCACGCGGTTCTCGACGCCGTCAGGGGTAGGGTGGTCGGCATGGTCCTCCTCGATGGCCAGCACCCACGAATGGTCCGGGATGTCGTCCCAGATTTCGGGGTGGCAGTCAAAGTCGGCGTAGCGGAGCGTGGAGGACTGCACAAGCGTTTCGACTGTCCCGTCGTCGACATCCAACAAATTCAGCGACTGCCGTCGCGAGTCCGAGAAGATGATGCGCATCAGGCCGCCGGGGACAGGTGTGTAGGCGAGACCGCCATATTCGTAGACTGTCGTCGAGGCGCTGTATTCCTCTGCTAGGATATGTTCCGGGCCGTCGGGTGTTATCTCGGCGATGCCCGTCGTCCCGTCTCCTCGCTGTTCGAGGAAGAAACTCCTCCCCGTCTCGGGCTGTATTGAAGTTGTCAGAAATCACAGCCGAATACTACTTCGGGTCTCTTGCAGGGACGTACGCAAACTCGAGGAGATGTGAGGACCCGACTGCCAGCAGTTGCAGCCTCGGCCGTGATGGAGCTCTTCCAGTCCCCGTAGGGTGCAGTCTTGATTAACACCATTTTCTCGTTTCTCGAGCCCTTTCTCACTTGAAGATGAGGATGTAAAGGTCTGTCCGGGGCCCGGACGCAGCAGTCTGGCGGATATAAATCATTTCTCTATCTCTGGGGAGGTACAAAGTACATTTGACGCCCTTTCGGCCCCACGAATCCGGGGGCTGAGTAGTGGAAGTGGTACGATCTCCCAAATCGCGGGCGTGGGCGGCTCACGTCATCCGCCGCCTCCTTTCCCCTGTGGTTGGGTCAGGACCATCAACCGCGGCCAGACCGGTCGATGTCACTCCTACCCTGCTGCAGCAGACGGGCATCAAAAGCTAGCCAGTTTCTTTCTGGAATTTGAGTTTGACGCCAAAGCAACGGGGCACAGCTGAAATGTAGGGAAGTTTGCGTCGTCGCATGTCCCGTTCTCCAATAGATAGAGTTCCCTGCGCCGCCGCCCTCGGCATGCGCGAAGCGCTCCATTCACATGATTGGGTCTTTGACCTGTGGTTTGCCTGCTGTGTCACCACGGACGGCAGTCCGGCAGATCAGGACAATCTGCTTGCCCGAATGGGGAATTTTGCTACGGTCGTTGTCTGCGTGTCTCCCACGGCTCTTTAGCTGCTTCTTCACCGAGGTATACTACTGATTCATGAATAACACATCGGTCATGGATCGAGACTCCAGAACGTTGCCAAGTTATCCCCGGTCTGGTCCGATGATCCCTCGGATTTCTCTCATATTAAATACCACCTTGGCGCGTTGGGCTTGTCCGACCCGCAAGTCGGACCTGAGGAGGAGGATTTCTGGTGCCTGATTAGAGTATGTTCTTAGGTTCGCGCAGCCGACAATGAAGGGATCATCCTGGTGCTGTCCAGACTCAAGAAAGCCGGGTCGGAATTGAAAAAGAAAAAAAAGGAAAAGCTGCAATGGCTGGTTGTGGGTGCTATGCTATGAGCTGGTTCCTAACCAACAGATATGACGAGTCACAATACTGCTGCAAGAATAGTATTTAGTTGTATCTGTTGGTACGGCTAGCGCGATCGACCGATCGGTAGGCACCAACAAGAGAGGAGGTTCCCAAACACTGACCACTGCGAGCGAAAGATGAGGCAGAATGTTCTCTTGGCTTGAACCAATACCAGTCTGCTTGAAAGATATCTAGAGTAGAAGGTACTTTTCTACTTGAAGAATTGTCTGGGATTGCTTAGAGAAATCCAACAGATCACGGCGTACGCTGTCAGAAAGTGCACAAAGTCCATGCATGGCCTAAAATGGGTATCGCGGTTGTCATCTGCAAAGGCCCGGTGCCGATACCTAAGTAGGTCCATTCTGGAAATATGCCGGGGAAAACAAACTGTATAAGTATTGCTCATGTTTAGCAAGGTGGTGTCGCTTCAAGGCGGCCGCCCCTAGGATGTAAGGATCGGTCGTCGGATGTTGGACCCGACGGTTAGCCAACCGGAGGAACGTGGCGGTGCCAAGAATCGTTCGATTTGACTGACATAAAAAGAATCCTCCCTAATAAGCCGATTTAAATAGTCGGGATGGAATAGATGGTATGGGATGTACATTGGATGATTGTGAACAAGAAACGGCGGGGAGCAAATCACGGATGTTGTTGACCTTCTGTAATTCCAAATGGGGAAGTGCAGCTGGCGACAAGACATTTGTGATATTTCTCAATATTCACAGTAGGTGTGCCCTGCGAAACTGGATGCAAGTTGTCCGCGTCATACTAGCATGCTGTTCCTCGCGAGGTCATGATAACAAAAAGTGTGGTGGGCGGATTTCTCGGACACGGCATCAACCGGTTTCTTCGTTCCTCGGGAAGCGCCTACCTATCCCCTCCCTTTTCCTTCTCTGAGCCGCTACTCACGCTCTCCTTTTTGTCCTTCTCATCGACATCGTCACCGTCATCCATCTCGACATCCCCAACCGCAGCCGCCAGCCCCTCGCCCTGACTGCTCTCGTTGTTCTCATTCTCAAGATCACCCGACTGCTTGAGGAAATAGTCTACCACATCAACCTTATCGTTGAAGCTGGCCAGGTCGAGCGGCACGTATTCCTTGTTGTTGGCGATCGCCACCGAGGCACCGCTCTCAACAAGCAGCTTGACGACAGGCAGGTGGCCGCTTAGCGAGGCCCAATGCAGGCCTGTGTTGCCGTACTCATTGGGAGCGTCCAGGAAGGCCTGCTTCTCGGCCTGAGGGCGGTTGGCGAAGTGAGAGAGGAGGAGTTTTACTGTGGCTGTATTTTGAGACCGCGTTTAAGTGCTTCATTAGTCTTGTTTCTCGTTTCCCAGTAGCTGCATGGCTCATGAAGAGTGAAAATACAAATTCGCAAAAGGGAATGTCAGGTGTGGTAAGATGAGCCAAAGAGAAAAGATGTTGCTTACCCAGGTGGCCGTTGGCTGCCGCCATATGCAGGCACGTGGATTTGCCCTCGTCCTTGGCGCTGATGAGAATCTCCGCAGGCGACACATTCTCGCGCGAGGCGAGCGATGTGAGTGACGTCGTCAGCTCCTCCTGGTCGCCCGTTCGCGCCAAGTAGATCAGGTCATCGGCTTCGTCTTCGCTGAGGTTTGGCGCCATTGTGTTTTCTTGGTTTGGTCACCAGAGATGAGTTCCTGGTGTTTTGGCGGGGTGATGATGGTTGGCGCTGATAGCACTGAAATGCCCCACGTAAAATTTTTGGCATTGATGGTGGCCCAAACAGTGCGAAAAGTACATCCCTGAAATTGTGCACGGTGTTCACCACCCCCCTTTTTCCCTTGGGAGGGCTCCATACCTATGCGGAAAACCATGACCTTCATTACCCCCATTCGATACCCCATGTGCCTGGTTTCTAATAAACAAAAACGTTTACGGAACAATCTGTAGACGGGCATCGAAACCCAATCACTCAATCCCAGGCCAGCACTGCCTTGCCAAGCAGGCGATGACGCGCATTCGAACTGGTCGAAATAAGGGAGGCTATCTTGGCACGCATGTCTTACACATGGGATGGGTTACGCTTATTCTTGGTGCTGACGGGCAACCTCCCGTCTGGCCACTTCACACGATGAGAACCCGAATTGCCGATCCTCTAATAAGCTTGCACAGTCACCGAGCGAAACTAACAAGACTAACAAGCGAATGGTGACAGGGGAAAGACGAAAGTGGACGATCACCACTTTGACAAAGGCTGACAAACGTTTCCCAAGTCTCAAAGACGCAACTGACTGATTGCCAGGGGCCTACCCGTTATCCTCCCTGACCATTTTCAAGCCGGCTTGAGTCTCTTATCAAGCCACTTGGCGAGATTACCAAAGTCGTCCACCGCCTGGATTTCTGCCTTGATGCCCAGCATCAGCATCCTCTGAAGCTCCTGCAACTGCTCCAACGCATAATTATCTAGCTCGTATTGACAGATATCCGTCATCAGATCGATAGCTTTCTTTCGGTCGTTCTCCGTCAGATAGAGGACGGAATCATCGGGATCTCGTGCTTCCTGAGTCCTTACCCTCTTATACGGCCGAGGTCCTTCTGACTCTACAGGACTGTCAGTGGAATGGCGACGCTTCAAAGGTAGATATCATACCTTCTTGAGAAAAGGACACCGATTCCTGGCTGGACTGGCTGTCGGGAAGCTGACCATCTTGACCGCTCTCTGGGCGATCGCGTGCGAGCACATCGCCGCTTCGAATACCCAACCACCTCAGACTTGGAACCTTTGACTCGATTTCGTGGTCCAGGCGCTTGCTGCCGTACCGATATGTCCTGAGGATGGCTATTCCGTGTGGATCGAAGTCGACCAATGCATACATGCGCAGCTCCGGCCTGGCGGACTGGAGTGCATAGAGGAATCGTCTGGTTGCCAAATCGGGGAAGCCTTTGGCCTAGAATGGGATTAGTTTGACGAACCCCTAAGACTGTTGACGCCCACAGTAATCAGAATCCCCGTTCCGGCTGCAGACATCGAATGGTATCGACCGGCAGCAAGCGTCCTAAAGGTTGCCTGGGTTTATGTCAGCTGACAGTGGGCATTGAAGGGTCCAGGATCGTTACCTCCTTCTCGATCACCAACAACCACTCAGCTTCATACAGGTCAACTTTCTCAATCGTCTGGATCATGGGAAGCAAGAGCTGATCCAGTCAGTACTTAGCTCTCAAACATGGTATACTACATACTCCATCGGCAGGCTGAGTACAGCGAATAGTCTCCCCGCCCCTCATGATGAGGTCGATCGGCCCCGAGATGAGTCCTTTCGCTGCGGCGACCTGGAATCTCAGTAAGTACTCGCCGTTCAACTGTGAACAGACCATACGATATTCAGATCCCCACGGCCTAGTCCCAAAGTATATGCTAGAGTGTCAACCATCTCGTCAACAACACTTTGTGATTTGAAGAGATCAACATTTTGGTAGTAGATGTTTCTAAGCCCTTAGTCTAGCCCACAACTCCGCCACAGGGTCGAACCTTTTGGTGATGAGATGACCGGATATCAATGCCTCATGAGACAACTCAATGATGCGGAACAATGCTTCTGAAATATCGGTGAGAGGCCCGCCACGGGATGCGAGATGCCGGAACACAACACACCGAATCTTTTGGCCTCCTGGGCAGTCCGACCCGGAAATCTGACAAAGCCGTCCTCAGGTTTCTCGCTCACTGAGGAAGAGCGAATGGATCGGTAGGGAATCACAAGATCAGTTCTGTTGTGGATGGCATCGAGGACGGATTCCAGGATCGCTTCGATCCTTGCAACAGCTTCCGCCTGAAGCTGGTTCGATGAGATAACAGTAATACTTGACTGACGAGGGGCTGCAGAATTTCTGTAAAGAGGCGTATTCTGCTCCAGAGCGCCTGGTGATGGAAAGCGTGATCTAAGGGACATTCTGGGCAAACACAGCTAATAACAAGCTTCAAAATCACTGGAAAACTTCGATTCTCAAAATAAATGTGCGTGAAACTGACACCACCGAGTCGCCCTAAGATAAAGCTTGTGCTTCAGAAATGAGCATCAATTTTCAGCTGATTGGAAGGAGCCATTTGGTTCCACTGAAGAAGTTGTTCCTTCTGTTTTAGAGATTCTCGACAACTGGATCCTTCCAAGATGCCTTGCCAAGCGGCCGACAACGGACTGAATCTCTTTAGCCGTGAAACGCAGCCATCCCCCTCGTCAGGCCCACAAATACCTCTCGCTTACATAGTAAGCAAGTACCCGCCACATTGGATCCTGACGGTCCAATAGGCTGCCACTCATGCAGCAGGGGGGGATGGCTGCGTTTCACGGCTAAAGAGATTCCGCGGGCTCGCGGGGTGGTCCATGCGTGGCTGTGATACGCGGCCAAGTGGAGACTCCACGGGCACCGAGAATGTCCGTCATCCCGATTGGCGAATGGCAGGAAGTGCCTAAAGACACACACTGTTGACGGCCGACAGACCCTGCTGGCATGTGCTTTTCGCACCCACCGCACGTTTTAGAAGGTTTACTACGTCTCTGAACCGCTCAATCGCCAGAATCTCTCCTCGAAATGGCCAGGAAGCGCGCGTCTGACAAGACCAACGGCGACGAGGCGCCAGCCAAGCGCATCTTCGACTACGAGATAACCTCCACAACCTCCACTGGCAAACGCGGCGCCGATGCCGACTACAGCTCCAATGGCCACGCCGCCAAACGCCCGCGTATCGAAGACCGAACCGATTACTCGCGATGGCGCATGCGCGACGACGAGAGCCGCCAAACATGGCATTACCTCGAGGACGACGAAGCTCTCAAAGAGTGGCCGCAGTCGATTTCAGATAAATATTTCCTCGGACTTCCTCTGGTCGGTAACTTACCCATCCGGAGCCAATTGAGAAGCTAACGGTTGTAGAACCTCCCAGATCTCCCGCCCCCGAAATCTCCCCTTGATGCAGTCAAGAACGGCCTCGACTTCTTCGAGAAGCTCCAGCAGCCATCGGGCCACTGGGCATGCGAATATGGAGGTCCGATGTTTCTTCTCCCGGGTGTTGTGATCACCTGGTACGTCACCAAGACGCCGATCCCGTGGTACTATGCGACGGAAATTAAGAATTATCTCTTCGCACGGGCGCACCCCGAGGACGGCGGCTGGGGATTACACATTGAAGGCGAGAGCTCGGTCTTTGGGACAGCACTCAACTACACGGCGTTGCGTTTGGTCGGTGTCGAGGCTGACCACCCCAAGATGGTCAAGGCGCGGGCAACTCTGCACAAGCTGGGGGGCGCGACGCATGGCCCGCATTGGGCCAAGTTCTGGCTCGCCTTGTTGGGCGTGATGGATTGGGACATTGTCAACCCGGTGCCTCCTGAGCTCTGGCTCCTGCCGGACTGGGTCCCGACGGCCCCTTGGAAGTGGTGGATCCACATGCGGCAGGTCTTCTTGGCCATGTCCTATGTGTGGTCTAAGAAGTGGCAAGCCGAGGAAACCGACACAATCCGCTCCTTGCGCAAGGAGCTCTTCGTCGAGGACTGGGAGAAGATTAACTGGGCTTCGCACCGCAACACGATCAACCCTGGTGAAAACTACCATCCCAAGACGTGGATCCTCAACTCCCTGAACTGGTTTTTAGTCAATGTGTGGAACCCGTACTTCCGCACGAATGCCTTGGTCGATAAGGCCGAGGCTTGGGTTTCGGAGCTTATCGACATGGAAGACGCCAACACTGACTACTCGGATCTTGCGCCCGTCAACGGGGTCATGAATTATATTGTATGCTACATCCGAGACGGCCCAGGTTCGTACTCGGTTCGACGACACCATGAAAGGATAGAGGAGCTTCTCTGGGTGAAGGATGAGGGGCTGCTGGTCAATGGAACGAATGGCGTGCAGTGTTGGGATACAGCCTTTGCCATTCAGGCCGTTATGGATGCCGGCCTCACTGAAGACCCTCGGTGGCGGCCCATGTTGATGAAGGCGCTGCAGTATCTCGATAACCAACAAATACGGGAGAACGTTCCTGACATGGAGAAATGCTACCGACACCCGAGAAAGGGCGGCTGGGCGTTCAGCAACAAGGATCAGGGCTACGCCGTTAGCGACTGCGTTTCGGAGGCTCTTAAGGCAGTCATCATCCTGCAGAGAACGCCCGGTTTCCCCGCATTGGTTGACGACCGGCGCCTGCAAGATGCTATCGATACGCTGCTTACCTATCAGAACACTAACGGCAGCTGCTCATCGTATGAGCTGCAGCGGGCAGGTCCCTGGATGGAGGCGCTCAACTCGGCTGAGGTGTTCGGGAGGATCATGGTCGAATACGAGTATCCCGAATGCACCACAGCTGTTGTCACGGCTTTGTCGCTTTTCCATAAGCACTGGCCCGACTACAGGGCCAAGGAGATTGAGCGGTTCATCGACCGAGCTGTGAGCTGGATCAAGACGGCCCAAAAGCCGGAGGGTGGATGGTATGGCAGCTGGGGCATCTGTTTCACCTATGCAACCATGTTTGCGCTTGAGAGCTTGGCCAGCATCGGGGAAACATACGAAAATAGTGTGCACTCGAGGAGGGGGTGCGAGTTCCTGCTGTCCAAACAGAGAGAGGACGGCGGCTGGTCGGAATCGTACAGGGTAAGATTCTTCAATCACAAGCTGTGTCAAGCTAACAACTAGTCAGGCATGTGAGACTGGTGAATATGTGGAGCACCCATCGGGTTCCCAGGTGGTCATGACGGCGTGGGCGCTCATCGGGCTGATGAAGGCGAAGTGTCCCAAAACTGAAGCCATACAAAAGGGTATCAAGCTGATTATGCAGCGCCAGCAACCCAACGGTGAGTGGTTCCAGGAGGCCATTGAAGGCGTGTTCAACAAGAGCTGCATGATCTCGTACCCCAACTACAAATTCACCTTCACCATCAAGGCGCTAGGCATGTTTGCCAAGCAATACCCGGATGAGAAGGTAATCTAGATTCAGTCCGCCTTAGTTAGATAGAGAATAGTAATTGTAATGCTGCTTAGAGAAACTAACCGGCGTCGGAATGTCCGGTGTCATGTGGGCTTCAACGGTGCTGTGCTTCAGAATCAGGACATCCCAAAATAGAAGAACTGAATGAACATCATGCTCCGCTCTTAGCACCGGTCTTGATGGGTCAACTTGTTTCGCAGACGGACCTTCTTGCCAACTTGCTTTGCCAGTAGGCAAACTTAGAAGGTCTAGCATGAGCAATCGGCACTTGCTAAGGTAGTTTGTGAGGACGGATGCAAGAGCAGTCAGCGGTTGCAGGTTTGCATCCGCGACGACTGCTAGATGACCTCAGACAGAAAAGGAAGGCGGTGGGTCAAGGTGGGGCACTCCGTGAGAGGCAGAATAAAGCTCCCGCCACCCCACCAGAGCTTCGTCGTCCCTTGCACCACCTTCTTCATCACCAGTGAGTGCACCGGCACAGCTGCTCCAACCCACGCTTTCGAAGAACCACACATCTATATATTGCGGCGCCGTCCGTCTCATTTCAAGCCGTCGCCGCATTACACACACACAAACCATGTCCATGTCCAGCACCACGGCTGGCCAACAGGGCCTCGAGGCCGTCCGAAACAAGAAGTGGGAGGAAGCAATTCCCCTGCTGGACAAGGGGCTCAGCGCCTCCAACTCCCCCCTCTGGCTCCTCGCACGCTCCGAGGCACACTGCCAGCTCAAACACTACGACCAAGCCTTAGTTGACGCCGAACGCGCCCTCCTCGCCGCCGCCGATCGCGGAAATCGTCAGTTAATGAGCGACGCCGAATATCGCCGATCCATCGTCTACCAGAGACTCGGCCGTCTCGCTGACTCCGACTGCTGCGCAAGATGGAGCATCTCCCTGATGCAAGGCTTCAAGGCCTCCGAGGACGATGGCGTCACCAAGGACATTGACGAGGCGGGCAACTACACGGCGACGTATGACAAGATGGTGACCCAAATCGCCCAACAGAAGACATATGCCGGAAAGAAGCGAGAGCACCACCAGGCCATTTATGATAATAAAGTACGTGCCATGCGGGAACAAGACGAGCCCTTCTTAAAACCAAAGCGCGATAAAGCGACCGAGAACGGCATGGAACGCCGAAAGTCATGGAGATGCCTGGTCTTGCGGGCGTTGGAAAAGCTGCCCGAAAATGACCCCGGACGGAAAGTCACCGTCACCAAATTCCCCTCCAAGCCAGCGACACAGACATTGCCAGACACCGCCGGCGGGGATTCCGAAGACTCAGATATTGACGTCTCTGAATCCAAGGACAGTGACGAGTCGAAAAAGGAGGCCCGGCGTAAACTGGAGGCCTTGTGTAAAGAGGCGGCCTTCCGTGAAGCGGCGGCCGAGCGTAAACAGGAACAGGCAATCGAGGTTGCCCCCCAACAAGTTCATTCGAACCAGGAGCTCCAAGCCACCAGAGTGGCCTACTACCAGACCAATGACAAGTTCTCGATTTCCTTCTTCTGCAAAAACATCGACAAAAATGCTTTCCAGGTCGGGTTCTTTGAGAGACAGGTAAGACTTTTGCATCGATGTTGGGTACCGCTAACAACTGTCTCAGGTTCGCATGGGCCCTCTTCCCCCCCGCAAGTCTGTACCCAGTCCACTAGAGGTCAACACCCCGGAGTCAGTTTCCACGCTGTTGCTCAAGGAAAAGATCGTTCCATCGAGTGGCACATTCACCGTGACGCCATCCAAGGTGGAGATTGTTATGCAGAAAGCCACGCCGGGTGAGAAATGGAGTTGGTGGGGCTGGGAGGTGATCGGATTTGTTGAGCCAGGGACTGAGCACATTGTCTGCCGTCATCTCAATGGGTATCCTCAGGATGATATAATCAAGAGACTTCTCCACGAGGGGTCTAAGTCCGAACCCATCGGACCACCACCGTACCCGACGAGTAGCAAACGTGCCGTCAAGGACTGGGAAAAGATCGTGCTCGACGAGGATGCAGAAGCGGACGAGGGGGATATTAACGGCTTCTTCAAGAAGCTATATGCGGGGGCATCGCCAGAGCAGCAGCGAGCTATGATGAAGAGTTTCACCGAGAGCAACGGCACTGCTCTCAGCATGAACTGGGACGATGTGCAGAAGGGCAAGGTCGGGATGTCACCTCCTGATGGTGTGGAGGCCAAGAAGTGGGATGCTTAGTTGTCGGGGTGGAATGAGGTGGGACTACTCTCTTGATGGATACAAGACTATTATTATGATTATTGGTATGGTTAGAAGTGAATATGGACAGGAGAACAGCACTGTCAGCTAGTCATCAGTAGCGGAAAGATAGGAATTGACCATGAGTATGTCCCAGCTTTCAACTTGATGTGATATCTCATGACGCAAGTGCGCATTTGAACCCCGCACGCTGGCCAAATAAATGATTAATGATATGTCAGCGGTTTCGGAGCGTATAAAACAAGTTCCGGAAACGATATAATACGAGCGTGCGAAGCGTATAAGACCGACAGTCCGAGGTGGAAGTATGTTCTGGTTCCGCCCGACTCTCACCCCGTATCCTGTCTAGTTCTTGAAGCTTTGAGGTTATTGCCATCATGGAAGGGATTCCGGAATTCAAGCTTGACAAGTGGAGTAAGTGTCTTGTAGCGATCTGGTTTTGTTCAATGGAAGGAAGCTAATATGTCGACTTGTGTTGAACAGTCCAGCAGCATGGAGTATGTGTACTCCGTATATCCTGTCCTTTTTTCCCCCCTCCCCTCCTCTCCTTGCTTCTTCTTTCCACTGTTTTTGCGGATGTTCTTTTTTCTTTTCCTCGTCCATGACCACTTTTTTTTCTGAGACAAAGAAAAGAGAGAGAGAGAGAGATACACTAACCATAGAACTTCAAAAACAGCCGCAGGCCAAGATCCCACTACACAGTACGTGTCTTGTCCATCTTTTTATATCATCCCCCCCCCGCCCCCCCTTCTCCGGAGTTGATTACCCTAACAAAATGTGAAAGGTTCAAACGTGGGATCCCACTCCCTGACGTACCTGCAATCCCTCTCCCCCGAGACCTCATCTTCGGAAGCGATCATCGACTTTGACATGCCGCTTGCGCACGCGCCCGCACGGGGTAGTCTCGTCCTGAGAGAACGGATCGCGGCGATGTATTCACCAGAAGAGAGTGGTGGTTCGTCGTCGGTGGGGCCGGAGAATGTGCTCACGATGCCCGGATCTGTGATGGCCAACTTTTTGGGATTGGGCGGGATCGCGAAGCGGGGTGAGCATGTTGTTGTGCAGTATCCTGCCTTTTCGCAGCTGTATGATGTTTTGAGGTTTAATGGGGTCGAGGTGAGTTTTTGGCGTGCAACGAAGGGGGAGGAGGATGGGGAGTGGGTTTGGGATGTTGGGGTGTTGGAGGGGTTGGTTAGGGATGGGGAGACGAGGGCGGTTGTGATCAAGTATGTTATTTCCCTCCCCCCTTTTTTTAGTGTTTATATCGACGAGTTGGGTTGGGTGGTGTGCTGATGATGATGTGTTTGGAACAAAAGTAACCCGAATAATCCGACCGGTGCTGTCTTAGATAGGGCTGTGTTGGAGGGTATTGCGAGGGTGGCGGATCGCTATGGGATGGTGGTTTACTCGGATGAGGTCTTTCGGCCTTTGTTTCATTCGGACGACGAAAAACCGCCGTCGATGTTGGAGATTCCGAGACAGAAAGGAGGGGTGACGGTCGTGACGGGGTCGACTTCGAAGGCTATTGGGTTGCCGGGGATCAGGGTTGGGTGGATTGTTTCTAATGATTTGGCGTTTTTGGAGAGGGTGATGGTGGTGAGGGATTATACGACTACGTCGGTGTCGGTTGTGGATGAGGCTATTGCCGCGTTTGCGTTGCAGGATTCTGTTTACAAGAAGTTGTTGGAGGGGAGTTTGGGAGTTTGTAAGAGGAGCTTGGAGGTGCTGGAGGAGTTTGTGGGTGAGCATGCGGGCTTGGTGGAGTGGGTGAAGCCGAAGGGGGCGGGCACGGCGTTTTTGAGGGTGAGAGATGGGAAAGATGGGGGGTGGGTTGATGACAAGGAGTTTGCGGGACGATTGCTTGAGAAGACGGGGGTGAGTATAGTTCCGGGTGGGTATTGCTTTGGGGAGCCGGATGGGAGGGATGAGGCGTTGAAGGGGTATTTCCGGGTCTCGCTGGGCGTGGAGGAGAAGGTGCTGAGGGAGGGACTGGGGTTGTTGAGCCAGTTCTTGAAGGCGTAAGGCCAGTGGTCTTTTTTGAGACTCTTGTTTTTACCGGAGTAGAAAGGTGGTTGAGGCAGCTTGGTGGATTTGAAGGGATACCTAGTCTGCGCCTTTTTAAAGAGCAGAAGGATAGGATGTTGCGGGAGGGCTAGGCTGTTGAGCTGAAGTAGTAGTACTTTCAGGAACTGAATGATTAAGATTGGGTTGGCGCAGAGGAACGAGTTGTTGAAAGGGTGGTAGTTTCTTATGTCGGACAGAAAAGATAGGTGGAGGGGGGAGAGATGGGCTCTTTGGATAAGCTGCCGAAGGGTTGGTAATGTCCCCGTAAAGGATTCAGTTCGGAGATTGATGAGATACGATATCCTGTTTCCTTAGTCTTTCCCTTTCGAGGAGTATCGTCACTAAATCTGCCCCGCGATCGAAAGAGAAAAGCAACGCTTGATATTACTACTACTACTAGATTACGCTCATCCTTCAATGTGTCTCACTACCGTGATACGAGCTTATCATATTATTCCTTCATTTTAACCATCACCATCAACACCAACAGCCGAATGCCCGATCACAGCACGGTGCAGGGCCAGTATCCGGTCTTACAACTGGGGCACTCATCCGCCTTGATGTAAGTACTAATATCCATTGTGTTAGTATCAGCTTTGGAACGTGGAAAGTGAAAACGGGGAAGGGGATGTATAGTGAAAATGCCGATCAACCCACAATGACTCAGACTCAATAGTACTGCCGCATTCACCCCAGGTCTTCTCGGGTTTGCCCCCCTTGGCGAGGGCCTCGTTCTTCTTCTTCAGCTTGGTGCACATGGTCTTCTCACCCGTCTTGCGGTCTGTCTGGTGGCCCTTGGGGCACTGGTTGTAGGTGATTACCTGGTCACACATCGTGTTCGTTTCGTTCGTGGTGTTGGAGCTTTGTTGAGTTTGTGGATGCTGTTCTGACGATGTTTGGGAAGTGGCAGATGCTTTGCTGGTTCTCGACCGAATCGACCCAAAACCTATGCCCAAGTCGAGGTTTAATACCCGTGGTTCTTGCTTCCTCGAAAAGCTGTTCTCTCGACTTTGTCCTGACCACGAACCCACGAAAATCCGGAGGGAGGAAGCGACGTGTCTACAAAGCAGTCGCGAGGCAGTCGAGGAAGGAGAGGGTGAGAAAGAGGCATCGTGCTGATGAGGTAGGTGGTCATCACCGCCAAGCTGGGTTCACCATCGCAAGACCGTGCCACATCTGGGGTCCCCAGATCCAAGGTTGGACAGGTCACTGGCCACAAGAGGTCCTATGTCGCTGGAGCGGTGTGGCCTGGTGGCACGGGGCAAAACAAGCTCACCTGGCCGGCGTTTACCTACTTACAGACGCGAGCACCTGTTGACAGGTTGCGGGCATGCAGAGAGGGCACCGTCAAAGCCAGGAATAGATCCTCCGGTTCGTGGTTACGGGCCGCCCGTGGCACTGGGGCAGAGCCCAGGTCACAGCCGGCGTTGCACCCTTCCTTACATTACTGTCTCTCCCCAGCTTGGGAATGGTCGCGGAAGCGTGTTGACGGCTGGGTTGGGTGACGCGTCTTGTTGATGTGTTGGGTATTTCAACTATCTTGTCGATAAACAGAAAGGGGGTCAGACAGGGCGGTGACGTTGCTCCGTGGCACAAGTCGAGACCTATCAGGTCCAGTGACATGCCTGATAGGGTTACTGGTGCCAAAAGTCTCCGAACCGGAGCCGATCGTGATCGAGCAAAATGCCCATATGACAGTGACTGGTAGCCGCGGTTTAGCGCACCGTCTCGTCCGTTCCAAGCTGTGCATTCCGGCACCGGCGTCGCTGACTATATCGAAACTGAGACACTCTCGGGGACTGTCGATGCCCAGAATCTGAATCTGGGACTGATAAGTTCATGATCACAACAGTACATCTTGCGGTTCATATTCAAGGCTTGCAACTATATGGGCGAACATGTCTTGCAACTCGAGTAAATAACTGGTACCAGACTGACTCTACAATTTCCCCGGAAGATACCTAAGCAACAACATCAACACACCACCCAGCCCCTGAACCACCAGAAGGCACTACGTCATTTTCTCGTAGAATTATGGCAAACAACCCAAACGACCTTTCGACCCCCTATTCCTATCCTTCTTCCCCTTGCCACCGTTCCGACCAGCTACCCTAGGGCCTCGCCTTCCTCTTCTTCCCTGACCTTGCAATCCCATCGCCTCTTGCTCCTGGGCCGACATGGGAAGGACAATCTCCTACTGTTCCAGGGACCGCTATTCCTGATATTCCTGATGCACATTCTGGACTATGTGGCCGTGATGGAGAGTCGCGCCGAGAACTTGCAAATATTGGCTCGGCTTGGAAGAATATGCGCCCGGCAAATCACAAACGAGCTTCTTAGCTAGGAATATCAGGTTCCGATAATGCTGTGCCCTCATTATTGGTATATACACCTGCACCTCCATTCCCACAGCCGTTGTGTTGGACTCGCAGTTGACACCTGGACAACAAACCGCAAAGAGGCCTTACCAAGACAGTCATGACTTAACCATTGGGTATCAACCTCCACTGCCACAAATATCTTCCATATCCACCTAACGCCGTAAGACCAGCCTGCCATCATACACCCAACCCGTGACGCCGTCCATGCTTGCAATTTATCGATTGCGATTGACCGAAAACCTCCGAACCATGACCTCGCGGACGGTATACTCTTTTAACGCAGCGGATATCCCCCCCTTTTCCATAGCCCGCTCAAAGACAGACGGCGGCGGAATGTCGACATAAACTAACACCAGACCCTTCAAAACATGCGCCAGAACTCGGTTGACACCCATCAACCATGACCACGTCCTCTTTGGCTCCTGATGGTCCACCTCCTTCCATAGTTGATGTGAAAACGACGGCAGGATGATGGCGCCAAGATGACTATGATTCCAGGCAGGTCCACGTTCGTATAACAAAAGATCAACCCCAAACTTGATACCATGGCGAGGGACCCACCCCAGGGACCGGAAATGATGATACACGGCATATTCTACAAGGAACGGATCCTGGGGCCGTAGGCAGGCCAATGAAGCGTTGGTGTCGAGCGGGGGAAAGTAGGAATACGCTCGGAACAGAGTCAAGAGAGACTCGGTAGGTATGGGGGCCAGTGTAACAGGGTCAACGACCGAAAGGGAACCCAGGGCAAATACCAAGAAAAAGGCCTCGATAGGCGCAAGCTGATAATGTTCTTTGTTTTGAACCTCCAGGGGCACCTCGGGCACGGACACTTGTGACGTTGACTCCGGAGCAGGGCTTGCCACCTCATCAGCAGTGACAGTGCATGTCGTTCTGGGCCGGCTTCCTGACGAATGCCCGGGACTGGGAGGATCATGATGCTGGAATGTAGTGGACTCAACGGTAGGAGAGAAACGAACACTCTTCCGCCGTGCGAGCTTTGTGGGCGCCCCGTTTAGAGCAGGCACCGATTCAGAGTCGTTTGATCCTTCAGACCGGGGGGGCAGCACTCCGTTCGGTTGGTTTGTAGCCCCATTCAGCTGGCTTGCATGTTTGTTCTCGTGCGAGGCACTCGCCTTGGGCACATGACCACTGACGCCGTTTGTGAGGCCATGGAGAGCGTGCCCGTTGCTAAGTTGGCTAGCCCCATTGTTGGCCAGTCCGTTGGGTTGAGGCGAAGCCGTCGCAGGACCCCGTTGATCACACTTTGGGACAAGCGAGTTGGGAAGTGCTAGCAACTCCGCAGGGCCAACGGGGGGTTTCGTTTCCAGCGGGGTGCTTGTCAGTGCATGTCGTAGCACAAGACTTGCCAGCGAATTCGGAAGCGCGAGAAGTTCTGCAGGACCAACAGGAGCTTTCGGCTCGTGTCGCTGACTCACCACCACAATCTCCCCACGATCCTCTTCGGTTGGTTTGGCATGGAGCCCGGCCTCCTCGAGTCTCTGCTGCTCCAGAGCTTCCAGTTCCGCCTTTGCTCTCTCCCACTTGGCCACACGCCGAGCTTCACGGCGCGACTCTGTGCGCTGTTCACTGACACTCATCGGTTTCGCGGCCCCTCTTCTGCTCAGCTCTCGTTTCAGCCAGTTCGGTTCACTGCGACTGAGGCTCCCCTTTCCGAAGAAGCCTTGTTCCCAAAGCACGCGGATAGATTTTGGATCATCCACACGCACGGAGCGCGTCTCGGGGTCCCAAATACCGATATGCACCACCGAGGGCTCTGCCGCTGGCGGGAAGAAGACCTGGCTCAGCCAGGCATATGCAAGGTGGAGAAGGGATACCGGGTTGTTCGGGTAGAATGAAGGAAGAGGAAAAGTTCGCACGGGTACGGGGAGGTATGTCGAGGTCGGCTTCGCGGGGCGCGGTGCGGTGGCTGATGCAGGCACGTCGACTGCCTCGGATACCGGCGATGTCACCGCCTGGCCGGTCGCCCGCCCAGCTGGGGGTGTGGCCGTAACTTCGAAATTGGCCATATCTAATGCCCAGTCATTCCAGGCTGCAAGAGTTAGCAAAGATCTCGTGTCTCAGCTGAACACTTGGACAATGGTGAAGCTTGCTCAGATACCGTTGTAGTCTAGATTGGGCATTCATTGAGCATGCACTGAAGCATATTGCTCTAAGCACAATGAAATAAGGTGTTGTCATCATAGCAAGCAGCAGGGAGGTCGGCTCCCCGCCAAGGGGAAAAAAACCTAACTGATCGAGGAGGGACTTACTCAATTGAGGGACATTCACCCGTTTCTGGTGATAATTGACAGAGCCGGATCACCCAGCAGACCACAGAAGATCACCGGGAGTTTGGAAGAGCCATTTGGCTTACGGAAGGGTCAAATCCGTCGTGGGCGAAAATTTTCGTCGTGATGGAGAAGTGGAAGGCGGGAAAGTTCGGGCAGCGGCAGAAAAGTCAGAGCTTTGTAGCACCATGAAAGTGGGGCTGGGCAAGTGGAACCACTGGAGCGGGCAAGCGGGAAGGTTGCGGCAAACGCCGAAATGCCGGGCGCTCTTCGGCAGGCAGTCTGAGTCTGACGTGAAAATTGTTGTTGGAGCCATGGAGATGCTTGGCTTGTGTTCCTGCCATCGCGCGCTTGTCCTCCGAAGCATCCGCCTCGCCTTGCCATTTCCACTTTCCTGCGAAGATTAAAATGCGCGACCCGGCCTCCTGTCTTTAATCGTTCGTCCCGTATGGATTTCCTTTTTGACTGCTTCAGATTGCGCGTTGCTGTCTGAATTTTTTGCTCTTTGCGATTCCCTCCTGCCTGTCGATGCCCTCCGACGATGTGCCAATGTCGATAGCAGACCTAGACCTAGTTCAAGGGGCAGCCCTTGTCCTGCTGATATGGAGCTGCGTGGTGTTTACCGTCCAAATTATCGGAACCTACAAAATGTGAGACGGCCAGCGCCGCACGAGCCGGTTCTTTGGCTGACCGTCTCCCTGCAGCTTCCGTCACAACTCCGCACCGCTTCCGCCACCGATTGCGCCGACCCTGGCGGAAGACGATATCCCTCATGTTACCCTTATCCGGCCCGTCAAGGGCGTGGACATAGGCCTCTACGAGTGCCTGGCGTCAAGCTTCAGACTGGCGTATCCTCGGTCGAAACTCGAGATCCGTCTCTGCGTCGAGTCCGCCGATGACCCCGCATACCCGATCCTCCAGCAGGTTGTTGCCGACTTCCCGGACTTCGACGCCAAGGTTTTGGTGGAAGAGGACGATCCTATCCTTCACGGAATCGGTGGACACGTCAACAACCTGGGACCAAACCCCAAGATCCGGAATATCAGTAGGGCTTACCGGGAAGCGAAGGGGGACGTCATCTGGATCGTGGACTGCAACATATGGACAGCCAAGAACTCGATCGGCCGGATGGTAGACAAGCTGTGTGGATTCAGGGATAAAGGCCGAGCAACACCCTACAAGTTCGTCCACCAGCTGCCGGTGGTTGTCAACATCGAGGGTCACGCCATGGATGAGTCGCAGTCTCTCTTGTCAGGGAACGTGGCGGCACAGGGATCTTCCAGCGACTTCGGAGGACGCATCGAGGAGATGTTCATGTCGACCACGCACGCCAAGTTTTACAGTGCCATCAATACGGTGGGCATCGCGCCCTGCATCGTGGGAAAGAGCAACATGTTTCGCAAAGCGCATCTGGACAGATTCACGGATCCCGCTCAGAATCCGATCCTCGATGAATCCGAGGCTTCGCGGGGGCGAGGCATCGACTTTTTCTCGTCATACATCTGCGAGGATCATCTCATTGGGGATCTGATCTGGAGGTCGGCGCTGCCTGGTTACAAGAACCATGGCCTCGTGTTTGGGGAACTCGCCATCCAACCTATGTCGGGGATGTCTGTGTCTGCGTACATTGCGCGCCGGGTGCGCTGGTTGCGGGTTCGCAAATGGACCGTGCTGGCTGCTACTCTTGTCGAACCGGGAGTCGAGTCGCTGCTATGCTGCCTGTACTTCTCCTTTGCCGTTACGACTCTGCCCTGGGCTCATCAGAAACTCGGTGTCCCACAAACCTGGCTCGCCATGGGTTGCATCTGGCTGTTCATGGTGACAGTATGGATGCTGGTAGACCGGGCATTCAGCAGCAAGCTCCAGAAATGTCAGAGTATTGATGTGGACGAGGACACACCTTCGTTTGCTCGCGGCACCAGCCGTCCATGGGGTACAAGGCGACGGCCTTTCCGGGAATGGCTAGCGGCATGGCTGGGGAGGGAGTTTCTCGCGCTGCCGATCTGGACCTGGGCGGTCCTGCTGGGGACGACAGTGAACTGGAGGAATCGCCAGTTTCGAGTCCGGATGGATATGAGCGTGGTGGAGGTCGGAGGAGAGAAGTCTCCCAAGGAGAACGGGCTAGCATCACATACTAATGGGTTTAGCACCCCTCGGTCCCGGAGCAAGGGCCGCATTGACTAATGACCTGCATAGCATGATACCATAGACGTAGGGGCCGGCAATACAGGATACCACTTATATCGTCTAGAATTGTAACTTGTTTCTATCTTTATATGTATCCCGAGGTAACAGGGAGACCACGATGTCCCGTTTGTCCTGCTTATATCTTCAACCTGTGAAATACGTAAGTAGATAAATAGGTAGGTAACCTCTTGTTCTCCGCTTGAATCATTATATCCGGTCCCGTAGAGCCACATACCTTCTTGCAGGTACACCATGTCATTGAACATTGGGCAACTAACCTTTTTCATTCAGGTGCATAGTCATCCGCACATTCTGTC
The DNA here is from genome assembly GCA_030411725.1 of Echria macrotheca. Lineage (NCBI taxonomy): Eukaryota > Fungi > Ascomycota > Sordariomycetes > Sordariales > Schizotheciaceae > Echria > Echria macrotheca. Next base: position 1,479,800 of record MU839831.1, on the reverse strand, counting down.
ATCTCTCCTATGTTCTGGGAATTTCCAGTGTCTTGCTGTAGATAAAGGGCACCGGGCTGCTTCTGAAAGCAAGCCACCGTGACCCACATACACGGCGTTGTCTCCCTAAGATCAGTGAACGTGGTGTTGTCGCTCTAAAGAATTGAATGGAAACCTCTGCCGTTGGCGATGTGCACCGATATCAACCAGCAAGTCTCCCCAACAAACAAGGCTTTCACGCCTCGTCCACGATTATGTGGTTCGTACTGCAAAGATATCAGAGTGTAGTATGATACCAAAGCCACGGAACAAAGCTCGGTGAGCTAATCAATCTCCATGGTTCATGTACAGATTCTGCCTCGGGTACACCAACTGCCTGCCCTTTCAAGTCAATGTCTGCCCAACTCACCTTGGAAATCCTTAATAAGCTGGGCTGAGATTGAAGCCCTGCTATGATCGGAATATCTTAACTCACAGGGTACCTAGGTAGGTGTTTTACCCGACCCTTGATCCTTTCTGAATGAAGTTCTTCTAACCTACCTACCTGCGTCACGCACACCATTGCTGGGAATGCACATGCTACGAAGAGGTAAATACGCGATGGTCAACGTCGCTCCGTTGCTCAACTGTGCGGTGTGCGGCGGGGATGCCGCACACTCATCAGCAAAAAAGCGGCGCGGCGGTAAAAGGGGTCGCGCGCGGGTTTTCTTCAGGCATCCAGTGCCTTCCGACCTTCCCGTTTCGGCTGCCGGATGGCCATCGAAGGAAGCGAACCCGGCCGGCGCGCCCAATCGGCGGTCACCCAAACATTTTTCACTTCAAAAATAAGACGGATTGATTCCTGGAGTCTTGGCTTGTTTTCTTTTTTCTCGTAATCTTCTTGAGTCTGTTTTTCTCGTCGCGATCTGGACTGGATCCAAAAACTCCTGGTGCTAGCCATTGCCATATATTTCCCAGCGGAGTTGACAGCACAGCTGTCTGCTTCAAGTCGGGTCTCGACCGCTCTGTCTTGGCGCGACCCCGCGCAGAAGGATCGCAAGATGGACTTTTCGGCGTGTCCCGACGACGAGCTTTTCGGGCCCGCCATCCAGGGTTGTCGTGATGATTTCGACTTTACCATCCGCTTTGAGAAGATCTTCTTCTCTCTCATCCCGGCCTCTGTCTTCATCGCCGGGTCGCTTACCCGGGCACTGTATCTGTATACGCGCAGACCAGTCTTGATTGGAGGAAATGTCTTTCGGTACTTGAAACTGGTGAGTGAGACATGGACTCCACCTCTAGGTTGCAGACTGGTTTGTTTATAGTAGGGCTCACATACTGTAGGCCGTTATCTCGGTGTACGCGGCACTGAATCTGGCGCTACTTGTCCTCAGCGTCGTCCACCCCGGACGTTTCGAGGCCTTCTTCAACGCCTCTGCTGCTCTAAGCTTTGTGTCGTCGGCCTGCATGCTCCCGCTCTCATCGCTGGAGCATTCCCGAGCGCTGAGACCGTCGATCTTGCTCAGCAGCTATCTCTTCGTCACGCTACTCCTGGATATTGCCCAGACGCGGACCCTTTGGCTCGCATCGACCACAGCCGCGGAAATCACATTTTCCCGTCTCTTTACCTCGACCGTCGGGGTCAAGGCTGCTCTCCTTCTGCTGGAGTCGGCCCAAAAGACGAGATGGGTCATCTCGTGGGACATCAAGGGCCACAGCCCAGAAGAAACGGCCGGCGTCTTTAGTCTCGGCGCATATGCCTGGCTGAATCGCCTGTTCCGGGACGGATACAAAAAGATCCTTACCCTCGACGACCTCTTCCCACTTGACTCCAACATAGCATCCGAGGCCCTGTACGCTGAGGCTGAAAAGTACCTGGATCCGTCCAATCTGAAAGATAAGAAACACGGTTTGGCGAGGGCTCTGTTCAAGTGCCTGGCCGTCCCGTTTCTCCTCCCAGTTGCGCCACGGATCGCCCTGATCGGCTTCACCTTTTGCCAGCCCTTCCTCATCGAGACTCTGCTGGACTATCTCCAGGCGCCCGAGGAGACGGTTTCCAAGAATATCGGCTACGGACTCATCGGAGCGACGTTGCTCATCTTCACGGGCATAGCTGTCTCGATGGCGTTTTACTGGTATTTCGTGATTCGCTCCGTCTACATGGTACGCGGCGTTCTCGCGAGTGCCGTCTATAAAAAGACGACCGAGGCCAGGATTTCCGTCTCGGACGACTCGGCCGCCTTGACCCTGATGAGCGTCGATATCGAGCGCATCGTGAAGGGGTGGCAGGCATTGCACGAGTTTTGGTCTAACCTAATTGAGGCTGCTGTCGCCTGTTGGCTCCTGTCGCGCCATCTGGGTGTAGCATCCGTTGCGCCCATGGTTGTCGTTGTTCTGAGCGCCTTCGTCAGTGCCTTCACGGCGAGATACGTCGGACCCCGGCAGAAGGCCTGGATGGACAAGATTCAGAAGCGCGTTGGGCTCACATCCAATGTAATTGCCCAGATGAAGCAACTCAAGATCTCGGGGCTCGCGAGCCCTGTGGAAGATTCGATACAGGCGATGCGGGTTGACGAGCTCAAAACGGGCAACAAGTTCAGACAACTCCTCGTCGTCAGCGTTACGTGCGGATATATACCGCTCTGTCTGGCGCCAGTCATCACGTACGCTTTCGCCAGCAAGTTTCTCGACCCCATCACCATGTTTACCTCGCTGTCGTATATTCTGCTGCTCTGTACACCACTCTCCAATCTCCTTCAATGGATCCCTCCCGTTTTGGCCGCCTTTACCTGTACCGGCCGAATTCAGACATTCCTCGAAGCCGAGGCCCGAGTCGACTTTCGCAAAGCCGTTTCTCGGGCTAATTCCGAAGAAGACTGGGATGAGAAGAAGCGGGCGGGGAGCAACACCGGTTTCAAGATCACTGGCGGAAACTTTGGCTGGGAGACGGACAAACCAACTCTCAAGAATATCGATCTGGAGATTCCGCCATCAAGGCTTACCATTGTCGTCGGGCCGATCGCCTCCGGAAAGTCCACGCTTTGTAAGGCACTACTTGGCGAGTCGCCTATGGCGCAAGGTGAAGTGCTGATGGGAGGCGGTCCGTCTCGTAAGATTGGTTTCTGCGACCAGACGCCTTATCTTGCCAACTCAACCATTCGCGAGAACATCATCGGTTTCTCTGCTTTCGATCAGACTCGATACAACGAGGTTGTCGAAGCCACCCTTCTCCAGCCGGACCTCGCAGTACTGCCCCGTGGTGACGAGACCAAAGTCGGCAGCAACGGAATCACGCTGAGCGGTGGACAAAAGCAGCGTGTCTCGATAGCCAGAGCCCTTTATCTCGATGCCGAATTCTTCGTCTTTGATGACGTCCTGAGCGGTCTCGACGCCGATACCGAGGATCAAGTTTTCCGCCGCATCTTTGCTCCTGAGGGATTACTCCGTCGCAGAAATGCCACCGTCGTTCTCTGCACCCACTCTGTCCGACATCTCCCGGCTGCTGACCATATTGTTGCTCTTGGTCAAGAGGGTACGATTGTCGAGCAGGGCAACTTCCAGGAGCTCCTCGCCAACGAGCAGTACGTGCACAGCCTCGGCGTAAAGGATACCAGCAGTAATATTTCGGATGATGGTATCTCCCCCGCCGAAGTCGAGGCTGCTGAGCCGCAAGTTGTCGCCCGTCCCGCGAAGAAATCTGTCGATGAAGACGCAATCAAAGATCAGGGTCGGATGCTTGGCGAGTGGGCCGTCTACAAGCACTATTTTGAGCGGATCGACAAACTGTCGCTGGGCTCATTCATCATCTTCGGCCTCGGCTGGGGATTCTTTGGCAACTTCGTGACCATCTGGCTCAAGTTCTGGTCGGAGGACATCAGCTCGCCAAGCCCCAAACACTCCAACGAGTATTACAATGGCCTGTACGGCCTCTTCGAGGTCTTGACCATCACCTCGCTGGTGTTGATGTGCCTTGTCTGCTTCCAAGTGCTGATTCTTGGGTCGGGCTCGAGGCTCCACAAAGAAGCGCTCGCCACTGTCATTCGGGCACCGCTCAAGTTCTTCACTTCGACGGATACTGGTGTCGTGACCAATTTGTTCTCGCAGGATATGACGTTGATCGATGGGGAGCTGCCCATGGCGCTTGTCAACATCGCTTTGATTTTGGCAAACGTTGTTGGTATGGCGGCTGTCATTGCCACGGCGTCCCCTTTCCTGTGCGTTACCTATCCGTTCCTCGCCGTCGTTCTCTTCCTCTTGCAGAAGTTCTACCTGCGGACATCCAGACAGATGCGTCTGCTCGACCTCGAGGCCAAGAGCCCGCTCTACTCGCACTTTATCGATACGATCAAAGGCATTTCCACCTTCCGCGCCTTTGGCTGGGTGTCTCAGAGTATCGAAGTCAACAACCGCCTCGTTGACACGTCGCAGCGACCGATGTATTTGCTGTCCATGATCCAGCGCTGGCTCGGCTTCGCGCTGCAAATGGTGGTTGCCCTGCTCGCCTTCACCGTGGTCATCTTGGCAACCCAGACCCGTTCGAACACTGCGTTTACGGGAGCTAGCTTGGTCACGTTAATGTCCTTTGGCGAGCAGCTGGTGTACATCATCGTCGTGTACACAATGTTCGAGACATCGATTGGCGCAGTGAGCAGACTCAAGAGCTTTAGCGAGCGGGTCAAGCCGGAAGATCGCGAGGGTGAAGATGTCCGGCCAGGCCCCGAGTGGCCACTGCAAGGCGGCATTCGAATCGAGAATGTTTCGGCCAGCTATGGGTAAGCTCTCTGCACTCTGTACCCTAGACACTCCGTGACTAATATGTCTTAGGGCCGAGGACGCTGCTGCCGACAGTTCTAGCGAGAAGGGATCTGTCTCTGTCCGCGAAGAGCCACACCTGGCCGTCAAGAACCTGTCTCTAGACATCGCAACGGGTGAAAAGGTCGCAATTTGTGGGCGCAGTGGCAGGTAAGTAACCCCGCGGCATGGTGCGCTTCTGACAGCTTACATCGAACAGTGGAAAATCTTCCGTCCTGCTTCTTCTCCTCCGTATCCTTGATCCTATCCCTTCAAGTGCCGAAGGTATCACCATCGACGGGATCCCACTGCATAAGATTGACCGCGGCGTCCTTCGGCAGCGGCTCATTGCGGTGCCCCAAGATGCGGTCTTCTTGCCCGACGGCACCTCTTTCAAGGCCAACCTTGATCCCGTGGGCGTGTCGACGGAGGCAGAGTGCCGTGCCGTGCTCGAGACGGTTGGTCTTTGGGCCGTGGTCGAGGAACGTGGGGGGCTCGGCGGGGGTATGACGGCAGACACGCTCTCGCAAGGCCAGAAACAACTGTTCAGCCTCGCGCGGGCGGTACTCCGGCGTCGGGTGCGGGTCCGGCAGCGCGAGGGTGAGTATGGCAAAGGGGCGGCCAACACGGACGGCGGCATCCTCTTGCTCGATGAGGTCAGTTCAAGTGTGGATCAGGATACCGAGAGAGAGATGCAGAAGGTCATCGCGGACGAGTTTGCTGGGTACACGATTGTCATGGTCAGCCACCGGCTGGACGCCGTGATGGCCTTCGACAGGGTGGTGGTCATGGACAAGGGGGAGCTTGTCGAATCGGGCAAGCCAACCGCGCTGGTCGAGACCGAGGGGTCGAGATTCAGAGAGCTCTGGCTGGTTGGGAACGGGAATGGGGCTGGTAATGTGGTCAACAAGGGTTGATGGGAAGATGTCGTTCTGCGGCCTGAGAAGAAGAAATAACAAGCATCAGTTTTGTTGGTTGACACAAGCCAAACTGACCCACCGAGAGCCAACTCAGATGTTCGACGTTGTCTTATTCGTCCTTTCTGTCTCAGGGGCAGACTCGTCGATGGTGTGACAGGGGGGGTCGCCGATCAACATGGCATGCCTCTAAGCATTGTGGCTATCGCAGAATCTCCCACGATGCAGATGGCGTAGATGATTTTTGCAGCTTGGGACGACAGCGATTTGCCGGTGAGCAAAAAGACGGGAGACTTTGCAACCGGTGTAAAATGGCGCTGCAACCCCCACGCCGCTGGCAACTGGCAAGGAAAACTCCGTCGGCAGCTCCTGCCCAACGAACTCCCACAGCAGTTGACAACCAGTGGACAGCTGACTTCACCCCACCCGTCTCGCCTACACCAGTCTCTAGTGCTAACAATAAGGAATCCGTACCTCGTTAACCTTACTGTCGAGACTCCTTGTCTGAAACCGTGTGAACCGCATCCCGAGCCACGTGCGGCCAAGGGAAGGAGGACAACGACGAGGAGACGTCTGGGATCACGTGGTCTGGCGTTTCGGGGATTTGCGAGAATGCTTCTGTCATGCTGCACGGCTTGCCTGCCCGATAAACTGGGCGATGCGAGATGGAGGGGTCACTGTGCGTCGACGTGGATGTCCAGCAGCTGCAGTGGGGTGTGGGAGATGAGAGTGCGGACAGGGCGTGGGGGTCGTCTGGGGAAGCTGCCCCGCGCAGAGCAGGGCCCTGTCAGCCTGTGTGTGTGCCCTGTGCCTGTCGCGCTATTTTCGCCCGGTCGGGACCTGCAACAATTCTCGATTGATGGATGAGCATCAACCATAGTTTTACTCCTCGTCCCATCCCCCATTACACCTATAACCGGTGCCGCATTCCCACCTCTGCATCGCCGGCGGAGCCGTGTTGCACGAAACCCGACCACCTCCGTCGCGTCCGAGGCTCAGCCCACCCGTGCCCGACCGCGCCCAGATGTCTTTCCACCTGCTGCGCTAGGCGCGCCAGCGACCTCTGTCTGCCTCCCGACGTGCTCCAGATATCGCCATGACAAACCCGCAGGACCAGAATGGCGTCCCCGTCAACGTCTCGACGCCCTCGGCCGTCTACAAGCGCGCTAGCCGCAAGGGCGCGCCCAGACGCTTCAGCTGCGACTTTCCTGGCTGCGACAAGCTGTACTCAAGGGCCGAGCATCTCCAGCGGCACCAGCTCAATCGTGCGATCGCCCGTTCCTGTCTGATGCGCACTGTGCGCCGGACCCGCTCTTTCTGAAGCTGACCGTCTCCAGATGCCCCCAAGGAGATCTTCAAGTGCGACGTCGCCGGCTGCGAGCAAAAGTTTGTTCGAGCAGACCTACTAGCTCGTCACCGGAAGCGTCATTCCGCCTCGTATATCCCGAGGAACCGCGTGCCGAGCTTCAGTGCGCCACGGGGTCCCTCCCCTCCGGGTTCAACCAGCGCCCCCAGTGTCGTCTCCCCCACCGTCGGTGTCGAGCCCAGGCCAGCCTTTGCCAGTGTTCCGCACGACGCCGCTATTCTGTTGACTCCAGATTCCACCACCCATCCACCACCGCTGTTGCCGGCGCCCAGGATGTCGCATCAGCATCAGCAGCACCCTTCTCACCAGCCGCCGCCCGGCTGGGCCCCACAGGTGCCTGACATGGCAGCTTGCAACGTCATCCGGCCAAAGCCAGGCTACTACCCTCGCGAGGGGCCACGCATCCAGGAACAGCAACCGGTGGTTTCGTACCACAACATGGAGTTCTCCCATGAGGAGATATCCCGGGTAAACTTCTCGACATGGCTGTTTAACCCGCAAGCCGGCTATGAGAGCTTTCCTGACTACCAGTTGCCGTTCCTCGACGGAGGTCTCGAGTCTACGTTCAACAACAACATCCACTACGACTACGAATCCCTGACGAGCGGTCGATCACAGCTCGAGACGCCCCCACGCTTTGTCGAGAGCGACGACTTCATCAGCGAGCTCCGACGACAGGAGGTTCTGCGGTGGTTCCAGAGTTTCCGCCAGAAGCAGCCAAAGAACGAATCCCTGATCGCCAACCTTGTCCACGACAGCGGCGGCGACATGCCCGCCCTGAACGTCGAGATGATGCGCGACTGCCTGCAAGAATACTGGGAGCACGTCTCGCCACGGCTTCCCATCGTCCACCAACCGACCTTCTCGTGCAACCGGTGCTCGCTCTTCCTCTTGATGGTCATGATCGCGCTCGGCGCTGCCTCTTTACGAAGTAGGGACTCTAGTGGCAGTCTCTCAGAGTATGGGGGGTTTGCCGACGTGCTCATCCTCGGGGTGAGATCCGAGATTCTGTCGGCCGAGGATGCGATGCCCCCAGTCGGGCTCTGGGTTGCCCAAGCATTGTTGTTGCTCGAATTCTACGAGAAGATGTACTCTTCGCGCCGCCTCCACGAGCGAGCCCACATCTATCACTCTGTTGCTTTGACGCTGCTTCGCCGAGGCAGTCCTTTGATCGGCCGGTCTGGAAGCGAGTCGCCGCCCGAGGTGGCGTCGGCGGATCATCAGCACGGCGTCAGCTTGGACTCGCGCACCTGGTGGAGCCGCTGGGCTGAGACGGAAGCAATGCATAGGGTTGTCTTTGCTGCCTTTATGCTCGACATCATCCATGCTGCAATGTTCGGCCACAGTGCAGATATGGCCCCGCACGAGATACGGCTACCGCTGCCATGCGATGACAACTTGTGGACAGCATCAAACCCGGATACGGTGCGCCAGCTCGATCAGAACTTCCGCATGTACGGTGTGAAGAGCATTTCTTTTCTCGACGGTCTCAAACGCGCGCTTCATGGAAAGGAGGTCAAGACGCACTCTTTCGGTCGCATGATCATCATGTCAGGGCTGCTTAGTGTGGGGTGGCATCTCAGTCACCGGGAAACACACTTGAAGTGGTTGGATCTGTCGGCGCAGTCGACTGAGACCCAGGAGACTTGGAAGAAGATTCTCTTGAAGTCGTTCGAGGACTGGAAGACGAGTTTCGACATTGCCCAGGGGGCACTGGGCAGCCCAACACTCACTGACCCGCTGGCGCAACGGTCGGACTCGAATGGGCCCATCCAGAGTGCGGCGGTGCTCTATCATCTCGCCCATATCAGTCTTCATGTCGATATTGTCGACTGTCAGGTGTATGCTGGGGTGAAGCGGCTGCTGGGGAGGAAGGTTTCGGTGCGGGACTACACCAATGTCGTTGCGAGGATGAAGATCTGGGCGACCAGTCCGGCTACAAGACACGCTGTCCTCCATGCCTTCAAGCTACTTCACCGGGTGCTTGTGGACCCACGGAGAAGTGCCAGCGAGCGCAAGCGACAAGACGGGGGCATCAACTTGCCACCTATCGAGGTTCAGTCCTACTCCTGCCGAAACGAAACAGACCCACATCGTCCATGGATCATGTATTACGCTGCCCTGTGTATCTGGTCGTACGTCCGCGCTATTAGCCGTCACGACTCGATCCAAGAGCCCCCGGCACACCTTCACGGTCCCGAGAGGCAGACCAAGTCCATCCCTGTCAACTACCGGAGGGTGGTGGCATATCTGTCGAGCGTCGCCAACCTTCCAGAGCTGACCGAAGCGGCTTCCATGAACCTGGGGGAAGGCTTGCCGGATCTACTGGATGCTCTGCACTCGATCTTTTCCGAGGCCCATTCGGAACTTCTCCAAGAAGCGCACCAGCGTCTTCTTGTCTGCAAGGAGTCCCTCCCTAATCCTGGGTGATTTATGTTACTGTCTCGGTATACCTTGCTGTTTAATCTCGGCATGGATATTCTTACCACTTCCGACAAGTGCCAACGCTCTATATCCCAGCTGCGGCTCGAGCATTATTACCACAATTTGTCTCTCTGAATGATTGATGAACAGAAGACATGGTGAGTCAGTTGCTACCAATCAGTGGGCGGTGGCTAACATTAGCAGATCAAAATCTGGTTCAACATGATTGGCGTTTGGACGGGAAAAGTTTGATATGTAGCTATCATCACGGGTATCAAACGGGCTGTAAATTAACCAAGATTGCGTCTTCGAACAATGCCCAGCTTGTGATCCATCTACGGGACTGTGTTTAAAGGTGTACATCGTGGCCCTGCCCAAACAAACTCGGTTGACAGGATGCCGGGGATCCTCTTCCCCTGTTTGCGTCGGTGTGCTCTCTTCTGTTACGCCCACCTTGTATGCGAAAGCGGGAGTAGTCATAGACACAACGCCCTTTTAGTTCAATGCCTATGAGCACATGACATTCTCAACTTTAGGTACCGAGGTAGCGAAATAGGAGAACATGCTCGTCATGATGGAAAAGGCAGAAGTTCGTAAAGGGGACACTCATGATATGCGCCTTCCAGTTATAGTCGCGCGGCGGGAGGGGAGGAAGAATGAGCACGGGGACTTTGGGATCAATGAGGGTTTGTATGCTTCCGGTGTCCTCACATGCTTTTATCTGTTGTTTTGCCCCACGTCTCGGGGGGGGGGGGGGGTGGGGTGTAAGAGTGTCTTAATTTTTTTTCGTCTCAATTAGTATTTACATGTCTACACTAGGGATAGACCTAAACCCTAGGTAGAGGGTCCCAACCACATCCCGCCACTCATCTACCCCCCATTCGTTCTTAACTCGTTACGTCTAACGCATGGCTGTCGTCATGAGACTCTTATTATAAAACTCCCATTAGTTAGATATTAGAATAGTGAATGCCTCATACTGGGGAGATTTCCAACCCTCATTAGAACTACAAAATAAAATTTCACCACAACTTAAAATACCCCCTCCACAACCTCCTCAGCTCCCCGAGCGGATCATACTCCCTCGCCACTCTTCTAAGTCGTTCCCGACTCCCCCGTCCATAACTCCCAAACACATCCTGCCCCTTCCCGGCATAGTTCATATACACAAACCCGTTATCCAGCCCCCTTTTTCTGGCGAGGTCATTCACCGCGTCGATGAATTTTTGAGTGCTCGCCTCCACGGCCCCGTCGATTTCTTTGTCTGTCCAGGTCGTAGCCGACTGGATGATCATCAGCGGGCCGTCGGCTGGTTCCAGGCCCAGCGCGTTGCCGCCGTTGGTCTGCATCGCCTGGAGGACGTTGACGGGGATGGGTTGGAATGTGAGGAACGGGGTGATGGTGTCTGATCCTGAGCCGTTGGCGACGGCTAGGAGGCGTGTGACGTGGGCTTCGTGTAGAGACAAAATGTCGAGGAGGAGGGAGGGGGATGTCGCGCGCACGGCTGTGTTCCACCATGTTTGGCGGGCGCCGTAGGGCTGGTCGATTGCCGTGAGGAGGGTGGAGAGGTTTGCTAGTCTTGTCGTGTGGGAGATTGGGTCTGGGAGGGAGGCGATGGGGCGGAAGACTTGCGGTGTGAGGGAGGGGTCGGAGAGGGAGGGTGGCGTGGCGTGGTATTGGTCTGTGAGGAGTATGTATCCCCCTAAGGAGGGGAGGAAGATGCTCGTGAGGTAGGTGTGCGCGTCGGGGTCGGACGGGAGGCCGGTTACGGTTAGGTTTTGGTACAGCGGGAGGAGGGTGGTGTTTATGCTCCCCGGGAAGAGGAGCGAGCCGGACCAGAGGGGCGTGGGCTGCTCGAACGCGACGAGGTCGAAGCGGGTTACGATGCCGAAGTTGGTTCCCGCGCCGCCGCGCAGGGACCAGTATAGGTCGCGGTGGGAGGTGGGCGAGGCGGTGACGATGGCGCCCGAGGCGAGGACGATTTCGTAGGAGCGCACGTTGTCGCACGCCCAGCCGCGTCGGCCGGAGAAGTAGGATATCCCGCCGCCGAGGATGAGACCGCCCACGCCGGGGTCGGAGACGCGGCCGCCTACTACCGCGAGGCCGAGCGGGTCGAGGGCCGTGCTGATGTTTATCCAGCGGTTGCCGGCGCCGACGTAGACGGTGCGGCGGTCGGGGGAGACCGTGATGGAGGTCAGCAGGCGGAGGTCGATGGTTATGCCGTCGACGAGGTTCGAGCCGGCGAAGGCGGTGTGGCCGCCGGATTTGACGGTGAAGGGGGCCGATAGGCGGGTTAGGGTCTTGAGGATGACGGAGACATCGGTCGTGCTGTTGGGGGTTATGAAGCAGGTTGGGTGTATCTCGGCTTGGCGATTGGACCTGAGCATATGTGAATAGGGGGGACACACGGGGAAGGGAGGGATATGGTACCAGTATTGATTGGAAATTTCATATTCAGTCGAGTTGGGGAAGTGGACTCGCCCTGGCAGGGCCGTGGATAAGGTTGTGCACTTGAGCATCCTGTCAGCGGTGGCTTGGGATAGTAAGATGGTGTTTACGAACCGCGCATGTCGACGGATTTTTGTTGCATGCTTTATTCACGATGTTTGCAACTGCAATTTGAGCCAGCGATATCGCCGCGAGCAACGCGATCACGCGCATGCTGACAGAGGTGAGGGGTCAGAAACAAAGTCGGACATGCATGAAGATAATCGACATGCATGAAGATAATCCTGGGAAAGCAGACTTAGGGTTATGAGTTTGGTATCCAAACAACAAAACCGGGACCGGAGGTTGCGCTTATATGTACCTCGCATATGGCCAAGATGCGATGCTGACATTGCCAAGGGTCATTCAAATGGTGTAGTATCTAGCGTCGCTGCAATGTGACGTGGCTACAGATTACAGCAGCGGCATCCCTGGTACCGTGGACGGGAGAGACGGGATCCGTGATTAGCTGACCTTTACAGTAGTAGTGCCCCTTGGCGTATCGGTGGTTTCCGGGCTGGAAGGAGCATCTTTTTGCCCTCAAGGCTGGCGGATGACGCGGTAAGACGGTAAGACGGTACTCTTGAGCGTGTGCAGTTCCGATACCGATCGGCGGGTTTTATGTTATCTGTCTGTCGTGTACTGTAACTCCTGTAATTGGGCGCATAGTCCAGCCAAGGAGACCAGTAAGATTTGACTTTCAACATAATGATCAAGTAAGCGCCTCAGCTGTGATACATGAGCCGCTGTATGTACTGGACAATAATCAGAACTCGGTAGAATACTCTCTCTGCCAAAACCACTTCCCCTGAAAACATGGCATCTATCTACTCCTTGATGAGACCGATGCCATCCTTCCAGTAATCAGTTCATCGCAAAGTTTTTGGCAAGGGTGCCCTTTCCCATAGCCAGGTCGAGCACATAGGCCTTTGCTAAATGTGGATGGAGGGTTGTGTCGTCTAACGGTCCCTTTGTAGGGTCCTCTCGACGGCCCCAGTACAGGGATCTTGCCGTTCGGCAACAGACTAGCATGGACTGGGACGTTGTCCAGCTTCTGTTCGGCCGACCATTTGCCCTCATCGTCAAAACCCATCTTGGTGGTTTATGGTTTGGGTCGGAATGTGTGTACGGCGAGTTGCTGTAACAGAGTGCACGGCGGCTGGCGTAGGTACCAAGTCAAGCTTGGCTTCAGTCAACTATAAGAGCCAGAATGAGACAAGAAAGGACATCCTCCTTGGAACAGGCAACTAGATAGAAGAATGCAGTTGTTGACGCTTATTCTAGTTGGTTACATATATGCCTATCTATCCACGGTTTTGCCCATCAGAGCACAAGGTACGCAAATGCAAGAGTATAATTCCAGACTCCTTTGCATTATTTCAGCTCGCAACAAAAATATGCCCTAGGCCAATCATCTAAAAATCCGAAAGGCGTGATGTCATTATGTCCACGTACATGGGGCATACTAACGATTGCGGCGTAGATCCCGTGATGATGACTGCGAGTGAGGTTGAGGAGTATACGGAGGCCCAGACCCGGCTAATACGGGAAATTCGGTCCCGCGTAGGTAGGTAGGGAACTCAAGGCATAGCTAGATAGCACAGTAGCACAACGTTCGTTTTCCGTCGCATTGCCCCTGCCAAGTGAGGAATGCTGGCGTACCTATGTGCAACAAAGCATCCGAAGACTGGTCCGAATCGGCGGCGGGCCCAAAATCCAGTCGAACCGCCGGTGGCTTGAGCGGGGAAGTTTGGACGAGGGCCAGACCTGCGCTGCCAAGCAGAACGGACGCATACCTCTGGCCTATCATGAACTTCGGCGACGGCGTTGAACTCTCAGCCGTCGGCCTCGGCTGTGGCATCCACATTGCGGGGAGGACTTTTTTTCTACCTCTACCACATCTCGGTCAAGCCTCTGCCAATCAGGCTTTGGTATTTTTTGCCGGCCAAGAATGTGGCGCAATCAGACAGACAGGAGGAGGGTGTTTCCTCCCTGTCTGGGTATTTGATGCTCATCGGTTCTACATTAGCCAACATGTTATTGAGCGCTGGATCAGGTTCATATATGTAATCGGTTCTCTATATAAACTGGAAGTTCATTGCCCAGCTGATTAGCATCATTCGACTTCATCTTGATGCCAAGCAAAATTTCAACCTACTGGTAAAGCCTCCTCCCAACACACAAACAAGCAGTTTCCCCCTCTCCGTGTCATGGCCCCCATAACCATAAACGGGAACACGCTGGACCCCGTCAAGCACGCTTCAGTCCTCCGGGCACTCGGTCTCGAAGCCGTAGATGCGTCTGAATCCGACTATGTCTTGATCCAGTGCGACGCCCGTCTCTCTCCGGAGGAGAAGGCCCAGCTGGCCGACCTCGGCTTGGTCCTTCACGGATACGTCTCGGAGAATACGTACTTGTACGGTTACAAGGAATCCGATCTCGACAAGATCCGATCGCTTCCGTTCGTCCAGTGGGCCGGCATCTATTTGAAGCAGTTCAAAATCAGCCCCGACTTGAAAACAGCGGCAAGGGAAACACCGTCCCAGATCCTGCCCGGCCTCGCAGGGCCGCCCTACTCGCGCGCTAGGAATGCCGTCGACATCGTTTTCCATGAAGGGGTCGATCCAACATCGGACCAGCTCAGACGAGACATTGCTGCCGCGGCACGCGTGGATGCGAAAACTATCGAGATCAGCAGGAATAAAGTCCGGCTGACGGTGGAAGACCGGTGCTTGGACCCCCTGGCGTCGATCGACGCAATCCGTGTCATCCAGAAGGTCTACCCACTGCAGCTGCACAACAACGTAGCCCGGTCTATCCTGAACGCCGACGTCATGGTAAACGGGACTCCCTATCGCGGCGAGGGGGAGATTGTAGCCGTGGCAGATACGGGTTTCGACAACGGCTCGACCTCGGCCACCCACCCTGCTTTCACCGGCCGAGTGGTGAAGCTATACGACCTCGGCCGACCCGGCAAGGCTGACGACCCCGACGGGCATGGCACTCATGTCTGCGGATCGGTGCTCGGCGACGGCACCTTGGCGTCGGGAGGGGGCACCATCCAAGGCACTGCCCCCGGTGCGAGGCTGGTGGTCCAGTCACTGCTCGGCCCTTCCGGCGATCTTAGCGGCATCCCGAGCGATCTCCACCAGCTCTTCGGTCCGCCTTACCAGAACGAAAAGGCGCGGGTGCACACAAACTCGTTTGGCGTGGACTTGGGCTGGTTGGGCTCGCAGCGCCCATATGACAACCGGTCCAACGACATCGACGACTTTGTCTGGAACAACCCGGACATGGTGATCTGCTTCAGCGCCGGGAACGACGGGCGTGACGGCAACAGCGATGGAATCGTCGATCTGGGCCAGGTTAGCTCATACGCCGCGGCCAAGAACTGCATCACCGTGGGAGCCAGCGAGAGCCTCCGGCCCAAGGTCGAGCCGCGCATCGCCACCTACGGCGACCTGAATCCGTTCGAGTTCCGCGTGGCGCCGCTAGACGGCGACTTAATGGCGGACAACCCGGAAGGCATGGCAGCCTTCAGCAGCCGGGGACCGACCGCCGAAGGGCGCTTCAAGCCCGACGTGGTGGCGCCCGGGACGTCCATCCTCTCGGCGCACTCCCGGAGCGCGCCGCCCAGCAATCGCGACTTCGGCACGTCCCCGGACCCGGACTGGCTCTTCGACAGCGGCACTAGCATGGCCACGCCCCTGGTTGCCGGCTGCGCAGCCGTCCTGCGCGAGACGCTGGTGAAGAACGGCGTTGCCGAGCCGTCTGCCGCGCTCGTAAAGGCCCTTATCATCAACGGCGCCGTCGGCCTCAGCGGGCAGTACAGGCCCCCGGAGGTCGGCCAGTCACCCAACAACAACGATGGATTCGGCCGTGTGAACCTCGCCAACTCGGTCATCGTCCCCTCGGGCGGCGGCGACGATCCCGGCGGATTCGGCCAGGGCGGACCGCTCGACCAGGGAGGCAAAGACGTCATCGAGGTCAACATCCCTCCCCGTCCTCCCCCCAAAGACGACAACCGGCCGAAGGATGAAGTAGTTCTAGTAGCGGCCGACGACGGCCCCGACAACAACACTACTACTTCGCCCGCCGCCGCCACCTTCAAGATCACCCTCGTCTGGCCCGACCCGCCCGAGATCAACGGGATGCTGCAGAACGACCTCGACCTCATCGTCATTGCCGCGGACGGCAGCGAGCGCCATGGCAATATGGGTACGGCCGTCGGTTTTGACACGGTGAACAACGTCGAACAGGTCTTTTGGACCAACATGCCCATTGGCAAGGCCCAGATCGTCATTCGCGCCACCCATATAACGAAATTCCCTCAACCGTATGCCTACGCTTGGCGGATAAGTTGGTGAATGTGTGTGCCTTTCAACTGCTGTGGGGGTTGGGAGTAGTAGTGTTTGGGGTGTGTGCCGGTCTGACGGAGGAGGGTTGGTGGTTGAAAGACCGAGGTCAAGATGCTTGTTTTGTGGAAGGGAGGGTGGCCCTGAGGACTGGCTAAATACAGCGCCTACTGGTCTGTGCGTATCACTATCCCACAGGGGTGCTCCTTCCTAGCCCAACATGGTCCAGATAGCACCCTTTCGATTCATCAGCAGCTTGGAAGCCACATAGGCATTGAACCTGCCTGTCCCCTTTTATGTCGTTTTTGATTTACCACGTAGCTGCTTTTTCAACATCTCATCGCATGCTTTCAAATCTGGAGTTGCCGAACTCGGTAGAATACTCTCTCTCTCTCTCTGCTAAAAACTACTTCCCCTAAGAACACCGCATCTATCTACTCCTTGATTTCTTGCTTGTGAAAGACATCTATATCCCCCGTCAGCCATCCCATTACCACCAAACTGGAAGAAAAAGGAAACATACCAGGAATCTCAGGCATCCACCCCGCCCGCTCCCTGCAAAAGAACTCGCCCTTAGGCGGCAACCCATCCGGCTCATCCAAAGTACCCCACATAACGTACCGAAACTTATCCTTTGCTTGTTCCTATTTCGATATCATTAGCTCTTTTTTCCCTTAGAGGAATGAATGGGCGGGGCGGAACATACACCATACTCGCAGATAAACACCCCGCAGACGTCACAAAATTCTCGCGTCACCCCATTGTCTTGGGTATACGTTTTCGGCTGGCCCTTTTCATACTGGAATCCGGCGATGGGTATCTTGGTCGTCAGCCCGTAGTTAGTCCCAAAAGCGCGCCGGCAGCTGTGGCAGTGGCAGAGGGTGGTGCGCGCGTCGTCGGGCGAGTCGAGGGTTATGCGGTATACCAGGGCGTGGCAGGTGCATCTTCCTTGGAGGTTGAATGTCATTTTGCTGTTTTTATATGCTTACGGTCTCCTAAGATGAGTGTGAATTGTGGATGATTAGATGTTGTTTGTTAATCTCAGCGAATACAAGAGGGATTGCTGTGAAATTGTACGGAGCTAGGGGTTTTGCAGATCGAGAAGTTGTGACGTCACCTTGAATGTCATGCATAACGGCACCCAAAAGGGGCTTGTAGTGTGGATATAATACCACTCCGGATGGAAACAACTGTTGACATGTCTTCAAACTGTTCGTGCAGTGATCAATGGTTGATACAGGAGTAAGGATGAGCGAAGGTAAGTTCCTGTCTGAGAATACGTCGTAATAGCTATATCTCGAACGACACGACAAAACTGTACCCAGAATCGTCGAAATATACTGCAGTCAAAATCATCTAATTATACTTGTGAGTCATTCATTCATTAGTCCCCACGGGTGTTCCCAAATAAGTATCCAAACCCAGCCGTATCAAAAAAAGTCGCCCAAGACCTATTCCGTCCCCTGCTCCACCTCGCTCGGGGCCACGTATTCCATCGTGGTAAACTGGTCCAACAGGCTAACACCCTCAAATTGGCTCGCTAGCACATGCACCTGTGTCTTCTCGGGCTCCGTGCTGGCCGGTTCGAACTCGACATACGGTGTGGCGACGGCCTTGTCGGGCGCGTCGTGGTGCAGTCCCCTCCGCTTCAGCTCTTCGAACAAGGCAGATGCCTCGGCCCCCGATATCACGCCGTGGCGCTGTGAAAGAGTTAGCTTCTTCATTATTTGTACCAGCAGAAGGTGACAAACAATGCCCATGGTCAGATAGGCCTGCGCAATATTTGCGTAGACCGGATACGCGACATATAGATCAGCACAGACCCGGATACAAAGCAAGAAATACAGCCGCTTCGAAGTTTCTCTCGGCTTGTCGGGGTCGCGTTTCAGTAAAGCGCCAAGGAGTGCGAGAAACGAAGCATTGACGTAGACATTGATTGAGTGGAGGCGGCCCTGGGCGCAGCTCCACAGAATGAGCTGCAAGAGCTGGTTGATGGAGGCGTTGTAGATGGTGTTGGGGGAGCTATCTGACGAATTGAAGGACTCCAGGCGGCAGCTCTTGACAGTGATAAAAGGTTCGAGGACTTTGAGGACGGCCATGTGGAACCACATGCTGTTCGAGTTAGTTGGTGATATTGGAGATATTGGAGCAGAGGAAAAGACTTACTGAAATACCAAGGCATGGCTCGAGCTGTTCTGGCTGAGAAACTCACCAACGCTGGCGTCCTCCATGCAACGCAATAGTTTGCGGAAACGGGCTTCGATAAACGCGACGGGTACGCGATCCGGAATAGGCGCGTCGGCGTTGGCACCGTAAACAACATGGGCTTCCTGGGCAACAACGGATATTTTGCACACGATAGGAAAAAACGGGGATAAGTGTCGGAGACCGGGATCCTTTGAGGGATCTGGCGGCGGCAAAATCGGTGGATATGGAATCGGTTCCGAGGGGTATAGGTTGGCGACGAATCTTGATTTTTCAGTACATTCAGGGCCAACTAGAGGGCAATACTTACGCAAGAAAGTTGTATGACTCCCATGCCGTAATGGCCGCCGTCCTGATGTCACTATCACTCATAGACAACAAGGCCAGCGCATTTTCGTCATCGGGAGGAACGCCCCACAGTCCGAGTCGCCTCGCCAACACATAAGCACTTCGGATAACCTCGTAACCGATCGTATCTCTCCCGTGAAAGAAGCAGGCCTTGATGAACATCATCATGGCGGCCATCGTGTGGACAGTCGAATCGGACGTGTCGCCACGCTCCCCCTGACACAGCATATGGGCCTCGTCGAAAAATCGGATGCTCAGCTGTGCCATACTGACATCTCGGTAGGTGTACATTTGCTACCCATGTCAGCCCGCATATTCTCAAAGGAGTCGGTACAACTCACGCAAGCGAGGAACAGCAGCGAGCTGACCAATAGGGCGGAACAACGGCCGGTACGACACTCGACGAGATCATCCAGGATAGCATCGGCGTCGAATATGCCCAGAATTCGATGTTCTGTCTCGAGGTACGCCGATATGACCTCGGCCGCCAGCTCGTTGGAAATCGGCACGCAGGTCCAGTATCCGATCCGGAGCCGTTGCAGCCGGTCGTCACAGTACTGGGCCCTCGGTCCGGCACGGTCCTGCAGCGACGGCAGAGCACCGCCGATGCGGACCAGGCGCTCCAGCAGGGAGATGTCGAGAGGGAGGATGGAGTGGTACGACGCCCTGTGGCTCATCATCAGCTCGAACTCGACGCGGGTCGCCGTGGGCGGGCTCGCGGCGCGGGCGGCGTCGAGGTCGGACGGGCGGTAGGCCGAGTGGGCGGCGCCGCGCTCGACCGAGGCCAGGACGGTGGCGAGGTTCGGCACGGCGCGCAGGCGGCGCAGCAGCCGGATGGCATCGGGCTCGGGCAGCGCGCGCAGGTGGGCGACCAGCTCGGCATGGTTGCGCAGGTCGTCCTGCAGACGGCCGACGTCGACACGGCGGCGCAGGCGGTAGGCGCAGGACACGTCGCGACGGCGGCAGGGACCGCAGGCGGGCTCGTCGCCGTCGCAGGCGATGCGGCGGGTGCGACAGCCCTCGCAGGCCAGCGTCGACCGGCGTCGCTTCCGGGGCAGGTCGGCCAGCGACACGGCGGCCGCGGGCGCAATTGCCTCGCGGCCGGCCGGCAGGATCTGCCGCAGCGGCTGGTTGTTGTTGTTGCTGTTAGGGTTGGACATGTAACCGCCTGGGATGTCGTGCAACCTGAGTCTCATGGAGACCCGGGACTACGACATTCTCTTGGACAAACCGACCGGCTTCGGGACGTTCAGTGTGCCACTGTGCCCGCCCGCCTCCTGACGCACCGTGGCTCGGTCCCGGGGCGTTGCACCTTCCTTCTGGCGTCCTTGCGCCGTTCTGAGTGGTTGCTTTTTCCTATTTCGAGCGTGCCATTGGCTGTTCACGCGACTCGATGTCGGGGATCAAGCAGGTGGCGTATGCAGCTAGCCGTCGGATCTGGGTCCGGTGGGCTTGATGATTGGTCAGAATATTTTCGTGTGTCTTCCTGCAAGAACTTCTCGCAGCAGACTTTTCGCAGTTTTCTGAGCCGGAAATCTCAACCCAGAACCATCTGATGCTGAACCGGTGAAGGTGCGTGGTCAGACTGCGAGACTACAACGAGCTCCGAGGTACCCCAAGGCACGCGGACGGAAGGCAGCTGAGATAAGCAGCGCGTGAGTGCATTTCTTTGTGCCTATCCCCGTTGTCGGGCTTCAGCTTCCCCTGCGTGTGATTCGTCGAGCGAAACAAGACACGCCCACCAATACCACAGGCCGTAATGAGCCTAAGAACTTGGCATCTGTCCAGGTCCGGTCAACTGGCTGCATCGAGAATGGAAACAGCTGATGTCAGACGAAGTCACAACTCCCCAGCGGCATCTTGTGAGAGACCGATACCGAGCAGGATGCGACGCTGATGATCCCCGGATTCCTGTTGGGTGCGAGCTGGTTCCCCGCATCCATCCGCATCCGGTTGAGAGGTTCCGAGACCCCTCATAAACCACGAGTTCGCTGTTCGGTGTGTTGATTCCCGGGACAAACTCTCACTCCCACTCATCGAGGAAGCCTGTTGAACGTATCGCTGGAATAGGGCCATCATGTTTCGCCGTGCCACCACAACAGTACTCTCTTCACCCGCTCGCCTCTTCTCAACGTCTGCTCCGGTCAGACGGACCGCCATCGTAACCGGTGGCTCCCGCGGCATCGGAAAGGCCGTCTCGCTCCGTCTAGCCCGAGACGGTTATGCCGTGACGGTAAACGACGTGCCCGCGAACCAGTCCCTAATCGACGAGACCGTCACCGAGATCAAAAACCAGGGCGGCCGTGCCTACGGCCATGCCGCCGATGTGACTTCCCCCGAAGCCGTCGACGACCTGGTGCGTGCCTCGGTCACCGAGCTCGGTCCTCTGTCGACCATGATCGCCAATGCCGGCATTTGCCAGGTCAAGTCGCTGCTGGACGTCACGCCTGCTGATTTCGAGCGCCTCCTTGCCGTGAACGTTGGCGGCGTTCACAATTGCTTCCGTGCGGCTGCCCGACAGATGATTGAGCAGGGCTCGCCGGGGAAGCTGATCGCAGCTGCGAGCGTGGCCGCGTTCCGCCCGTTTCCCGGTCTAGGCCATTACAGCACGACCAAATGGGCGGTGCGCGGCATGTGTCATGCCTGGGCGACCGAGCTGGCGCAGCATAAAATCACGGTGAATGCGTATGCACCGGGTGTCGTTGGGACGGCCATGTGGGATCTCATCGACGAGGGGATCGCTCAGAGGATGGGCCTGAAGAAGGGCGAGGCATTCGAGGGGATGAGGAGGAACATCATGTTGGGGAGGATGAGTGTGCCGGAAGACGTTGCGAAGCTGGTGGGCTTCCTGGCCAGCGAGGATGCCGATTACATTACGGCCCAGACGTATATCGTGGATGGCGGGATTCAGATTTCGTGACCATCGTGTGCTGCGTGCACGTTCGGCGTCGAGATTTTGTTAGCAATGAACATCACAATGTGTCGGTAACCCAGGCCGGTCTGGATCCTTTTGGTACTATGATCGGGGGGGTTGAATACACAGTTCTGGTCAGTTTATGCTGGACGCATGTCGTTGAAGTCTGGAAAGGAGTGATCTGAAACGGTCCGGCTGGCCTAGAGCGGAACCCTCATCCGGTTCGTATCCGATCGGCGATGCGGACACGGCATCGGTGGAGCCAGAACTGGACGCCGGTGTTTTCCACAAATTACGCACCAGTTAAGGGTAAAGGAAACCCTAGCGTGGTCCACTTGGCGTCCATAAGCACCGTCACCTAAACTTGGTCGTTGTTGCGTCGGCGTTGGCACTATGTCGCAACTACCATCGCTACGGGATGGCAACGACTTCCCGGTGACTTCTCACAATCCATCTGGGGCAGACATCGATATCGAATTGAGCACGACCGTCGATTTTCCTTCTCCGCGCACAGGTCATGACGCGATGGCAATCCCAGGGAAGCTTTCCAGAACCGGTACGATGACCCGTAGGATTGAAGGCTAAAACATTTTTAAATTGCACATACAAAGAAAGCTTGGCACTTCAGCATTCGATTCGGTTGCTCGATGTTTTCCTACTATCCCTTCTCGGAAGGAAGCTCGCTTGCGAGTGTAACTCCACAGCGGCTAGAACACATCCACAGAATCAAGTCACAGTCACTCTTCACACCGACTGTCGGCCGTCAGACACGAACATAACACGCTGCCACGTGGAAACCGAGATGTCATCCTGCGTGACATCGCGGCCCCTACAAATCGCATGTTCTCCACGATGGAATCCCATGCCAAGGTATCTATCGACGGATGCCTGGACACCGTCTTGGCCCACTGCAACGCAAGCCCGTCCCAGCAATGCCATCTCGCACGATGTCACAGACAAGCCAGGACACAGGCCATGCAGCCCCATTTATAGTGTATATAAACGGAAAGTATAGCAAGAGGGAGCAGCGCTAACTCCGTATCCCGGCTAGCCCTTTGTCCCGTGCAATTTGGCCGTGGATACTCGCCACGACGTTGAAGTCTCATCGCCCTATGGGGTCCAGAAAAATGGGGAAACCATTGGAACCTTGGCACCATGTCATCGCTTGCTCGCCAATTCCCCGGTGATGGGCGGCGAACACGGGAGAGTGGCAGCCGATCATAAATAGGACCGTCCCAGCTCCGGATCGTCGGTTCAGAGATCTTCCTCTCAACCCGATCCCCTCGTTCTCGGGCCTGTCATTCGTTTTTTTCTCTCCTTGAGATCCGCCAGCATGAAGAGCAGCATTTTCGCCCTCGTGAGCGGGGCCTTCCTGCTCGCGAGCGGCGTTTCGGCCAGCGATGAGCTACTTCCACTCCCCGAGGAGGTGTCAGCACAGTCGGATGCTCTCGCAACCGCGTCCTTCCTCGACTGGTTCACCCCCTGGGTCAAGCGGACGTGGCAGGGGTCCAACTACCAGTGCAAGTGCGCGCCGGGTGACTACTGCTGGCCGGGAGAGTGGAAGTGGCAGCTCCTGAACCTGACGGTTGGCGGCAACTTGCGAGTGAGCATCCCGCCGGCGGCGTCGTGCTACAACACGTTCCAGGGCCCGCTCGGCAACCTCAACACGTACGATGCGGCCAAGTGCGCCGAGGTTACGGCCAACTTTGCAGACGAGCAGTACCAGATCAACCACCCGACCGCCGGCCTCTGGACCTACTTCACCAACGACACCTGCCGGCCGACTACAAACCCCTCGGACAGCTGCACCAACGGGTACTACCCGGTCCTGTACATCCAGGCCAAGACCATCGGCCACATCCAGGCCGGTATCAGCTTCGCGCGCGACAACAACCTGCGTCTGATCATCCGCAATACCGGCCACGATTTCCTCGGACGTAGCGTCGGCTGGGGTGCGCTCGTGATCAACACGCACAGCTTCCAGAGCATCTCGACCAGCAACAAGTGGAACGGCCCCGGCGGATACAGCGGCTCGACCATCACCGTGGGCGCTGGCGTGCGGGCCAAGGCAGCCCTGCAGCACCTCCACGGTCTCAACCCGCCCAAGATCATGGTCACAGGCGAGTGCGCCACCGTTGGCGTGGCCGGTGGTCTCGTGCAAGGCGGCGGCCACGGTCCCTGGACCAACCGCGAGGGCTTCCTCGCCGACACGGCCCTGCAATTCAAGGTGATCACAGCCGACGGCTGGCTGCGCACCGCCAACGCCGCCGTCAACCCCGACCTGTTCTGGGCCCTGAAGGGTGGCGGCCCCGCGTCCTTTGGCGTGATCGTCGAGGCGACATACAAGACCTTTACCGATTTGCCGAGTGCGGCCGTCAGCCTCGACATCAACACCTCGCACACCTCGGACATCAATCAGATCTGGGAGGCCATCCGCATCTTCCACAGCTACGCCACGCACTGGGTCGACAACGGCCTGTACGTGTACTACGAGATCTTCGGGCCGATGCTGCACGTGCAGCCGTTCGTGGGCATCAACAAGACGCAGGCCGAGCTGCAGACGCTGATCCAGCCGCTGTTCGACGACCTGAACACGCTCGGCGTCGGATTCTCGACGAGCAACCGCACATACTCAACCTTTTACGACCTGTACTTTGATCTCTTCGAGATCGAGGCGGCCGGCAGCTCGGCCCTGACGGGCGGGTGGAGCATCAGCAAGCAAGACCACGCCGCCAACGCGACCGCCATCGTCGACGCGTTCAAGACAATGACCTCCTCGGGCGCGATCCTCGTAGGACACATGTGGAACGCGGGCGGCGGCCTGCCGCAGTCGCAGTGGTCCAAGAGCGCCGTCAACCCCGTTTTTCGGAATGTCGTCGACAAGATCATCTCGGTCGTGCCGATTGCGGGCAATGCGCCGCTCGCCGACAAGGCCGAGGCCCAGCAGCGGCTGACGTATGTCGTCGACGGTGCGCTGCGGGCCGCGGCGCCCAGGGGCGCGGCGTACGTCAACGAGGCGGACCCGTTCCAGCCGGAGTGGCAGACGGCGTTTTGGGGGACGAATTATCCTGAGCTGTTGAGGCTGAGGCGGAAGTGGGATCCCAAGGGCGTTTTCTATGCGGTCTCGACGCCGGGGACGGAGGCGTGGACGCAGATTGAGGAGGGGACTAGGCTTTGCAAGAAGATCTAGGGATGTTTATTGGGATTAAAAGAGTAGAGTGTATAGTCGTAATGTCTTATTTGTTCTGATCACATTGATCTGGGCTTGACTCTTGATGTCGGTGAGGCGGATTTTCATCCAGATGGAGATGTCCCCATCGCCAAAGGGTGGCATGATGGAATACGGTATGGCCATCTCCCCGGTTCTATTTTCAGGATGTAACCATGGGATTCACCATTTCCATGGCATGAACATGGTTGCAGTGAGCTGCAGCTTGGTAATGGTTTGGGTCCACGGGCGGGATATCTGGGAGAGATCTTGGTATCAAATTTGCGTGGAGCCGACCTGACGGGGCATCCCAGGAACTGAAATGCACTATTGACTCTTGGGCGGAACTGTAGCATTGCCAAGCTGGTCGTGTTCTTGTCATGACCGTCCTCACTTTGGATAGGAAGATTGCAAAATAGCCCGGTCCTGAAGGACGAAAGAAGCAAAGGATGAGGTGATGGGGGTGGGAAAGGATGGTGCGAAGGAGACGATGAGTCGGCTATGTTGCGAAATTGTCAGATAGCGCATATTGACTTCAACCAGAATTATCAACGAGTACTCGTTTTCAGGTTGAAGGATAAGTCTGTGCAGTTGGATGCGAGGCAGACGACAACAGCTAAATCACCAAAGTATCAAAGCACAATATAAACTGATTTAAGTAGGTATCTTCTCTGGCAGCCAACCAAAACAAAATGTCCGGTCCCGCGACCTTGAATTCATCATCCGGTATCTCCATTGCACTGCGAGACTCAACATCCAGCCGTGACCTGAACATAAAGGACACTATCGGGGAGACGTGAATAAGAGTTTAGGTACCTAGGTAGCTACCGCTGAGCTACGACGCCCCTGATTGGTTGGATGGTTGCATTCGTTATCTAGGTACCTAGCAAGCCTAGGTACCTATATTCTTCAACATCCAACAGCGGCGAAACGAAGCGAAAAGCGTCTCGAAATCTTTTGTTTCTATGTTGTCAAATTACATCTGAGCCAGTGTCGATTCTTACCTGTCCCTTTTCTGTTCTAGCGTTTACCATGCGTGCAGGTGCTTACCTATGAGGGAGCGGGTCATGAGCTGGCGCGAAAGTACCTACCTCCCTAAACGGAATACATCTGTCAGGCACCCGCACAGTCTCAGCCACAATCGTAGCACAGCCCGCATAGCAATCAGGCAGCTGGTTGGCCATTTCTGGTCGTGAATTTCCTCAAATTTGTCGTCCCCGCCATTTGCGTCTCTCCCAGATTTTCCCAATTTTCCCAATTTTCTCTCTGGCGACGGCCTTGTACACAACGATTGCCAATCGCAACCACAATGGACCCGGTGTCGGCTGTCGCGAGTATCATCGCCGTGGTCCAATGTACCGACCGCATTGTCCAACTTTGCCGTTACTATATCGAAGCGGTTGACGACTACCCCAAGGATCTCCGATCTATTCTCATCGAAGCCTCTACCTTGAAAGCGCTCCTCGAGAACCTCAGGTGCCTGATTGATTGCGATGGCTCCTCTTCCCCGATGCTCAAGATTTTGGGTGGCGAGGAAGGTCCGCTCGAGGGGTGCCGGAGGGCTGCGGCCGAGTTAGAATCGCTCTTTCCAGCATCTTCAGAAACGACCGCGGGTGCCAGCCGTAGGAAGCGCCTGAAGCAGGTCGTGGGGCAGCTAGCCTGGCCCTTCCGACAAGAAAAGGCCCGCGTGCTCCTCGCCCAAGTTCAACAGCACAAAGCAACCATCAATCTCGCCATCTCATCTGAAGCATTGTAAGACCTTCCTCCAAAAATAGTTTACAGTTGGAGATAGATACCTAACCTCGTCAGACACGATGTCAAGGAATCCAAGAATGGCTTTGGTGCGGTCTGCCGCATGCTCAATGGTACTGCTTCCCAGCCTGGCCCTTGGCCGATATCGAGCTGACGCACGTAATTCGGAATAGACTCGGAAACGTCGGACGTTTGCACATGGGTTGAGCAAAACAACCCATCGGAACTACACAACCGGGCAGTTGCCGACTACGAAGCGGGTACAGGCGATTGGATCACACGTACTCCGGAGTGGAAGACCTGGATAGACGCGAAAGACAGTCAGAGGTGTCTTTGGATTCATGGCATTCCCGGCGCAGGGAAAACGGTTCTGGCTTCTTATGCGATTCGGCAAATCATTCGGACGATCAAGGAGCCCAACTCCGGGAACTCGGTCTGCGCGTACTATTATTGTTACCACGCACGCAACCAAGATGAATCGACGCCGGCTCTGCGGTGGATCGTCAGTCAGCTTTGTCGAGCTTCCAACCGAGTTCCGGAACCGTTATATGAAGCATACCGGCTGCGCAGACTACCAAGCACTGACGACCTTCTTCAGCATTTGGAGACCATACTTGAACAATTCAAACGAGCATTCATCGTCATTGACGCCCTCGATGAGAGCCAATCACGGGAGAAGCTCCTTCACGCTATTCAGAAAATCCAGTGCGATACTCGATTCACCAAGATTCGGCTCCTGGTGACCAGCCGCGAATACGCTGATATCGAACGCGAAATGCTCAGCATTGCAGCAACCCCGCTATCAATGTCGAATGAGTTTGTGAAGGACGATATAAGAAAATTCATTGCAGCCACTCTCCGGTCCAACTCCCTCTTCCAGAAATGGCCCGAAGCCTTCCGTGTCGAGGTCGAAGAGGCGCTTTCATCAGGAGCCAAGGGAATGTTTCGCTGGGCTGTCTGCCAACTGGATATTCTTCGCCGCTTACGGTACCAGAACATGGTCCGAGAGGCCATCAAGAATCTGCCACAGACTCTGGACGAGACGTACGAGAGAATCTTCTCCCTCATCGCTGACGAAGATGTCGATCTGGTACGCCACTGCCTGTGGTGGACCATGTTCCATAACGTGTTATGGGATTCCGATTTACCACTCATGAGTAACATCTTGATCGACACATATTACCTGATGACCGGGAAGGAGGTGGTGGACGATCAGCCCCTTGTCACTGATGTCGAGATCCTGAGAGAGGCTTGCGGCTGCTTACTGTCATTCTCACTGAGCAAGTATGGAGGCCACAAGGTCAATCTTTCCCACTATACAGTACGAGAATATCTCGAGTCTGGCCGCTCCCATACTGGGCGGTCAGCTCTTTTCTCCAGAGATGGGAATTCGCCATATGACGAAGAAGTTACAGCGCTGTTCACACACTCGACGGAACTTGAGGCCGTGGTGGACTTAGGCGAGTTGACGGCACGTATCGAGGATACCGACGAGAGAAACGCGATAGCTTCCGAAATTGCTGTTTATCAACTCGCAAGCTGCGTTAGAGTCATCTGCGTCGACAAGATCAAGGCTCGCCCGTCTCTTGTGTACGACTTCTTAGACCTGCGGAGGTCGCATATGTGCCAACTCGTCGATGTACTGGGCCAGTTTCGCGAATTTTGCGATGAGTTCCTCGGCGAACTTGAATGTCTCGATTTCAGGGGATCCGATGGTTCCACAAGGGAAGCCGTATCCGACGATTTCACAAAGGTAGTCGTAATGGCTTATCTGCTTTGGCTAGGACGCGTCGACTTGGCCTCAGAATTCCTCAAACTAACCGGCTCGTCAGCATTGGCTTGGCACACGCAACTCCGTGGGCAAATATTTTCGACTATCTGGTGTAGACACACGGGGATGGCAGACTTCAAGACCTTCTCGGGGAACATCTTTGAGGTAGTCGCCATCATGCCATGCCTCGCAGTGGAAGCCCCGGACGCCCTGGGCTTTCTCCTTGACCACAGGCCTACGTACGCATTCGACCCCACCAGCGTCTTAGTCCACTACATTGGAAGACATCGACACAATAGGGACGAAACATGTGATGAGGACTGCCCGTTGCGAATATTGTTGGGAATGGGCGCTGATCCCAATGCACAAGGCTTTCCATGCACCCCACTTCAGATCGCCGTAGTAGGCCGAGACTTACACGGGGCCCAGAAGTTGCTTGAGGCAGGGGCCGACCCCAATGAGACTGGGAGCAATGAAGCTGAGAGTTGGGAGGAAGGCACGGCACTTGACGCGTTCTCTGGTTTGCGAGGTGTCAAGCCCGTCGACATTCTAAGCACTTTTGATCACCGGGCGTTCACGCCTCTGCATGACGAAAAGGACATGGTTGACGAGATATTCCAGCTTTTGAATAGCATACCTGAGGTACGGATAGCGTCATAGATAGCTCCGGTTTCGAGTTTCAACTTGCTTGCTAGAATAACATTTAGGCATGACATGGATGGGAAATTTGCTGTATCGTTGATGAGTACCATGATGTTGATATGCATCCTCATTTCTGAGAACTTAACCATCATACGGAGAGATTGGGATATTGAAGATAGCAGCCTCAAAAATTCACAAACACGCAGGCCAAGGACTGGTCTGGTCCTCTGAGAACCCAGCCCCGGACAGGACATTCAGCACCTCTTTCTGGACTTGTAACAGTCTAATGGATACCTAATGCCTCACACAAATATAAATCCATCTCTATGTTTTGTCACAAATCATGATACCAAAGGAAATGTCGCTTTTCTATACTCCGATGTGACTTGTACGAGGCTTGACTTCTTGGGCCGCACAACACATCTCCAGGGGGCAGAACCCGGCAGAAGAGACGAGAAAGTTTGGATTAGGGAAAAAAAAAGATTACTAGATTACAGCAGATACGGAATACGAAATACCCAATCTTCCCCTTTCCCGCTTCTTTAAGGAGACAAGCTGACGCACCCATCCGCGCTATCCTCCTCAAAGATGCCGCCAAAGATGACACCCTCATTAATCCCCGCCTCCTGGAACCCATTTTTGGTAATATCACCCACACCACCGACCGGCTTCTTGAGCACACCAAAGTGGAACTGGCCCTGGCCGCTGATGTCGTTCTTGAGCACATCGGTAACAGCCTTGAGCGCGTCGTTGGCGCGGGAGAAGAAAACCTGCGTCGTCCTGTATCCTCTATTAGCATCACCCCCCTCATCAGAAAAGCCCCAGAGAGCAGCACATACAACTTCTCAAAATCCAAGGTCAACGCAAAATTATGAAACACGCCATCCTGGAAAGCCGTGCTGAACAGCACCTGCCCCTGATTCACATTCCCAAAGAGCTGCAGCGTATCCGGATCGGCACCACCCGCACCACCCAAAATAGTGCCCGTCTTGAGCACGAACTGGTTGGTACTAAAATCCTGGCTCTCCAGAAACGCAAGCTGGTACTCATGCGACAGATTCAGCGGCCGCACGCCGTCCTTGAGCACGCTGAAATGCACCGTCTTGACGCCCTGCGTGCTCGCGTCGGCACCATTGTTGCTCGCGGGGATGAGCTCGGCGCGTCGGAAGGCGACCTGGTCGTTGAAGATGGAGTTGTCCGTGATCAGCACCTCGGCCGGTTCGGCGGCGGCGGCTACGTCAAACTTTTTACCATCTCAGTCAGTGTCTCGGCCAAACGGGCAAAACCAGACAGAAAAGATGAGAACATACCATTCCACCCGCAGCGGCAGGGAGTAAACGCAGCGCATCACTAAACGCAAGTCCCTTGCCCAGGACGAACTTGTTGTCAAAGATGTCGTTGGGCTTGTCGAAGTCGGCGGCGACGAGGTCGGAGCTGACGCGGCCGTCGAAGACGATCTTGCATTTCTGGGCTGCTGCCAGCCAGGACAGCAGGGACAAAACGATAGACAACCGTAAGACAACCATGTTGGTGGGCTTGGGATCTTTGTCTAGATATCGTAGCAATAAATAAGAAAAGCGAGTGGATGGTGGTGGTTTATAAGTAGAGAACGACAAATACAAAGGCCAAGATCGATCAACGATTATCCAGAAAAATTATACCAAGAAGTCCCCATTTTTTTTCTTCTTTCTTTTCCCCAGATCAGCAATGAGGATCAGAGGGGTCTTTTTGTACCGTACAGAAGACCTACGAAGATTCCCATCCGCCTGGTCTCATCTTCTGTCCCATCCGTCGAAGCATGCGCTCAAGATCACGGGGGAGGGTCAAGGCTGGCCTTGGCGTCTATGCGGGGGCCGCGTTGGATGCACAGCGTATCGTGGTTGGCTACGCGGACCGTTGCCAAGAGAAATCGACGGGTTGCGCGGCGAGCCGCGAGGCACTGGGTAAACGGGCGACCTGATTTCCGGGTCCGGGGTTTCAGATGGACGCCTCCTTGGACGCAGAGGCGGGATGCTACCTACCTACCTTAGCTTACGATCCGTTGTCGGACTGCGGCTGACTGTGACGACCTAATACAACGAAGACAACGAGTCAAGTATTGCCAAATCAAGTCAAATGAGGCCCCTCGAGATAGCCAAGCAAGGCGGCCCTTTTCGTCGCAAATCATGTCAAATCTCGAGGCAGCCTTTGACTTGATTATTTGGTATTTTGATAAGTATTTCGGCCTGTTTCTGGTGTTCTTTCTGGGCTAAAATTGATCTATTCTGACAGGTTACGTGGTTTGACCCCTTTGTTATCTTTCTCCGTGGATTGTGGGTTTGCGCCCTGTTTTGCTTGTATCGATTCATATACCTAAGCTTTGCTTTTTATTTGGTATTTTACTATCCCGTGTTGCTTTGTTAGTGGCTTGGTAAATATCGTAACATAAGTCAATCCAAGTTTTACCGAGTTAAGTAAATGGGACTCTTTTTGGCCAAGTCAAGTCAAATCCAGGGGTCGGGTTTGATTTGCTCGACTTGTTGTCTTCGTTGCCTATGTGACCTGAGCAGTGAGCCCTGGGAATAGGGTTCCTGACTGTAAAGCACATGGAAGAGAGGTGCGTACACACTGGAGGCGTGCAAACGAGATAACAAGTGGTGGTAGATCACGTGGATTGTAAGCAGAGGACGTATCGACGAGGCGGATTGTCACAAAAAACGCCCGTGGCAGTGCACATAGGGCCATCCGCGAATCGAAGAACCTTGAAGGAAAAGGCGGTGTCTGCTTGACGCAAGGCGCCAGTGCGCCACCAGTAGTCGATGCCCGACAACCTACAGGTGAAAAAGTTGATGCGGGGCAGGCTCTTTCCATTCCACAAACACATGTTTCACTCAGCTCTTTCTCCTCGTCAAAAGTCTGTTCTTGGTCAATATACTCACCTCATCTTCACTATCTGATATAACTTGACCAGATCTGTGATATTGGCCATTTGCCGCTGCCTGGAAATGGCTGAGGCACTTGCGCTGGGAGCCAGTATTGTGGCTTTTATCCAGCTCGCGGACCGCATCATTTCGCTCACCAAAAATGTCGCCGATTCGACCACGCTTAGAATGGCGACTACCGAGACGTCTGCTCTGAAGGACGTTCTTATCGAACTGGAAAAGACGCACGCGGCCACTGGTTTGACGGCAATAATAGACGCCGCCCAAAAACCCCTCGAGAATTGCCAAGCTTCTATGGAACAGCTCGAGGCCGAATTAGAGAAACTTTCACTGTCTCGCGGAGTTCCGACAGCCCCAGGAAAGAAGCAAAGGGTCAAACAAGCTGTAAGATGGGTAGCCGGCGGCGAGGAAAGAGTCAAGAAGCTCGTGGCGACTCTGGTGGCCGAAAAGGCCACGCTATCTCTTGCGCTCCTGGCTGATATCTCGTACGTTTTATGCCTTCTGGAGTCCCCTGCTCGGATGAACAGGACCAGCTGATACCTTTACATAGTGAAGATGTGAAGATTGTGAAATTAGCAACAGCCGGGGTGAATCAACATCTAGATGGTGAGTTCTGTCAATCAGCCGCTACAATGCTTCCACCCGCGCATGAAGAATGAATCCAGAGGGCTTTTTAGTCTAGTGTACACTTTGCGGTTGATTCCGACAAGGACGTTATGCCTATATGTCTCAGAATTTTCGACTTACTGATACAATCACAGACAGGCAGAGTGCAGAAGTAACCCGGTGGCTTGTGCATACGAATCCGACAGACATTCATAACCGATCCATAAAGCTTTATGAAGAACGAACGGGCGAGTGGATGCTGAAAAGCCAGGAGTGGAAGACTTATATTGGTGGCAGCACGAGATCGCTCTGGATTCATGGGATTCCGGGAGCCGGAAAAACCATCCTGATGTCTCACCTTATCGACAGCATTGACGACCATACCCGAAATGCCTCTCTGTTCTACAGCTACTATTACTGCTACTTTGGCCGCAATCAGGATGAATCTGAGCCCTTCCTCCGGTGGATCATCTCGCAACTCTGCGCCCAAATCGGACACAAACACATACCGCCCAAACTTCAGGATCTTCATAAACGACAACAACATCCAAGCTACGCCAATAGCCTTGAAATCCTTGCCCACATTCTTCAACATACCGGTAAGACATACGTGGCTATCGACGCTGTGGATGAGAGCAAGCCCTATACCGGGCTTTTACAACTGCTCGTCACTCTGATGACGGAGTCTCGGTTTACGAATCTTCGGCTCCTCATATCAAGCCGTGAACATCTGGATATCGAAGAGGCCCTGAAACCTCACGCTGTGTCCGTCTCTATGTCCAATGAAGCGGTTCAGGAGGACATTCGCATCTTCGTCAGCGCGACCCTGAGATCTAGCCCAAAATTTCAATCCTGGCCACCTTCACTTTATAAAGAGACCGCGATTGCTTTGGCAAAGGGCGCAAAGGGAATGTAAGCATTGATATGAGATCTCCAGCTTGCCGATCGTCTTGAAGGTTTTCTAATCGAGACAGGTTCCGGTGGGCAATATGCCAGATCGACATTCTTGGCAGGCTGAAGTCGCAATCGGCGGTTCGAAAGGCTTTAGGAGAACTACCCGAGACTCTGGATGCTACGTACGAGAGAATACTGAAGGCCATACCGACCGAGCACCGCGAGTTTGCCCACGCAACCCTCAGCATCCTCGCAGCCCAGAGCGAGCTCGGCGAGCCGGAGGCGCAGATGTCACCACGTATTCTCCTTAGCATGGTCCTGCGCACCCTAGGGCTTGATATATCAACGGATCACTTTTACAGTATATTCGACGTTAGAGAGACTTGCGGCTGTCTCGTCACATTTACCCCTTACCAAAGTCATGCTCGTTATGGACGAGAAGTAGTCTTGCTTGCGCACTACACTGTCAAGGAGTTTCTTTTTGATGAACGCACGTCTCGCAGCCTCAACACTGTTGTTCAGAAATTTGCCCTCGACAAAGATGCAATAGTCACCAAATGGGCCCAGACAGTCTTGGACATTGCGATTGCGGCGCGGCCAACGGAAGACCCGGTGACCAGCGATTCGATCGATGACTACTGCCAGGCAGTGGCTGACCTGATCATAAAGGAGTGGCATGATGAACTGCCAATTCTTGGGCTAGGGAGCCAATGCCTCCAGCTACTTAGTCCTTCCGGCGCTCATCATTCACGCCGAAAGGATATTTCCCTATTGTTTCTCGCCTGGGAGTCAGCACCGGCTAATCCCATCACTGGGGCTCTTGCTGAGTGTTTTTGGCGAAAGTTTTGGAGGCTGGCGAGGGAAGCTATCTGTCTTGTTGATCTTGTTGACGCCAGGGAGGTCCTGGAAACGACCTTGCGTTGGACATTCGACCTTGGCCGTGAAGTAGCCCACCGAACCGACGAGTGCCGCGAAAAAGAAACGCAAAGAGAAAAGGGCCGCAAAGAATGCGCCATGATGTGGACCGAGACGTGGCCCGGCTGGCCATGCGAGTGTCCTCTCAAAATGTTACAGGTGCCAGTCGAGACATCATTGGTTCTATCCATCTTCCTCGAGAAGTATCAAAAGCAGCCAACAACAAGGCAGCTGAACTTCCTGGCCAAATACGTGGGTCCAGATGCGTTGCTTTTTGCTATTCTGGCCAAGCCTGATAATAACGACTGGAGGGCCAAGCCACTGTTGATGGAAAAGATGCTGGAACTCGGAGCAGATGCAAACTCGACGGCTTGCCAGCTGACCCCCTTGCAGCTCGCGGCTCTGTTATGGGACGTCGGCGGGGTGAAGTTTCTCCTCTCTGCGGGGGCGGATGTTAACAAGGTTGGATCTGCGCAAGGCTTTCGGGTCGCTGGAACCGGAATCGATTACGATGATCTCAGAGGGGATAGCCCCCTCAGGATTCTGAGAACCAGACAGTTCACTCCGCCCAGGCCATCGATCCAACTCACCAGAGCCGGAACAGGGGCTGTGGTGAAAGCAGAGATAGAGGCATTACTGGGTGGAGCAGGAGCAAAGGATTTTCGTAGGCTAGATGTTTAATGGCTATGGCAATTTGGGGTTTTCCGGGTATAAGAATTCTCACTGACAGAAACAACGCTCTGCACACTTCCAACTGGTGGTTGGGTATCTGACGCCTCCTCCCAACATCTTGAACCAACACGGAGCCGAACAGCAAACATATTACACAACCACGCACGTTTGCTTCACTTACCTACCTAGGTACAGTGCCAAGTAACTCACCCATCTAACGCAGCCACATCATTATTATTGCAAACACCTACGAAAACCATCTCCGCCTCTCCTGTTGCACTGCCATGGTACCTCATTACCATCCATTAAGCTCTACCTTCAACCTTGGCATTGCATCACATCACGACATAAAAGAGCATCTTCGGTATAGGTAGGTAGGTACCTTAACTAAAGTCGCCAATAAGGCAACCAGCTCGCGCAACCCATCAGCACGCCCCGACAAAAGCGGCATCAAACAAGCCCGCCGTGCTGCATGGTGTCCAGACAGCCGACGGCCTAATAAGAAAAGTACGAGCATGGCACACACACATATATATATGCCAGGGGGATTATTGCCGGCAAAAAACAGGGACAATACTCTGCGGCCGCAAGCGAGTTTGCTGTCTCATAAGTACCTTACCGATATTATATCACAGCTGGTATTATTGCAGCGAGAGAGAGAAATTCCACGTGTAAGGGCTCGTCCCAGCTTGTAAACGCAAGCTGGCGGGCTGGTTGGTTTGCTTGATTGCCCTGCTGTCAGTGAAAGTTGGTGCAGGCGGGTACCTACATCCAGATATATGTATATACATATAGGGTGTCATTTCTGTTTTCTTCGACGGAACGCAGAGAGGCAATCGTGCACGTAAGATAGGTAGGGTGATTGGGACTGTTTGCATCAAAAACGGTGTTTTTGTTCTTCTCTTCTCCTCTTATTATGTTTGTTTGTGTAAAAACAGGCGCGTCTGTACGACTGCGGCGTCTCAGCTCCCCTCGGCAAGCTGCGTTTGCACCAAGCACCGAGTCGTTTCATCATCTTCGTGATGGCCCTACCGGTACCTCTCTCCGTACGACACGACTGCAAAACTAATAATGTCCCCGGAATAGGATTGTCTTGGTGTTCCAATTATCGCCTTATCCGCAGTCGAGGTCTCTGATCCCATTGGTACCGTCTCAATCCTGGGAATCGGGGGCGGATCTTACGATGGATTGCGAAGGAATGAATGTCCCAACGAATCCCATGTTAAAAGGCTGCACGTTTTGCCTGGTCAGCTCACCGCTGCAGAGATCCTCCCGACAAACGGCAAGCAAGCAAAAACAGGAATAAGCAGGTCCTCTGCATTATCGCGGCTTGCAGATCGCTTCTGATGGCGGCCGACAGAGAGCAGCGCGGGATCCTCCGTGAGAAAACAGCAAACAAAGGACCTCGGTCCTCATCAGCTCCTCTTGGCTTGGCGGCGGATCGCATTGGAATTGAGGGATCCGGAACGGAACCAACCCCCTATCGCAATCAAGAGCCGGGCGCCACCGGGTCAAGCAAAAATGAAAAAGAATCCTGTCGTTCTTGATTGCCGTGGCGGCCACCCGTCCGTCCAAGCCCTGTTCATATTTCGCTACCCGTCGGGTCGGGGGCCGGAACCAGTCCAGTCCAGTCCAGCCAGGGCAGCCATCAGCGGGCGGTGGGTGTGCGTGCGTGGGTGTGTGTGTGGCACAAATTTGCAGCCGCAACGCCAAAGTGCGAGCGGTATCTTGATTTTTTTTCCCACCTTTGCCATCGCTGTCCCTCCCCCATCCTGGCCGATCAGAGAGAGATTGACGATCTCTGGCGTGCGCTGGCAAGGGCTTGCCTGCCCGCCACGAGGAATGGCTTGGAAGGGGTGGACCGCCTTTGCCTGCCCTTGAAGCGAAGCGCCACCAACCAAGCTTTTTTTGGACCGGCTTCCGAGCATGTCTTGGATGATCACAAAAAGCACAGCAAAAATCGAAGAAAAACGTGCGAAAAAATGATCTGCCGGCCGGAGGATCGAAAAGCCAAGACAAGAAGCAAGTATGCACGCAACAGACAAAAAAGGCATGATATCTCAAAGGCCCCCAAATAGGCGAAACAAAAAAACGGTGGATGTTCTGCTGGGTTCTTCCGTGCCGCTGCCAGTTCTGCTTCCCACCCTTTTTGCTGTTTGGTTGGTCGCTTGACCTTGATAGTCCCGACACCCTCTTCTTGCACAGCGAGATCTTGGCGCCGCAGACCGTTGTCGATTTCGGAGGAAGGAGGGTCGGCGGCTTTGCTTGGAGGGAGGGGGATTTGCACGGGAATTGCGGGGGAGGCTGGGGGCGGCGGGATTGGTCGACAAGGGCCGATTTCAGGTTCGCAATCGCGGGGCAGGACAGGTGCCCGTCCCGTCTATCGGCGGGGGAGATCTCGGGCTTGCCGGGGAGGCATTCGCTGTGGTTTTTTTTTCGACCTCGGTATCTGAGAGAAGTTTATCATCAAAAGACGCCACAGCAGCGATCTTCAGGCTCGTCGTCGCCGCTAGCGCAGCCGCCGACGTGGTCTCCAGCTGTGAGCTGCTCCATGCCCGAAGGCCGAGAATGCGGACGCAGGGGGACTGGGACAGAAGCTCCGCGGTGCAAAGCCGAAGGGGCGTTGGTCACTGGACCACCACCTCGCTCATCCCCGGACTTGGACCTTCAAGGTGTCTGCACTGTTCTGGAGTCTTGCAGCGCCACCGCCTACCACCGCTCGGCCCAATTGCGCCCTTGAACCGCGGAAACCGAATCGGGGGAAACGTTCGTGGGGCTGGTTTTCGACTTTCTACGAGGATGAGTAAGGAGCGAACATGTCAGAATGAGGGGGCAGCTGACGAGAGGACAAAAACTTTCGGTCAAGCTCGTGATGAGATGACGGATGTTCTTGACGCTTTATGTGTTGCCCCTCCGCGCTGCTTAGGATGACAAAACGTTACCCTCGTAAACGTAAAATTCTTCGAGCAAGAATCTTGCCAAGTGACTTGACGAATGGGCCAAGGAACCGTTGGGGCCGAGGAGCGCCGTCAACTCCCGCCGTCCCGTCCGTAAACGCGGAGAAGGCGCACGGAGTCGCGCCCGGTGCGTTTGTTTGGATCCGAGCACATGTGTCTTGTCCTCTTCCGTGTAACGACAGGATCGTATTGCGGCACCGGAGATGCTTGTCTCAGGCAGGCGCAGAACCACTTGTTGGGCGCTTCAGAACGTATGTGCATGTGCGAGCTCTGGCAAGTTGGCATGCGGCCTCCCTTTTCTACACTCGGGGCCGTGATGTGGATGGGTGAGAGGTGTATTACGCCTGGACGAATGAGGCCGTCGAGACCGTGTTTGGTTGAGTGGGACGCTGTGCCGTGCAACCAACAGCGGGTTTCGTTGGCTCGCGCTACACAGTTGCGAACATTGCATCCATCAGATGGTCTTGGCAAACCAAAGCTGGTCGGCATATGTGACGGCGGAATACAGTGAAGGGAGGAGGGATTGTTGCAATGTCATGTCTGCTTCAGAGCACCAGCCTCGGTCGGTTGGGTGCTCACCGAGAGATTCCCCCCCAGAAATGCGCGACATGCAAGGTGCGGAGATACCTACTCTACCCCAGGTTAACAGGTGACGTGATCCCGAACGACGAGGATAAGTTTGCGAGCTGTACATGCGTTTTGAGTAAACAAACCCCAGCTCTCCCACATGCTCGGTTGGGACTGGGATCATGATGGCTCGGGAACCTCCAAAACGAGTTGAGTACCTTCGTACCTACGAGCCCCGCACATCGGCCCGCTCCCTTCCAAATGTGTTTGCCTTGCGAGACGCGGAGGGAAGGATTTCGCCGGCGCTGGGTCCGGGGCTTCACCGGGGCTTTCGCGGAGCTGAGTGCCTGTCGAGGGTGGCGACACGCTCGCTTCGTCCAAGAAGCGACAAGGCGCCGAGCAAACCGC
This sequence comes from Echria macrotheca, assembly GCA_030411725.1. Lineage (NCBI taxonomy): Eukaryota > Fungi > Ascomycota > Sordariomycetes > Sordariales > Schizotheciaceae > Echria > Echria macrotheca. Next base: position 1,440,722 of record MU839831.1, on the reverse strand, counting down.
CAGGTCACCGCTCTCGAGCTCGAGGCTACCGACAAAAGCGGACAATGCACCCGATGCGCATGACCCCGAAACCGCGCCGTGACAGCTGACCTGGGCCGAGCGCCGCAAAACCCAGGGCCGCAGCCGGGGAACCAAACTCGGGGTCTTCCCTCGAGGAGTTCCTGTGTAGAGTTCACAGGGTAGGGCGGAGGTTACGTTGCGACAGGTCAACCTTGTCCTTCATGTGTGTTGGGCCGCGGAGCAGACCGGGGGAGCTTGTCTTGGATGACCTGCACCTGGCCAGATCGAGAATGGTCTGGCGAGAGGAAAAAGAACGAGAAAAGTTCCCCAGATCGTCTCGGCCAATCAGGACCCTTGCCGCTGCCGTTGCGATCGCAAGCCACTCATGTCATCGATCCCAGAGCCAAGCATCAAAGGTCAGGGAAGAAGCATTGATGCGGTTGATGCGCACGATGCAAAAAACGCAACATGTCAAAAATTGGGTAATACAGTAGACGGAGATGCGGCGGGCGCGGCGCCGGCTGGATCCGCCAGCGAGCGAAATGGCATCAACCCGGCAACGAAAGAGAGATTGCGGAGTGGTACAGAGGGAACAGTCCTCCACTGACAGTGGATGTCCAGTTGAGCTTCGGCCAGACTGTCTGTGGGGAGCGGAGCAAGTGACAGAACGGGGTCCTGGGGACGACCACGCCTGCCATGCCCCAAAACAGCTCATGACCCATGGGGAAAACTGACAAGGACCGGATACAAAAATAAAGTCCCCAGAAAAGGACCGTTTTTTTAGCCGACGTGTCCTACCAGGAGTCATGGACCGCGCTTGTCACTTGGACACCTCCACCAACTCGGTTGCTCATTTTCCCATCTGGAGCCAATTGGAGAACCCGCCTTGGCGGTCCTGGGCGCATCGCAGTGAGACACGTCCCAGCGAATTGGGTGAGCGAGTCGGCAGGGTGCGCGTGGCGGGAGCTTGCTTGCTTTGTTCCCCTCTGAACCGCCTGGAAATCTAGGATTGTGATGTGCTGGGAGGGAGGTGGGCGGCGAACCAGCGCCGCGGGTCGAGTATCAAATGACCACTTTTATTACTGAGAGCCAGGGAGGATCCGGGGATGCGCGCAGGTCTCGCAGCCCGTCATCTTGCACGCTCCGCGAGGTGCAGTCCCGATTGGAAATGAATGGGGTTGCCGATGCGCCGGTGAAGAACAGTTCCAGACACACATGTCTGGGCCCGGCAGAGCTTGCGTGCTCAAGTGATCGGCGTGCGGCGACAACAAGACAAATCGACATGGTGGCGCTCAAAAAGCAAAGAGAGTGAGATCTCACCGTGGCCGGGGGCCGGGAGCCTCAATTGTGGCTCGGCTCGGTTCGGCAACGGGAACTTGGGAAAAAAAAAAAGAAGCCAGGTCCTCGCTTCTAGCGTTCCTTTCTGTTGCCCCTCGCAGAAAAATGGCCGAGCTTATTAACGAGGTCGCTAGGTGAAATCTTCGGCCAGATCTTTGGCGATAAGCGGAGCCCGCAAAGGCAGGGGCCACGGCTCCCTTGCACGGCCCCGGGATACGTACCGAGTATAGAGTAGAGGGTAAGTAACTACCTTTGGGTGCTATATGCTGGGAAGCGTCGAGTATACCGTAATTACAGATCCGCTCCGCACCTCTTCCAGGCGTGTAACCGCCCCTCATGGGCGAAACGGCCAGCGAATCGAAAGGCCTCGCGACCGCCAGCGAGAAATGCAACACACCGGACCGACTCGGCCAATTTATCGAGTGCCATGGTGCCTGATGACCCTGTGGGAAGGCTATCGGATGGTGCAGCAAGTCTGGCCTGTTTTTTGAGAGCTGTCCCAGCTCGTGGGGAGACAGAGTGGAGTTGGTGCTGTCGGAGAGCGTTGCAGCGAGTCCAGGATGGCCCGCACAGTCCTCGGCGGTATTCTGCAGGGAAGGCAAGAGGGATGCAGAGGGTGGATGCAGAAGGCGGCGGCTTCCAGGCCTGCCCCAGACCACACACATGTCCCCGCAGCTACCAAGGGAAATGCACGCGACCCCCCGGCGGGACAGCGGCGAAATACCCCAAGCATCGCGTTTTGCCAAGTCGGGGGTAATCGTGGCTTCCCCAGCTGTGTAGAGCTCCTGACTGGCTGGACTGGGCTGACCCTCGGCAGGGACCCGGACAAGCTTCCAAGACGTGGAACACAGCAGTGCCATGTATACTTGTGTACCACGGTAACCAACGGCTGCCGCGACATTCATAAAGACCTGCGTCCCGGCTGCTGGCTCGTTGGTTGCTCTTGTCCGCAGTGTCTCCCTCCTCCATCACTCCCGATACACCCATCTGGTCCCGCCATCAACATACCAGACAGCTGCCCAACATGTCAGACCCAGCTGCGGCTGCACACGAGAAGGAGACGGGCCCGTCGGCGACCCACGTCCACGGCCTGGCTGCGACGCAGGATGTCGAGCGCATCGAGGCGCCCGTTACCTGGAAGGCCTACCTCATCTGCGCCTTTGCGTCCTTCGGCGGTATCTTCTTCGGTTATGACTCCGGTTACATCAACGGTGTCCTCGGCTCCCAGATCTTCATCAACGCCGTCGAGTATGTCGGCGCGCCTTCAGTCTCGGAATCCCACACGTCTCTGATCGTCTCCATCCTCTCGTGCGGTACCTTCTTTGGTGCTATCATTGCCGGCGATGTCGCCGACTTCATCGGCCGTAAATGGACTGTCATCATGGGCTGCGGTATCTACTTGATTGGTTGCGTCATCCAGATGATCACTGGTCTCGGCAGCGCCCTGGGAGCCATCGTCGCCGGTCGTCTTATTGCCGGTATCGGTGTCGGTTTCGAGTCCGCCATTGTCATCCTGTACATGTCTGAAATCGTAAGCTTCCGCCACTGACACGCGCGCTCCCGGCGACAGATACTAACGCTTTCTTTTTTTAGTGCCCCCGCAAGGTTCGTGGCGCCCTGGTTGCTGGCTACCAATTCTGCATCACCATCGGTATCATGCTTGCGGCTTGCGTCGTCTATGCCACCGAGGGCCGATCCGACACTGGCGCGTACCGCATCCCGATTGCCATCCAGTTCATTTGGGCCATCATTCTCGCCGGCGGCCTGCTCTTCCTGCCCGACTCGCCGCGTTACTTCGTCAAGCGCGGCAACGTCGCGGCCGCCACCGCTGCGCTGTCCCGCCTCCGTGGCCAGCCCCAGGACTCCGAGTACATCCAGGTCGAACTCTCCGAGATCATTGCCAATGAGGAGTATGAGCGCCAGCTGATCCCCTCGACCACGTGGTTCGGCAGCTGGGCCAACTGCTTCAAGGGCTCCGTCTGGAGCGGCAACTCGAACCTGCGCAAGACCATCCTCGGCACTTCTCTCCAGATGATGCAGCAGTGGACCGGTGTCAACTTCATCTTCTACTACTCGACCCCCTTCCTCAAGTCGACGGGCGCCATCAGCAACACGTTCCTCATCTCCATGGTCTTCACCATCATCAACGTCTGCTCTACCCCCATCTCCTTCTACACGGTCGAGAAGTGGGGTCGCCGCACCATCCTGCTGTACGGTGCTCTGGGCATGTTGATCTGCCAGTTCCTCTGCGCCATCATTGGTGTCACGGTCGGCTTCAACCACACCCACATCGAGCCCGGCACCACGGATGTTTCCCTCGCCGACAACATCTCGGCCGTCAACGCCCAGATCGCCTTCATCGCCATCTTCATCTTCTTCTTCGCCTCGACCTGGGGCCCTGGCGCATGGATCGTCATTGGTGAGATCTTCCCGCTGCCGATCCGCTCTCGTGGCGTCGGTCTCTCGACTGCTTCCAACTGGCTGTGGAACACCATCATTGCCGTCATCACCCCCTACATGACTGGCGAGAACAAGGGCAACATGAAGTCGTCCGTCTTCTTTGTATGGGGCGGCCTCTGCACGTGCGCCCTCGTCTACACCTACTTCCTCGTGCCCGAGACCAAGGGTCTGTCGCTCGAGCAGGTCGACAAGATGATGGAGGAAACGACTCCCCGCACCTCGGCCGGCTGGAAGCCCACCACCACCTTTGCCGCCCAGCTCGCCGACGAGAAGCACGGCCAGGTCTAATTGTGCAATATATAATTCCGCCGCACCGGCTTTCGCTCGCCGGAAGCTCTGTGTGGCGACCACAACCCAATGTTTGAAAACCTGGAAAAAAATATGGCGTCTTTCGGATGCTTGATATAGGATACCCCAACCCGTAGTACATACCCCGAGGAGTTGGGGGACGCATGACGATGATGCTTTGACGAGACGCCAACGAGGGGTTATTAGGGCGGCTGTCTGATATTCTCTGGCGGGGTAGGAGTTGGATCCGAGGATGCGGGCGGGTTGCGAGCCATCGTCGTGCGTTTCCTCCTTCCTTCGGCTGTACCCACTGTACATAAATCTCTTATAATTAGCATGCTCTGCAATTAAGTCATGGCATTTCCATTCATGTCTTCCCGTCGCTCGCGTGAAAGTTGTGGTCGAATATTCGCAGTGGTGTGTGTCTGGGAGAAAAGATTTCGTCGACGAGGGTGGGCAGGTGGGTGGAAGTTATTCAAGGGAAGGTGCGGGTCGCCCTTGATTGCTCAATGGTGCGGCAATACCTTTCCACACTCTTCCACACCGATTTCCCAAAACAGTTCAAATCCGTGAATTCCCCGCGTTCCACGTGCCAGACCACCACCGACGGCTGAGGCAGTCGTTCCATTGTATGACCCCCGTTCTGTCCAGATATAGTGCTTTTACAGACGATCACAGAGCACAGAGAAGATCAGTCGAAGCGTCGCTAACTTTTCTCGAAACAGGTGGACGGCGGCGTCAGAATCCTGCGTCGAGGTCAGTAGCACGCAGAAGAAACGAGACGCAGGTGTGGAGAGTAACAAATAAGATTATTCAGAGCGCAGTCATGCGAGAATAGCATACACCTCAGAAGCCTGGACACTAAGTTCTGATGGAATCCATACCACGCCCGTTTACTCCATGCAGCCTTACTCCTCCTATGCAAAATGCAAAATCCGGCCGAATGCAAGCTAAAGATTGAAACTGAATCCCTTTCGCAACCCCCAAGGACCTGTCTTGGTCGTCGAGGTATCGCCGAGGATCCGAACACTCTCGACAACGACGTCGGTGGCGTACCCGAAAGTCCCGGAAGCCTCGAACTTCTTGCCATCCCAGCTGAAAACAATCTCTGATTTGGCCGAGTCCAAGCTGACGCCATCATCGAGATATAGGGAGCCGGTGGCCTTGCCGTCGAGCCCGGGCGCAACAACAATGGTGAAGTCTTGATTCCGCACATCGGTGGTCGTGTTCGCCGAGCGAGTTCTCATGGGCACGATGTAGCCCCCCCTAAAGTGCACCGGGATCTCCGTCCAGTCGACATTCTCCTTCCTCACAACGCCGCCCTGTCCACGAACACGGTCGCCCGTCCAAAAGTCATAAAAGACGTCATTGGGCAGGTAAATGTCGACGCCGGTAGCTTCGTCGTCAACGACAGGCGAGACGAGCAGTGCGTCGCCCCACAGCCACTGAGTCTGCACACCTGCCGCGGCGTCGTCCCCGGGCCACCCGAACCACAGCGGTGCAGCCACGGGAGCGCCGGTGGTGCTGGCGGCGTGCAGGGCCGTGTAGAAATAATCGAGCAGGCGGTAGCGGGCATCGATGGCGCGCTTGGCCGCGTCAGTGACCAGAGGCCAGCGGTAAAACTCCTGGCTGGGCGACGAGATGTCTGCGTGGTTGCGATAAAAGGGCTGAAAGGCTCCCAGCATGGCCCACCGCGCGCAGAGGTGCTCGGTGGTCTCGCGGTTGAAGCCGCACACGTCGGAGCCGACCATGGGCATAGCATGCATGCCGGCAAACGCAAGCAGCTGGGTGATGGCGGTCCGGTAGTCGTCCCATGTCGACGCGTTGTCGCCGAACCAGTGGGCCGCGTGCCGGCCGGTGCCGGCGAAGGTCGAGCGCGTGAGCACGAACGGCCTCTTCCCCGGGTGGAGCGATTGCAGGGCGGTAGCCGTCGCACCGGCCATCATGTGCCCGTACAGGTTGTGAGTGTCGTACTGGCGGGAGCCGTCGGCATTGGTCACGTTGGTGAACAGGGCCCCCGAGCTCAGGTCGCCGACGTGGTTGGCAATGCGGTAACCCGGCGAGAACAGGTCGCGCCCGCCGAGGCCCAGCCTGAGCTTCGACTGTGTTGGGGGCACAAGCGGGCTGAAGTGGTCACCCGAGACGTTCGCGTTCGCTGACGCTGCCGCTGCCGTGCTTGCGTCGCCCATGCAGTGGATGTCGCCGCACATGTTGGACGCCTCGTCCATGTCCACCCACAGCGCATCGGCCGGCACGCCCTTTGTGGGGTCGTAAAAGCTCATGATCTCGCTCGTCCACCACTGTTGGGTCCCCGGCGCAAACCAGTCGGGCCACACGACCTCGCCGGCCCACTGCCGACCGCGATACCACGATCCGCCGGCGGCCTTGAGGAAGGCTCCCTGTTCGGCGCCGCGGTCGAACGGCCCGTACCCGGCCTGGTAATGAATCCCGGGATCAAGGATTTGGATGTAATGCTGGTTGTTATGGTGCAGCGTATTGACAAAGTCGCGGACCCGGTCCAAGGGGAACTGGTTGGGATCAGTGGTGAAGTCCTGGTGTTGGTCCATGTAGTCGATATCGCCCCACATGGTCTCGAGCGGAATTCCCGCGGCCGAGTAGTTGGCTGCCACTTCAGCTACATAGTCGATATTGGGCCACCCGTACTTGCACTGGTGGAAGCCCAGCGTCCAGTACGGCATCATCGCCGGTAGTCCCGCCACCTCGGCATACTGCTTGCTCACATCCGACGGGTTGGGACCTGCAAGGAAGTAGAAGTCGAGCACGCCTCCGATCGTATTGTATTCGAGATATCGCTGCCCGTCTTCCTGGTCAATGACGATGTCCATACCGCTGGCACTCAGCAGGAAGACGCCGTGGGTGCCGGATCCGCCACGGTGGTCAAAGTAAATGGGATGAGAGCCGTAGAGGTTGGAGTTCCGGGGGATGAATGGCGACTCGGCATTCCAAAGCGTCCGTTTGTACCCACTTGCCGGCAGTCGTAAGCTGTCCGAGTGCTCCCCGAGCCCATAGAGACTTGCATTCTGCGGCAGCAGTGTGCGCAACCGGACATACTGAGTTTCAAAGACAAGCGGCATCGACGAGCTGTCAAACAGGACCTCGCCCGACTTCTTTCTGGTTACTTTGAAAGAGAAGGGATCCTTGGTGTACGAGAACTGCAGTGCCGAGCTTCCCACCGTTGCGCCCTGCGATCGCGGTCGAGGGAACACATTCTCCTGCACCTGGTAGACTTGGTAGTCTGCGTCCTCGATAAGCACATGGAGTCGCGAATCTGATAGGGGAGTCAGCGTGTCTCCAGCAAAAATCTGGGGCGGGCCATTTTACCCGTTTGGTACTCAACTAATAACCGAAGGTTGCTTATATCTTTGCTGTACAGGTTGCAAGCTCCGGCAAGCGTCAACGAGGCAGTGAGGTACGAATCGCCCTGGGTGACGTCGGTCGCCACATAGCCAGGACACGCAGAAGAGCGAGGCGTATGCCTGTTTTTGGGTATCGTCAAGGCCGTCGTTGTGCCCAGCACCAAGACGATGGTGAGAAAGCCGAGAACAACCATGGCGACCTCTTTCGGACGTAACTTCCTCGATGCATAGAAGGGCCCAAGAAGGAAGTTCCGGGGAGGCGAGAATTTAAAGTCGGCGGAGCTAGTGGCCCACATGCTGAACGATTCAAACAAAAAAAATGGATTACATCCAGCCAATCTGTCTTGCGGCCGCGGTCCAACACCGGGGGGTACACAACGGGCAGGTGTGATGAGCAGTGGGCGATAGGCTCGCATGTTTAATTGCGAAGCTGGTTGGGCACTTCATCTACGACTATATCAACTCCTGCGCCCCAAGGGCACCACAACAGCAAAATGCAGCACTGCGAGCCATGGTCTTCTCTCTTGGCATCATCACCGTCGAGAAGGGGGGCCATATGCCGGTCGGGTTGTGCATGCGCTTTCTGCAGAGGACCATATCAGCATGGCCCTCACGCGGCCTGGTGTCGGTGGTAACCCGTGACGAGCATCGGCTGTGACGGGATGATGCGGTGGCCGCCTCCACTTTTTTTTTCTTTAGTCTTCCTTTTGCATACCGCTGAAGCGGCGGTTAACCCCTCCCATTTTGCCCCTGATCAAATCAGAATAGGGGGTAGGGTTGCTGTTTCACCGGCGCCCGAATGACAGCGGCGTATGCTCACCTAACAGCGCTGTATGCCCGCTCAACCAATCCGTATGCTGACCTTTATTTCCCCGTATGCTCACATAACCAATCGTTGGTGGTTGCGGTTCGAATTAAGGAACACCACACGTGGCAGCCACCGACCAAACTCTGGGTTTTATTTCCGAGCCGCCGATCTGTGGGGTTTGGGATGTGTTCGGGTTTCCATCCACAAGAAAAGAGACCGAGGTTCGACAAGAAATACAAGGTTTGCCTCGTCCCACGGCCGACCACCGCGGTCCGACATTCTGTTTTCCCTCCGCATGGGTCCCCGGCCGGGCCATTGTTTCCGGACGGGCCAATGGTTCGGACGGGCTCGCGGCTCACACGGGCACGCGCACGAGGGAAAAAGCTGGTTTTGTGACCGGGGCAAACTTGCACGACACAAGCATTTGAGACAAAAACTGAGGAGCACCCCTATTTTTTTTCCTTTCCCTTATTTGAACCAGAGCATCATTGCACTACGTGATGCTGTATTGCTTGGGCGACTGCAACCTCTCACCGAGTGACCGCCGACACAGAAGATCAGCGGGCATCTCCGATAGATCTTAAAAAACGGCAAAGAAGATGCCAGCAAATCGATCGCACCGGACTTCCAGTTGCCTGTTGCGGATCGATCCGCTGGTTGCTTGCACCGGGGTGAATAAATGAGATCGGATCAGCTGCGGCAATTTCAACGGCGGCGCAGGTGCGGGATGGTGGCATCACCGGACCGGACACCGTTGCATCCATATCGCCGTGACCCCAGCCGACAGCCGAGACCTACTTCCTACGCTTTTTTTTTCGGACAGTTTGACAAAATGCAAACTGGTCGCTCTGGACCCTCATCAGCCCGGTTTTTTATTCAGGGTAATGATTCTTTTGCTATGACGGCTGACCCGGTCACGGAACCTGAGTAACATGGCAAACATGGGCGGATGACGAGATGGAGGTGCCGGGGCAGAAGAGCACCGTGACGCTCCGACGTCGGCTAGACAGATCGGCGCCATGGTCCGGACCCGGTCTCTCCCTGCTGCCGGGTGCGGCCTCCGATACCGATTAGGTAGGTAGGAGGGACGTGCACTGGCGATACAGTGCGTTCACCGGTTCTTATTTCAACTTGAACGATTCCTCCACCGGCTGGGAGACGGTGGGAGGACATCCGGGAAGCGGCAATAGTTCAAGGCGCTCCGGCGAGGGTCAAGGTCTCAATCGATCTATGCGTTGAGCAAGTTTAAGGTGATTTGTGGTCTTGCTCCTCCGAGCAGACCGTCGGGAGTGGGGTTGAAAAATAACTCTGAACGGCTTCTGTCCGTAGTCACATTCAAGTTACCTTATCTTCCACATAACTCTTGATCACTTTACGTTTTCTTTCAGCAATGCTAGTGAGTACCAAAAAAAACCAGAACAAGAGAAAACGTGGCTTTCTCAAATGAATTCTCCAAAAAAAGAATGTGACCCTGACCCGATTTGAACGGATAACCTTTCGATCTGGAGTCGAACGCGCTACCCTGTTTGGAGTTGTTAGCGAAGAATTCATCCGGATGGATGGTGAAATGAACGTACGTTGCGCCACAAGGCCCTTTTCGGTTGTTGAAAGTCTGGGCTCAAAATTTCACCCATCAAGCACCGAACCATCCATTTGTCAACCCAACAAACACAGTTGGCCAGCGTTATCGGTCATATCCATCTTCTTCATCGGTCACTCAACAAAAGTTCAGATGTGGTTGACGTGGACATAAGACCTCCAAATAGATGCAGGTCACAATCTGTTCTATGTTTCTTGATAGCTGAGATAGGTTCCCTGGGGAAACAATGCCGAGTGTTAGGCCAGGCAGGGAACACACGGACCACAGCAACTGTATTTTTAGCCATGGCCACCGGGCCATCCTCTCTTCCACAAACAAGCATCCTTAGCAACAGGGCTTTCTCAACTCCACTTGTAACACCCACTCCAAATACCCCTTCCATCACGTTGGTTTGATTCCCTCACGCAATGTCGCCTTCATCCAGAATTCCGACTGGATAAATAGCCCAGTGTTCCGCGACTCCCAGGGTTTGTCAGGATTCAAGACGGCAAGATCGAACCTCCGGAAGAGCTACAGGGAAAGACGATGTCAGTACCTGATGACGACAAACCAAAGACACACTTCGTAATAACTCACCTCAACAAATATCTTGTTCAGCTCCATAAACGCAACCCCCTTCCCCAGACACTGCCACCTCCCCAGCCCGAAATGCAGATCCAGTGTCGCATCCATCTCCTTCACCTTCGCCGGATCGGCTCCGTCCTCGACCAGCCATCTCTCCGGCCGAAACTCATCGGCATCATCGCCCCAAACATCCGGTCGGCGAAACACACCCCACGCGCAATACCCAACCTTGGTCCCGGGCGGCAGGTAGACGCCGTCCCAGGTATCCCCCGACGGCGGGACGAGTTTCGGCACGGGCGACGTCGCGGGCGGGAAGATGCGCAGGCCCTCCTTGATAACAGCCTGCAGGTAGGGCAACTTGAGCGCGTCCGCATACGAGATGACCTCGTCCCACGGCCGGTTTGCATGAGCGGTACTTTCCAACTCGGCACGCAGCCGTGACAGGACGCGCGGGTTCGTAGCAAGGTACAGCGCCGTAGCCCGGATCGCCGTCGCCGTTGTATCTGAGCCTGCGATGATCTGAAGCAAAACCTCGGACTCGGCCTCGTCGCGGGTGAGACCGTGGGCGAGGAAGGAGCCGAGCATGTCGCGCGGCGCGTCGTCGGCGACGTGTTTGAGTTTGTCGGTACTATCCCCCTGGAATCGTGCCGCGACGGTGTCGCGCGCAATGCCCATGATGCGCCCGAAGCCGAGGGCGTCGTGGTGCGAGGGCAGGAGGCGCGCGAAGAGCGGCGAGGCCACGACCGAGACGATCCAGGGGTAGACGATGGACACGGCGATGGCGGTGAGCTGCTGTTCCATGGTCTCGAGGTAGGCGTACATGTCCGAGTCGGAGGCGAGGAAGCCGAAGATGCGGCCGAAGGCGATGTCGGAGAGTGCGTCGAGGGTGAAGTACTGCGCCTTGCGGCCAAAGTCGAATGCCTTGTTGGCTGGCATGTATTTGGTCGCGATGAGGTTGGCCAGCGCTAGGATGTTGCGGTCGATGCGGTGCTCCAGGTTGTCCACCTCGCGGCCCGAGTACTTGGGTGTGTTAGTCTGTGGCTTGCGGACGATGAGAAGGGGAGAGGGAAGTACCCCGGCGGCCATCTTGGCCCGCAGCTTGGTGTGCTCGTCATCGTCGAGGAGCGTAATGAGATTATCGCGGTGCGGGTTGAAGCGCAGAGCCAGGTACCAGTCGGAACGCTGGTAGGGAGACCGCACGGCTAGGATGTGCCGGAGCAGCTTGGGGTCGCTGGTGATCACCTCGTTGGGCGCGATGCGCGCGATGGACCCATATTTCTGGTTTGCCTCGTAGAATTTGAGGTGAAGTTGTCCGCTGAGCGTGCCGCGTAGCAACCATAGCTTAGAGAATCCGGAGCTGAACGGTCCGGGGATGTGGCGGAGACGGAGGTACTGCCGGACGGTCGGGATGAACCAGAAGAGGACGAGCGAGACGGCTAGCGCGCCGGCTACGAGTGTCTGGTAGTGCGTGGTTGCCAAGTCGACTACGGCCATGATGTCTGACTGCTTAAGGTACTGGCATACTATACAGTGCGGGAAAAAAAAACGAAAGAGAGTTGAGGGAATACACTGGAGTGTGAACAACTACCCCGCTCGGGTTTGGCTGTCCTGCAGCCTGCAGGACTGAGGAGATAACAATCCCCGTACGGTCTGGGACGAGGGGCATACCCGATTTGGAGTGTTTGTCGATGGATCTACGGTTTATACCCCAGGAATCTGAGGGGCATAAAGTGTTGGCGAGAAGTCGCGAAATGGATACTTTTTTATTACAAAGATCGTTTTCAGGCATTTCTCGTCGCTCGGGGATTGAGCTGTTTCTGAGTTTCCTCTTTCGAACCTTCAGAACCTCCGACGTCAACCCCACTGCCCCCCCTGGCAGAACTTCTGATGCCCTATTAGATGTTCTTCGCGGCTAATGGACTGACTGGCAGGAAGTTGTGGGTGAGAGAGACTTGATACGTATAGCTAAAAAAAAATTGCGGATTTAATCGCATAGGGGGGAAAGGGGGTAAAAGACGGGCTCTGGCTTACACCGGAATATGACACGGAAGCAGATCAATACCTTTTCTTCTACGAACAAACGCCGTTTAACGTATTAAATTATCATTCGATATATTCCGTACAGGCGTTTTCTTTCTTTCCAAAGGCATCGGATTCTGCACAGGCCATAAATTCTGTTCCTTGTCAAGCGCATACCGGACCGTCCTGATCCAAAGCCCACCCCCTAGTTATTTTGAAGCTTGCAATGTCGTCAACCCGCTCTGGGCCACGGTTTTGAACCCGCCATCCAGATTAACCACGTCCTTGAACCCACTCTGCTCCAGTATACGGTATGCCAGATACCCACGATACCCAACTTGACAATAAACCAGCGTCTTCTTCTCCTTATCCAACCTGTCCAGATTCTCCCGCAGCGTATTGATCGGAATATTCACCGCCCCCTTTAGAAACCCCTTGGCCAGCTCGCCCGGCCCGCGCACATCAACAACCTGCATCCCCTCTAAGTCCTCCGCCGTCATCTCATCCGCATGCACGACCCGCACATCTCCCCTCAACACATTCCCCCCAATAAAACCCGCCATATTCACCGGGTCCTTGGCCGACCCGTACGGCGGCGCATACGCCAACTCGAGATGTTCGAGATCGAAAATCGACATGTGAGCCTGCATCGCCGTCGCAAGCACATCGACGCGCTTATCCACGCCCGCGGCGCCGATCACCTGCGCGCCAAGCAACCGGCCATCACCCCTCCGGAACGCAACCTTGAGCGACACCGGATGCGCGCCGGGATAGTATCCCGCGTGGTCGGGCGGGTGCGCAGACACCCACAGCGGATCGAGCCCCATCCTCCTCAGCTCCCGGACCGACAACCCGACCACGCCTACCGTCATCTCAAAGACCTTGACAACAGCGCTGCCGACGTTGCCGCGGTACCCTACGGCCCGTCCGCAGATGTGGTCCGCGGCCATCCGGCCCTGGCGGTTCGCGGGGCCGGCGAGCGCCGTCACGCGCGGCAGGCCCAGCACGCGGTGTTCCGTCTCGACCATGTCGCCGACAGCGTAGATGTCCGGATCGTCGGTGCGCATGTGCACGTCGACGACTACGCCGCCCGCCTTGCCGATCGGCAGTCCGGCGGCCCGCGCGAGCTCGGTTCGTGGCCGGACGCCGAGCACCAGCAAGACCACATCCGCGGGGACGACGCGGCCGGAAGCGGTCGTCACGGCGTCGGGAGAGATACTAGCGACCCCGTCACCGAGGGCGAGCGAAATCCCGTTCCGTCGCAGCTCGGCATGGACCGGCTCGGCCATGTCGGCGTCCAGCGGCGGGAGGACATGCGGCGCCAGCTCGACGAGCGTCACGTCCAGGCCCGCCAGCTTCAGATTCTCGGCCGCCTCGAGCCCAATGAACCCGCCCCCAATCACCGCGGCCGTCTTGGCTTTGTGTCCGGCGATATACGCCTTCGCGGCGTCGAGATCGCCAATGGTGGTGAGATGGAACACATGCGGCAGGTCCACGCCCGGGATAGGCGGCGTGAGCGGCGCGGCGCCCTGCGCGAGGATCAACTTATCGTACGTCACGGTCTTCGTTTCGTTGTTTGGACCCAAAACAGTAACGGCATGCGCCGCCCGGTCGATGCTTGTCACTTCGTGGTTGACGAGCACGTCGACGTTGAACCGCTTCTTGAAGCCCTCGGGCGTTTGCAGCAGGAGTGAGTTGCGGTCGGGGATGGCGTCGCTCAGCGCGTAGGGGATGCCGCAGTTTGCGAAGCTCGGGTAGGGCCCCTTTTCGAAGACGGTGATGAGTGCTTTCTCGTCGAGGCGGCGCAGACGGGTGGCGGCGGACATGCCGCCTGCGACGCCGCCTACGATGACGATTCTTTTTTGGGTGCGTGAAGGCATTTTATTCGAGCTTGTTTCTGTGATGGTAAAAGAGTTGGAAATAGAGCCGGATGCACAAGTGTGAGAATGACAGGCTTATATGCGCGCACATGATGTTGGTGCATTTCTCAGCAGCAGCTCTGGATCTGGCCATTTCGCGTCGTCCCGGCGTATATCAGGTGAATCAAGAAAATGTTACGGGATGAAATGCACAACTGTACCACACGGTCGGACCTGAGCGCGTTGGGCGTATCCAGACACGCCACCATCATGAACTTGCCACATTAACCTGCCCATTCCCTTCGCAACCCCATACCTTATCACCAGCGACCACGAAACACAAGCCCAAAGTAAATTGTAGGCTCTGGGGGGCACCTTGCTCTTCAACTTGACTGGCGAGGGGGGGTTTATACTCTTGGGAATTGTGGGGTTCTGGAACAGGAGAAAGGAACGACACATCCCTTTCTTTCCTTGCCCAGGTTTCAAGTACCTCGTTCCTCCGGTCCTTTGACACAGATTTTGGACGGTGTGACGTCACCTTGTCGTCGACCTCGTCCCACCCTCGATCCACCGAACCCGGCCGGACCCAGATCCACCATGCCGGACGGCCCGACCCGGGCAAACCGAACTCCGAGATCTTTGAAACCCCCGAAACTCTCCACCGACCCGTCTAGTTCTAGACCCTCAATGCTAGAAGCCTCCCGAAGTTTGCGCGGACAAAAGTCTCCGAAATTTATCGGCCATACCGATCGCCCGAGCGGGAACCTGACGAAATGATTGCGAAAGAGTTACGTTGTTCTCCAGGTCGAAACTGCTGCAGAACGGATGCGTCCCCTGTGTTATGTACCCTTTATGGCACCAGAAGAATGGCGATCATGGTCTATGTGTCAACAAGGGGTATCGCAGCACTGGGTTCGGCCCGGGAAATGGGTAGCGCCTGTTCCGAAGAAGAGGCGTTCTACTTATTTCGCTGCTGTGGAGGAACAGCGGACCCGAGGGATTTGAGGCCCTTGCAGTCAATGGAGTTAAACTCGGTTTTTAATCGAGGTTTATTTTTCTTCTTCTCCTTTTTTTTTTTTTTTTTTGAAGGAGGGGGGCCTTTCTTATGAGTGTATTCCGAGCCCTCTGTATCCCATGCAACGAGCCGGTCTACACAAGCCCCTGAAGTCTTGGCTCTTCTCAACCACGGCTTTGTCCCGGGCCAGTCTGGCAATGCGGTACACCCATGCGTGTGGACTTCTGGCTGTTGTTATTACCTATTGAACCGGATCTGCTTCTGAAGAAGAGAACATCGCTCCAATGTGAGATCTCACCGCATTCTTTTGCGCATACTTCTACCGTTAACGGACGCTTTGTGGACCTTTTCAGGGCGGAAGTTAGAGAGCTGGCTGCGGAATGCCGCCCATCCCTTGCTAACACAGTCGATGCTTGTGCCTGGGAATGCTGACATGTGCTAATGCAGATACGTACGGGCTTCTGGGATAGCCTAAGGTGCCTAAGACCCGAGTATGCCCAAGCCCGGCCCGCAGACGGCGCTCCAGGAATAAGACGAGGCGATATGCCAGGAACTGGGCCATTAGGGAGGTGACAAGCGCCATGGATTGGGAAAATACTGACCGGCACTAGGTTAAGGACATTTGGCAAGTGTGAGTTCCGTTGTCCCGATACCTTTGCCGAGAGCCAGGAGACCGGATACCGATGGGGCATTCGCCCTCTGACACCGGAAGACCTGTGTTCTACACCGATGTCTCACAATACCTAAATTGTGCCGCACGATAACCTCTAGTGCCAATCGGGCAATCTTTGCCCGATTATGCGGTTTTCCTTGTCAGAATGAGGGGAACTACCGAACCATTTGGCATGGTCAGCCAGCCACAACTGTCTGTCTGTTCCCGCATGCATGAGAAGTCCGCATTGCTTCGAGAGTCTAGACTCACGCTGTGGCGTTTTTCAGCTCGAAAAAATCCAATAATTCGGCGGTTCTCCGAATTCGATTGCCGATTGTCGCCTTCGGCTTTCCTCAGTAGGCTGGATGCATCAAGGCGTGGTCCAGGGCAATGCAGCTCCAACTCGGGCTCAACTCTGCATGAACTCTACATTTGGGGACCGTCAGACGCCTCCTTATAACATTGTCGAAGGTTGGAAACCCTCTTGGACTTGTGCCATGTTCTCGAAAATCTTGAAAGGCATAGAAGGTGTTAATAACTTTCCCCAGCTCAGCGCACACAAGAGACATGATCACCTGGCGCTGGCATGGGCACCGAGGGGTCCTCGGCGTCATTACGCACCCTCCTCGTTGTTACCCTCTCAAGCAGCCTCATTTCTTATCGAGAACCATGGCCTCCGACGCCAAAGCTGAGAAGCTGGAGGACGTGCTTCAGGGTGACATCTGGAGCAGGGGATTCCCAAAATACCACGAGACGTATTACCTGTTCCAAATTAACCCACTAAAAACAACAGAGTTTGCGAAGAACCTAAAGAGCCTGGTTATCGACAAGTCCCAGGTTACCAACAAGCCAAGTCTCATATCGAGCCTGAAAATGGTGAAAGGGGACTGGGAAAAAATCGACGCGGAGAAAAAACGGGCGGAAGCAGCTCACCAGGAGCCCCAAAAATTACCTGTGGCAAACGCATTGATTGCCTTTACTTTCAAGGGCTTGAAGGCTGTCAGTACCGCGAACGAGTTTGATGCCACTTCTCTGAGTCGTTGACCTTCATTAGCTCCAAGCGGGTCTCCCGAAGAAGCGCTTGAGCCTCGCCACAGTTCAAATGACTGATAAGGCTTTTTCCGGGGGCATGAAAGCGGACGCCGACGCGTTAAGTGACCCATCTATCACAGAAACCTCGAGTCTATTTGCAAATACCGAAGTGATCCATGGGTTACTCAAGGTCGCTGGAAACTCCCGTGAAATGGTCAATGACTTGCTGAATGAGATCAAAAAAGCTCTGAAGCACCACGATAAGGTCATTGAGGACGTTCCCGGGGGAGACAAGGGCCGGATTGACGGTGCTACGAGAGAGGGGGATCACCGGGGAAAAGAACAGTGAGATTTGCCCCACATAAACATGACCCGCGTCCTAATTCCACCATTAGTTTCGGCTTCGAGGACGCCATCTCCCAGCCCCTTATGAAGGATATCGACACCATTCCAACCTTGCCCTCGGGCGCCTTCAGCATGGTCACTGACCCCGAGATCCTGATGGTAACAGAGGAAACCCACAGACCCGATCCTGCCCTCAAACGTCCCGACTGGATGCATCAAGGCTCGTTCCTCGTGTTCCGCAAGCTCCAGCAAGATGTCGACGCTTTCAACGCGCTCTGCGACCAGAACTACGCAAACCTTGGATGCCAAAACGCCTCGCACCTATCCGCCAAACTCATGGGTCGCTGGCCAAGTGGTGCCCCGATCACAATGCCGGAATTCGCGACTGTCCATGCCGATGGCACCAAGGAGGAGATGGAGAAGAGGAAACGGCTCAACGACTTTTCCTACGAGCCGGTTGATCGCCCGCCGTCGACCGGACGGCTCTGCCCCCTTGTTGCGCACATCCGCAAGACGAATCCTCGCGAACGTGTGGATTCTAACAGCGGCGACATTGGGCATCGGCTCGCCAAGATCATCCGCAATGGGATTCCCTATGGGCCCGATTGGAAACAAAAGGGCGACAGCGCGAAGCGCGGACTGTTGTTTGCGTGCTACCAGGGCAGCATTGATGATGCATTTAGATTCATGCAGATGGCTTGGTGCAACGAGGAGAAGTTTCCCCCGTTCAAAGCCCAGGGTGGGGTTGGGATTGATCCGATTGTAGGCCAGCATCAACATCGCGAGAAGATGAAGTCGTTGATCCTAGAGGGCGATGAGAAGAAAGGGTATCTCAGCCTGCCGGTCAACCCGCGGCTGGTGACGTTTCAGGGGGGAGAGTACTTTTTTGCGCCGTCGATCAAGGCACTGAGTGAGGTATTGAGCGCGGATTGAAGTGTTGGTGTGAGGCTTCACAAAGTATATGGGGTATCTTGGCATTTTCTCATGGTAGGTAGTCGGGGTTACGATGATGAATATCTAGTCTAGTTTCTCGGATCCTTCTCAGGTTTGTTGGTTAGCTGCCAGCAGCGGCCTAATAGTGTTGTTCTCTTGTTAGCAGCTATGTTCGTTTCCAGGATAGGTGCCTAATGAATGCGGAATGCGCACAGCCCTTCAAATTTGCTGCTCTAACTCCTTACCTACGGTAGTCAAGGTGCCTACACCTCCGTCTCAACTGTGGTGTCTATGCACCTCTCGGTGGTCATTGTGACTCAAAGTGCTGTGTCATGGACCTCCGCATCCCATCAGCTCCGGAAACCGCTTTGAATTTCATCGGTCACTGCAAAAAAATGCCTTGAACGTGCTCGAGAAGTATCCAAGATGGACGGGAAACGCAGCTTGGGTCCCCGCTGATCACTGGTCTGCAACGTGAACTACTGAACGCGCAGGATGTCGTTAGTTCGGCATCTTCGATCGTTTCGGTCACGACCAGCTTTCAACTTTGACCACCGCACTGCTTCTTCGGTAAAAATTGGTGGGTTACACACAAATGGCGCTCCAACTTCAATGCGGACGCTTCCGAGAAAGGTGATGTCGAGGGTCTCGAAGTCTCGATGGGCCGAAACCTGCAGTTGTGTTCGCACATTTGACCCCAAAGGGGCCACCAGAACCGGAAGGAAAGCTCCTATCGAGTGGCGTGTTTGTGCCTCTCAGAGAGAGGGGGAGAGAGAAGTTTCCATTCGACGGTTCAAAGTGCTGCAATGCGCTACTGGGGACTGCAGGCGGTCGGACTCTTGCCATTGTGCAGCGCGGCACGCTTTCAGCTCGCCACACGCGCATGTATACTGCAAGCCTCAGCCTCGGTTTTCTTTGAAGACCGGACGGCAGTCCACAAGTGGCCTTGCCGAACCCCGCTCTTGTAGAAACACCATCTGTATATTGCCGAATCCAGGATGCCGATATGACGCCGGGGTCAAGTCTAGGTAAGCTTTATTACATTGCGAAGTGCGTTCTGGTGGAATTCGTGTGGGTCTGGTTGCAGCATTTGACCACACGAGGATGCAATAGAATGCAAGGACCTTTTGGGGGGGGGGCGACTGAGATGCTTGAGCAGATGCCCTGACACCCGAAGGAATGAAGGCGTTGGAAAGAGGGGGGTTATGTTGACCTATTACCTATGATACAAACTCCGGACGGGGATGCAGATTGAGTACATGTAAATGTGTTACGCAGCTGCCCCTTCTTTGAGAAACAATCACCTAGTACCTTCTCTCTTCTGAGAAAGAACCTATTACACCGAGCCCTCAAACCCCAACTACAGCACCCGTCGAACAGAATGCCCAATTTCCTCGGCTTCATGTCCGAGGCGGTGGTCCCGTCCTGGCCCAACGCATCGAAGTCAGAGAATTTGCTCGCATATCACGATGTCGAGAAGACCGGGGTCTTTCTTCCGCGACAGTCTGCCCAGAAGAACTCCAAACAGCTTTCCCTTGTCGCTAAATTTCTCCTCCTGGCTTTCGTCTTTGCTTCGGCTATTTCTTTTGGACAGCCTATTGCTGAATTTGCCGCTCGGGCCTACACAGCGGTCCTGCGTTGTGGCGGCCCTCGTCCTCAGGGGCCCATCCAAGTTCAATTTGATGACCCTACGCCCGCAGACTTGAACAGGACCTTTTTCCCGGCAGCA
Source organism: Echria macrotheca (assembly GCA_030411725.1). Classification (NCBI taxonomy): domain Eukaryota; kingdom Fungi; phylum Ascomycota; class Sordariomycetes; order Sordariales; family Schizotheciaceae; genus Echria; species Echria macrotheca. The sequence continues at coordinate 1,420,703 of MU839831.1, read as the reverse complement.
AAACCGTGGAATGCAGACATTATACAAGACCGCAAAGCCTGGACGCTCACGTGCAGCAGCAACACAAATGCATGCAGCAATCTCGTTGATGGCGACAAGGAGACAGACTGGAAAAGCGAGACCAAGGCGGGTGTTACCCACTGGATAACCATCGATCTGGGAGCAGAGTATCTTGTGCATAGTCTCCAGGTGACATCGAGCGTAAGCTTGGGTTTCGAAAACGGGCCCCGGAATCACAAAGTGGAGGTTGGCCGAGCACTTGCAGATCTGCAGGTGGTAGCCTATGGAGCCTGGAGAGATATCGGTGGAGGTAATTACACCTTAATATCTTCACCAGAGAGTCATTTTGTGCTTACCAAAGACCCAAGCTGCAATATTTGAGCCGCGCCATGCCCGATATATCAAGCTCTCGGTCGTCGACACAAACAAGGATAAGGGGTTCGTCGCAATCAGTGAAATCCAAGTCTGGAAGCTCCCTGCCGAGAACGTCCAGAAGCCCGAGGGAGGCATATGGACCCACACGGTGGATTTTCCTCTAGTGCCCGTCACGGCCTGGTTGAACCCCAAGACCGGCAGGCTGGTAACCGTGTCATCTAATTCCCCGAACGGATTCGCCAAAGAACAAAAGCCTCACGAGACGGTGCTTTCCGAGTGGGATCCCAAAACACTTAAAGCCACCGTGAAAGTCGTTGCCGAGACGAATCACAACATCTTCTGCCCCGGCACGTCGATGGATGAGAATGGCCATGTGCTCTTCACGGGCGGGTCCTCGTCAGACATCTACAGCATTTACGACCTCGACAAGTGGGTAAAGCCGGACGACAATCGAATCGTGAAGGCTCGAGGGTACCAGGGTCAAACATATCTGTCGGATGGCAGGACCTTTATGATCGGGGGAACCTGGTCGGGTCAAAAAGTAAACAAGGACGGCGAGATCTATGATCCCAAGGCGGCTGGCCAGAAGTGGACTTTGCTGAACAAGATTTCGGCGGACTACATCAAGATGAGACCGAGTCGATGCCATCCGGATTCGAAAAGCACGCATACAGACTGCGTCACGGAGGACTGGCAGCAGCACCATCCGTGGCTTTTTGCCTGGAAGAAAGGTACCGTCTTCCATGCCGGCCCCTCCAAGCAGATGAACTGGTTCTTCCTTGCCAAGGGTTCGGAAGACGTTAAGCCTGTAGGTTTCCGACTCGACGACGATGATGCTGTTTGCGGCGCTGCGGTTATGTACGACGCCGCTGCGGGATCCATACTCACCGCGGGCGGTGCTCCTAACTACCACTACTGGGTGAAAGCCGAAGACCACAGCCTAGGATATCGCTACCCTGCTACCAACAACGTCTTCGGCATGACGCTCGGAAACCCCGGCGACCCGGTTACTACCACAAAGCTCGCCTCCATGGCACACCCCCGCATATTCGGCAACGCCGTCATTCTCCCCACGGGCGAGATCTTCATCGCCGGCGGTCAGACCAAGGGTGAAGGCTTCCACGATGACGAGTGGGTGGAATACCCGGAGATATATAACCCTGCCAGGAATGAGTGGCGCAAAGGCTCCCGCAACTCCATCCCCCGCACCTACCATTCTTGGGCCCTCCTCCTCCCGGACGCGACCGTCATCGTGGGAGGTGGAGGTCTCGACATTCTCAGGGACAAGACGAACCACTATGATGCGCAGATCTATCAGCCGGACTACCTGTTCAAGGGGACGCCGAGGCCGAAGATTGTGGGGCAAGATGACATCGGGCAATGGAAACTCAAGAGCACGGTCTCTATTCAGACCGACCTGGAGGTGGACCTTGATGCGAGCCTCATCCGGTACAGCGCCGTGACGCACGCCCTCAACAATGACCTGCGGCGCATTCACCTCAAGCTTACCAAGAAGACAGGGTCGGCAGGCGGGGCGTTTGAGTATACGGCCGATATCCCGGAGGATCCGGGAGTGGCGCTGCCGGGGTATTGGATGCTTTTTGTGCTGAAGGGGGGCGTGCCGAGCGTGGCCAAGACGGTGAGGCTGCACAAGGACTAAACTCCAGTCCCCAACAAGTCAACTCTGGGGATGACAGACTTCAGTCAGTCGGCAGCCGGGAGGAAGAAATGCTGTTGTATAATTCGCACCCTGGGGCTAGAAACGCATTAGCGACAAACTCAGTGTGCGGTGCTAGTTAGCCTTAGAGGAGAATTATCCTGTCGTTGGAGAGTTTTTCTTTTCGTCAGATGGTTTTATTCCTGTCGTTACCTAGGTAGTTTTATGCTATCCCCTTGCCCTGACTTAATACGGCCAGGATGCACCCTGAAGCGTTAACCAGCGTAGGGCCGCGCTGACGCGCCGAACGAAGCGACCGCGTATAGCACCAAGGACTACTTGGAAGGCTACTATTTTAGGGTTCAGCTGTATCCCAGTTTCTGGACATTTGACCTTCTATTTTCGGCATACCTTGCACATACGACCATAGGCACTGGAAAACTCGGGATCCCGTCCGCTCTCCCATAGATAAGCCAGCGACCGCCAGACTAGTAGTTGGGTCGGTGACGACCAGCGAATCCCTGGTGTTGTATGTTTTTTGCATCCTTCCTCTCAGCTGACCTTTTCTTTTTTCTTACCTCCAGTCACAGCACACTGAGCACAGGGATCGAATGCTGGCAGATCCTGAAATAAGCAGCCTTTTTCAACAAAAAGATAAGAAAGTCGTCAGATCATAAACATTATCGCTGCAACCACATAACTAGGTACACACACTAGCACATATACCGGTATACCCTCTTCCACGCCGGCCATTGTTGCCGCTCCTCCTCCTCCTGGGCCTTGATAATGCCCATCCGCCCAAAATCTCTCCTCCCCGTGTCGATATCCATGTCCTCTATCCTGATCGGCTTCGTCTTGAACCACAGCTTGTGTCCGAGATAAAACGCGAGCACCACCGGTATCGCTGCGCACTGGATGAAGAAATTCTCGGCCGCCTCGCCCGCCGTCGTCTGCGCATCACTGTCGATGGGCGAGATAGCCACCCACAGCTGCATCACCAGGATAAAAATGTTAAACGACAACCCTATCCAAGATCCAATGACACCGGCCTGTGCCTTGAACGCCATGTCTCGGACGGTCCGGTTGTGGTATGCCCACGCTTTTCGGAGGCGAATGTGCGCGAGGCAGATACTCGCCCAGGTAAAGATGGTGCTGAGACCGCTGATAGCCAGCAGCCAGTCGAAAATATTCGACTGGATCTCGGTGTCCGACAGGTAGGCGAGAAAGCCGACCAGCGACGTCAACAAGATGGCCACCAATGGCCGGCCGGTGCGATCGACGTAGGCGAGGATCTTGGGAGCCTGGCCCTGGTCCGCCAGAGCGGCGAGGGTGCGTGACGAGCCAAAGACGGCCGAGTTGCCAACGCTGATGACGGAGATAAGAATGACACCGTTCATGACGCTTGGAAGCACGGTCGCGCCGGCGCTCTCGATGGCGATGACGAAGGGACTAGCCGCGGCATCGGCGATGTGCGTCGCCCCGAGCAAACGTGGCTCATTGTACGGGACGAGTAGGCCGACGAGGGTGAGGGCAACGATGTAGAAAAGACTGATACGCCAGAAGACTTGCTTGATGGCGGTCGGCAGAGACTTGCGAGGGTTGGCTGTCTCGGCTGCCGCTAGACCGACCAGCTCCGTCCCGGCAAAAGCGAAAGCAGCTGTCACAAACACGCTGACGAACCCCTTGAAGCCGTTGTTGAACGGCCCCGGATCGGACCAGTATTTCCCCCCGATGTACCCTCCATTAGGGGTGCCGCCAATGTTGATAACGATCCCAAGGAGGCTGAAGTGGTCAGCTGAGGCTCTTGACCATTGGTGAGTAACTCACATGAAGCCAATGACGGCGGTCACCTTGAGGATGGCAAATACAAACTCAGCCTCTCCATAGCCCTTGACACCAAAGAGGTTGATGACGATGATGATGAAGAGAAACAGGGTAACGAAGATGGCGGGGTTGAGGTTTGGGTTCCAGTACCCGATGGTGTATGCGCCAGCAATGATCTCGAGTGGGAGCACAACAACCCATTGAAGGGCATAGCTGACCGGCAGTTAGCATAATGGCATCATCTGCTTTGCAAGCCAAAATACTCACTTCCAACCCATCGCGAACCCCCATGAAGGATCCAAAAACCTGGTGGAAAAGGCCGAAAAGGATCCGGCGACGGGGAAGATGACGGCCATCTCACCGAGCGCCTGCACGGTGCAGTACAGCATGGCACCAATGAAGAGATAGGCCAGCAACATGGAAGCCGGACCGCCCTGGCTGAGCGTCTTGCCAGAGGCAACAAAAAGGCCGGTGCCGATGGAACCGCCGATGGCTATCATCTGCAGATGGCGGCCTTTGAGCTCACGTGTCAGCAGCGAGCTGGCCGTCTTGGCGTTGGCGGTCTGCAGGTCGTAGTAGCGCTGACCGCGGTGCTCACGGGCGACGTGGACGCCTCCCGGCGCGCCGCCGAAGGCATATCCGTGCTGGGCGGGCAAACCATCGGCGCCCGTCACCTGGAACTCGACATTGGCGTCGGGGCCGAAGTGGCTGGCGTCCTCGCGGCGGAAGGAGTCGATGAAGCGGTGGGTGGCGCCGCGGAAGCCGGCCGAGAGGCGCTTCGCTTCGGCGGTGGCGCCACCGGGATGAACGGTGAAGCTGCTGCCCTCGGCCAGGCTCTGGCTGCGCTGCAGCTCGTTGAGTTCGAGATCGCGGCCGACCGTCATGGTCGCGCGGGGTTCATGGACCGACGGAGGTGACGGGCGTGTCGTGTCTCATGCGACGTCGACGTCGTCGTTGCTGGTGAGAGGTGCCGGCGTGGCGGGTTGGTGGGCGCAGGGGAGGGACGGTATATACAGCGTCGCAAGAGAGAGGCACAGTCGTTCCAGGCTGCATCGGGGCCTGCCGGAGATGAGTCTGGGTGCCGTGGGTGGTGCTGACACCGCCCCGCACTCAGCACGCAAGAATCTGGGCAACAGAGCAGTTGGGAGTCGAGATAGCGTTGGATGCTGGATCTGGTGCAGAGGCTGGCTGGCACTTGCGTGCACGACCCAGCATCGATTGTGCGCAGCCAGGGGAGGGGTGGCTGGAGCCGAGCCGGTTGGAGAGGTCGCCGTGATAAGAAGTGGTCGATGCGATGGAAGTCGTGGAAACTTTGGCAAAGCCAGCGTAAATTGCTGCAGCCAAATCGTGTGAAGCCAAGAGGGAAGGAGTTTGCAGGGGTGGCGTTGGAAAGATTTCGCTTCGTCCCCACATTTTGCAGGCATTTTGCACCCGCAGACCGGACAGGGATGTGCCACTGAGGAAAGAAGCCTAACTGAATCTGGGCCTGTTTTTTCCCACCTCGCCCGCGTGCTTTTCAACTCTTCACCAATCGAGCCTGGTGAGACTCGGCCACAGGCTTAGGTCGCATCATCACGGCACGCAATGTGGCTGGTGCTCTACACAGTATCTTCACAAGACACCGAGGCCAAGATGAGATAACGCAGCACGTGCTTGCACTCGACTACCTAGTGTACACTATTGCTGCTGCATTTGACCGCCGCCGTCAAGGTCGCTTTCTCCCCTCAATTTGCCACGAGGCGTCCCGCGGCGGCATCACTGACTGACCGCTGCGTGGGCGACGCACCCAATCCGGCTATCCAACCCGATCCCATCTTCTCAACACGCCACGGTCCTATTGCACTCTTGACGCAGGGGCTCACTGCCTTCAATGCATTGCGAGCAGGCCCTCCTCCTCTAGCGTCATGATAACAACAGTCAATAAACCGACGCTATCTTAGCCCACCCAGCGGGTGATCAGTCAGTTTTCTGTTTTATCGAGGGCCCGCTGTATCGGCATCCATCCCGCCTTAGCGCCGTCCATGACCGGTCCGACTCGAGGTTGGGAGGCGTCGCCGTTCCCCACCGCGATGCTGCGCTACGCTCGGCGGTACCCCTTTTCGCCAATGCGGGGTGAAACGCCATCCACCACGGGACGGGCGACGACTCTGGAGTCCACGATCCAACCATGATCGACAAAACGCTTAGCGTGTCACTTTGTCGGTGACCGGGCACATCTCGAGAGCCAAGAGTTGATCTGAGGATCCGGGTGGTTCCGGTACCGACTGGAGTTCGGGTGGACCGACTTGACGTATTGTACATCCCGGCGTTACTCGGAAACACACACATGCACACCGGTGTGACACGGCAAACTAAGTAGCTCAGAATGAAACAAAGCTAATATTACGAATATACGTGGACATCATGATCATGAGCGCCCTCGACTGGGGCTGTTCCGAGCCGGGCTTGGACTCCCGCTGCTCGGGAGAGGGTCAAAGTTCTGCAGCACTAGGGTAGACCCCCTCTCCCGACCCCGACTGCTAGCCGATTTGCTTCTCTCCATCGGCCGGACCATGGGCGGTGCCACCCGTAGACCTGCTGCGTCCAGATCATGATTCCCTGACGCGCCCCTATTCTCACCAACATCACTGACGGTGACGTGGATCGTCGTCGTCTTCATGACAGCGCTGCTAGTCTCGAGAGAATGGGCGGCAACGTGCCCTCGGGGTATCAGAGAATCTCGGCTCTGGGTGCGGCTCAACACCTTCCCATGGAGCGATCCTGAGTCGTCGTCAGTCTCCCCCGAGGTGGCCCTGCTCCCGACAACGCCCCCAGCTATTTTGGTTCTCCCGCGTTCGATATCGGTTGGCGGTCCGCGCTGTGCACTCCGCACGCCTGAAGAGCCGTGGCCCGATCCTTCATACTTGAACCGGGCCTTCTTGATGCCGGTGTCCCGAACAAAACTGCCCAGGGCCAGCGCGTTGGCGACGAAGGTGGCAACGAGTATCTCGACCGAAGCCCATGTCGATCGCGTCCCCTGATAACCGTCTTCTCGCAGGACGCGCGGGACACGGTAAATAGAGATGATGACGTTGAGGAGTGCCAGACAAAACAGCATCATGAGAATGATCTTGCGGCCGAGCTTCAGCTTAGAGGATGCGATGATGGGTAGCGGGAAAACGACCAGGAGGACGTCTGTAATGGAGCTGCCAACAGCCATGGTCAAGAGCTGCGCGTAGCCCTGCCGACATTGGGGTCCCGGATCGGGTGCTACAACCCAGTAGTGCGGAAAGGGCTGGCACTCGGTGAGCGTGCTGATGACGATGGCGACAAATGCGGCGACGAACACGCCTCGAATGCACCACAGCGTGAGCATGTACCGCTTCTGGCCGTCCACGAGCCGGCCGAAGAACTCGAGGTTGACAAACTTTAGCGTCCATATCCTGCCACATGTCAGTAGAGTCCCACGCAAGTCTAACAGGCGCCATACGTTGCGGGATGGAGGACCCGGGTCAAGAGGACCAGACCGCTACCGACCGAACGGCGCCGGAGCTCTTCATCGGTAAACTGGAGGGGAGTTTCGAGGAGGACGTTGTTCGTGCCGTACAGGAGGACGACGTGGATGACGGCAGTTCGTAGGAATAGCGGGATCAGAAAGTAGGCGGCGATCTTGTCCTCGACAAAGAGCCTCTCGACACGGATCCAGCGTCCGGCCAGCCGAAGGGCGATGACGACGGAGCAGAGCCCGGCGATCCACCACGCCACCAGTACCGTCGGCTTGTCGTCGCTGAACGGCCGCGCAGGCGGCGCCGAACTGTAGAGCGACATGAGGCTGTTGACCGAAGCTCAAGTGCCAGTCTCTTCGAAATCTGGAGAGTTGCAGTCGGTCAGGCGGCGTAGACAGCGCGCGAGCCAGACCGTAAGGGCTTCATGCTAGGATGGCGATATCCAAGTCTTTCTTTCGAGGGCGAAACAGGTGGCTGATGGCCAATTCTGGGGATTCGCGTGGTGTCCCGGTCTCGGTGGATGGTCCCCAGGGAGCATGTGCATGACAAGACGGATTTCCGATGCCCATTGGCCGGCATGGGGCCGGAGTGTCAACAACCCTGCCGTGCATATTTTAGGACGTCTCAGGGGAAGCTGTGGGAGCGTGGGAGTGAAAAGGAGGGGGGTGGCAACAAGGATAGAGTGTGGCAGTCCACTGTGGCTTGCTGTGCGCCATTTTCGCCCGCTTTATCTCCTGTTGGCGCTTGCACCTTCAGGGCCACCGACAGCTGCTAGCGGCCTTCGAGAGCTTCCATACAGCTTCCAAACCGGTTTAGGTCCAGAGGCTACCGCCGTCCGGCCACCTTATAAACCTCATGAGGGAAGGGCCGAAGCTTTGGTCAACAAAGGGTACGGGCCCCCGCACAAATTCACTTGCACAGGCAATTCTGTTTTGTTGCGTCAGGACCAAGTCCTCCGAAGTCGTCCTCTGTGGCGTCACTAACGAGACACCAGACGGGAGAGGTCGCGGATGCGAAAAATAAGGCCCGAATACCACGCTGAGCAAATCCCACGGCGTTTTCCCCTTTCCGGATTCTCTACCCGGATTGCGCTACCGACCATTTTGTCAAGTGTGGGGTTTGAGACAGTCTCGGGAGCCGGACCGCAGCTCGCCGGGTGCCGCCCGGAAGCTCTGACGGTGAGTCCAGACCGACCAGTGGAGGATTTACCCGGTCATGATGAAAAGCATGACATTGACAAAACAGGTTGTGTCAAGGGGATTTGCCGTTTGGGGCGTTCATCTCTGGTGGGAAAAAGGGGTCCAATCCAACAGCGACAAGCCGGTGTGGGGCGTCACATGTGTGGCAAGGGGTTTGGGGGTGCAACGGCCGCGGGCTGTCAGGAGACTGACTGACCAGTAACTGGTCCGCCGCAGTCGGGAGAGGTGGAGCCGCAGAGACGGCAGACGGGCAAAAGCGTGTTATTCCAGTAATGAATGCAGTTTGGTTTTGATGGTTCTGGCTGCAGGTACCCGGGAATAATACTCGTATTGTTCCGGGCGGACCAGACATCAGAACTGCTCTAATCTCTCACAACTTTCTGGAAACCGGGACAAGATCTTTCTAGCGTTGAGTTGCCGGAATCAAGACTTACGACTTACTCTACGAGTAGATACGCGTTTTCCTTGTTGGTGGACCTCACAGATAGGTAGCCTGCAGCCCTACGAGAGCGGAATAGGAAGGTCGATAAGGTCGGCATGTCCCAAGACGCCAAAGGTGGAGCCGCGGTATGTCGCTATCCTCTGCCATCACAAGCATGATGCCGGTCCATTGGAGTTGGGACTGAATGTGACAGCTGGGGCAGTTTATGTTTCTAGACCCATCTGTGCATGCCATATCCATCTCTTATTAGTCAGTCAGGTATCAAATTGCATAGTGCACATGCAGAGTTAACTCTGCACTAGATTATCCTCGCAGCGCTTGGTAGGTATTGTACAAACCTACCTGCATAACCCGAATCAATAAACACCTCTCATCTTAAGTTCACCTGCTACTTATGCTACTTATTATTTCGGCTTCTCGTACCGGAGGAGGAAGTTGAACTGCTATCTACACCGCGTGTAAGCGCTCCCAAAAGGAAATGAGCATACGTGAGATCAGAAGCTTGTTTGCTGCCCAGCAATGGTCGACCTTCTTCTTTGGGTAACGACTGTCAGGCACCTATCGTGTCTGCATACGCTGCTTTATGCAGGCGCGCTAATACGCAGCAAACACACTTTGAGATTCGGAGAAGTGGATAATTAGATACTAATGCCCAGCCTTATTCCTTTGTTTGTAGTGGGTTTGTTTCAACTGGCTGAACGATTTGGTGACCTCGGCTTCTGAGCTGGTGGTTGTGGATCTCGGCTCCGGCTCGTTGCGTTGGGGTTAACTTGAGGTTGGCTAACGGTTGCTCGGGTGTGGCTGATAACTACACGGATGGATACAATTGGATTAAAAACCATCGGACGCGTGAGATGCTTTCTTTCTGAAGGTATGATGCCCCGGTGGCTGGGCAAAACTCTTCACAGAATATAGGTAGGTACTAAACATTTTCTGCCGCTAACAGGGCAAACAAGTATGACGTAACTGGACGGCTTTTTTATTATTTCCCAAAGCCCCCCTTGGGCCCCTCGGCGGCATTGACAACATCCAGCTATACTATGTGTCTGTCTAGGCGTGGCCTGGCCCTTCTGCAGATCGATCACTGGACCCAACTCGAGCCTGAAGACGTTGTAGGCGTGCGGAAGCTGGCTCGCCAGTCATCAAGCCTGACGCCGCGCTTCCCTGCATTGATTCAAAAGTGCCTCCGCTGTGACTTTGGCTGTGGCTATGACCTGGATCAGCCGAGGTTACAGAAGGCAGTCTACGAAGGACTCGTCGGGCCGCTAGAAGATATGATTTCAAGGCTTGATTTGGCCCCTGATGCTGAATGACAATCCCCACAGGGCCTTGTGCTAGAGGTTCAACCATGATAGTAACTCAATATAATGAGAAGACATCTCGACGTGCTGTCGAAACCGTCTTTTTCTACTATCGTCCCCAAACAAAACCCTGACCCCCAGCATATTGCGCAAGTCAATGAGACCTTGGATCAACGCAGAACTCAAGCACCAAACTCGTAATAAAAACAGCGAATTCAGAGGTTTCCGGCCAGTCTAACTACGCTCGCTGGTCCTTGGATACCAAAAGCATATGGTTAATGACTTGTGGCGAGGAAATTTGGAGGGATGATAATACTACCGTAGAATAAGGTAGGACGGTTTCAACAGCACGTCGAGGCCTACTCGATATTGAAAGGCTATAAAATTTGATCTTGTACACCTGACACTACATATGTCCTGGTATCAACCCTGGTGACAGAGAAATCCGTATTTCAATCCAAACATCCACAACCAAAAGGGTCCAACCCACCAAGCATCACAGCACGCACGGAGTTCTGTTACCCGGCCAGCCCGTAGGTTGAAAATGGACATGCCAACCGGGCCGAGAACTCCCGCACCTCAAATCTCCAAACGTCTCACTCGCCCTGCGGCCTCCTCATAACAATTAGACTCATCCACCCTTCCAACTCCCCACAGTCAATGGATGTCTCAAGTGAAAGGCAAAATACACCCCGCAATTTTCCGCAGAGTTTTATACTTCTTCAACTCCGCCTCCGTCATCGGTCTATAATCGTCATCTCTGTCCGACGGCTTCGGTTTCCGGATATATCCGCCGTCGTTCCGGGACGCCGAGTCGGTGGACACTCTCTCGTCGATCTGAGAATTTGCTTCCGCATCCTTTTTCTGCTGCTTCCTGAGGAAGTCGGGTTTAACTGGTGGGAAGTGGGACATATTGTTTGTCCTTTGTCTTCCTTTCTTGTGAGGTATTGGTTCTATCGGGCTTTAGGACGTGACTGTGTGCCGACGGTCGAAATGCGGATTTGGTAAATCTTGAGTTTCGATGGCAAGGGGGCATGAATATCGGGCGTACGAACGACTGTTGGAGGTTTTATACGGTTCAGGACGAAGGAGGCAGGAGAGAAGGTAGGAGGTGGTACAAATTAAGCACAGCCACGCTGTTGGCCATGTGTTCAAAAGAATTATCGCGTGACGTTGATTCGCGAGACCGAGAACCCGATTACGTCCGCCTGCGGCGAAGGATTTATATTGTCGCTCTTCTGCCTTGCGGCAGATTGATACGAGCACACACCTTGGACTGTGTTGGTGCGGCGGGTAAATCACCTTCCATAATCGTTTTCTACCTTTTTCCGTGTCCGCCCGAAGTGTAGGCTGTGCCGCCCATCGCATCACGATCATCACATCCAAGGGAGGCGCGCCGCGCTATGGATTTTGAACCGAAGAGCAATCTTGAAAGCTTAAGAATTCGTGCATAGAGTCTCCGGGTATTTTCTTGACAGGCTCGGCGCATATCTCCTCTGAACTAGTCGGCGAGTTCACTGCGATGGGTCGTTGAAGCGGTGACAGATCAGAAAAATCAGGAGACAATGTGGGAGACGAAGCAAAATAGATCATGTTCTTAGTCTGAAGCTAAGATGATTTTCGGAATGGCGTGGCAGCTCGAATAAACAATAAACAAAATAAGCTTATCTCTCGGGTGACTACCTAGGTATATACTGGCCCAATAGGTTGACAGAAATGCAAACCCAGGGACCTTAGTCCCATTCGTCATGACACTTCTATGGGGCGTTGCAAACTCCAACATCAGTACCTAAGTATGTGAGCTGGACAGCTGACCATCGAACTGACTCCCGATTCCTAGCAAGTCCACCTGTCGGCCATGGAACACCTCCCCGTGCCTTGCATCCTGAGAAGTCGACGGTTCTTCAGCCCGCAGCTCGAGCTCTCTCTCGATCTCAGAGAGGCAGTCGTCTTCGCACACGAGGCTTGAGGGCAACCTGAAGCTAACGCATGAGTGGCAGCGCCTATGAAGGAGTAACGGAATCAATTATTCCGTACGAGAATAATTAAGAGAATACCGCATTTCTGGAGACTCACCTCTTGGGTCGTGATGGCTTTTTCGAGCCGGCCATGGTTTTCACTTGGCCAAACATCGTGACTGCGGCCACTCGGTGGTCTGGTAGATAAAATCGAGAAGGAGCCCGGTGGGCAGGTAAAAGGGTGGCAAACTGTTGAACTGGGAGTTAGCCCGATCGGGAACAGTGGTAAAACGAGGAGCCATGATGAAGTATAAAAGGCTGAAGACGTCGTCCAAGAATACACCACAGAGATCAGTTAGGGTTATGCTCTGTGTCTGCTCATACACACCTCGTGGGTTATGAAGCTCGGCGTGTCAGTGAAGCACTTTCAGCCTGAGGCAGCCACGCAAACTCTCAAACAGGTACCATGATTCGAGCAACAAACCCTCAACAGGCATGTCCAGTTTGAGACTAGCGCGGTGTTGGGAGCCAAACACGATGTGCGGAAAACCCCGCGGCTTCAACCTGGAAATCCGATGGGAATATCAAACAAATTCGATCCATGTGACCGCATTTATCGAGTCAAAATACCTATTCTGTCACCTTGTGTCCATTATCTCATTATACTGCATACGTGCTGCTGTGGCTTTTGTTCAGAGATCATGGCCGAGTTGATGCGTGGACCAGTAATGCACGATGGCAACAACGACAGCGCAGGAGCCTTAGATGAAAACCTCGTAGCGGAGGATTTGTAAGGACCTTTGTAGAGAGCTCTTCACATGTATCCTGATTGACCCATGATGTAGCGACCGCCATAAGTTTATCCACTCTGCTGAGGACGTACACGTGCGTGGGATCGACGACTTGAGAGGCACGCTTCGCTGACCTTTATTCTTGCGACATGCACAGAGAGCGCCGTCTCCTCGAGACTTCATCGGCTATCGTCGCTCGGGACGCGCTGGCGGGCTCATGGGTGATGATCGCTCCGCAGGTACCCTCCTCATCGCCTCATCACCTGATCCGGCTGACTTCGATTTCGAATTATATTACGGCCCCCGAAGGTACCAGTCCGCCGAAGATCCATCTCCGGCAATCTGGCCAGCCTTTCCTGAACACTCGGTTGAGGAAGCAAAGCTCAGCAAAGGACCATACGGGGACGATACCTGTTCCCAGCCTGTTCCGGGAGGCCATAAATACCACCACACCCCACTCACTTCGAGAAACCTTCGGAATAGTAACCTCGACGGTATTCCGGCTAGTGAATCTGATGAGAGTAAACTGATCCGCCGACTCTGGAACACAATGGCGGTACAACAGCCCGAGCTTACAACTGAGGACGAAGCAGAAATCTCGCTTGACGAACTCGAGATGATCAAGCGTGTCGGGACTCTCACTCTCCGGGTCGAGGTGCTGTCTTTTTCAGCAAAGTCCACCCCGTCGGGCAGCATCATAGAAGACGACGGTATCACGGCGACGCTATCCCCAGACGCGGTCGGTGGAGTAGGCGAGTACATGGATAACGATCCAGCCTCTGCCGTCGACGAGGGGGCAGGAAAGGGAGAACCCTCCTCTCACGCAGCAGAACAAGCCACAGGAAACACGGGACAACAAGGCTTGTCTGGTTCATCGACAAGCAGCTCATCGTCCGCCGACCCCCCCGGCGCTCTCCCGCACCTGGAACAGAACGCGGGCAACAACGATGAGGATGAGGAAAGAGGGAGGCGAAGGAAAAAAAGACGACTATCCAATGCCCTTGGAGCCCCAGATCCACCCCTGCCCACCTTGCGACTCGCGTGCCCCTACCAAGCATATGAGCCATGGAGGAGATGTCTACAACAAGCAGGGGGGTGCGCAGATATCGCGCGCCTCAAGTAAGACATTTTGGATGCGCCACAAGGAGCTGGAAAGATGAACTGACTTGATATGGGCACTACACAGACAACATATGGCCAGGAAGCATATGGTGTCATTCCGATGCCAGCGCTGCTGGGCGTCCTGTGACACACGGCATAAAGCGACATCACACCCGGCGGATAAGAAATGCATCCAGAAGCATAGACCGGTCGATGATTATTTCATGAACAAGGAGCACGAGGAGCAAGTGGAGAATACTTCCCGGAAGGCGACGACTGAAACGATCTGGTGGGCCATGTTTCGGTTACTCATTCGCGGCGTTGAAGGGGTTAGCGACTCTGTGCTCCAGACATCATACTCCCCTTGTAAGTTGAGCACGCATACCTCGCTGATAACCTGTTTTGGGGATAGTACTTATAGTTGCCATAGACTACCGTGTTGGCATGAAGCCTGTTGTTCAGTGGATGCACGCCCCCATCACGATCGCAAGTGATGTACTGCAGTCTATCCAAGCAGGGAGCTGGACGACCAACAGCAGCAACAGCTGGATCAGTTCTAACATGTGAGAAAATACCCCCTCGGCGCGATTCAGCCTATCGCCGTATTGGCGATCAACGCTGATAAACATGTCATCCTCAGCGACGCGAATACCACTCAAGAGGTCGCACCAGATGCTCTCAGCGCACCACCTACAAGACTCCCCGTAACAACACAACCGATCTCACTTCCGGTCTACCAACTCACACTCCCTAGCCCAGCGTCATTTTCCCCCGCCGCCGCTACGACGGAGCCGTCCGAACCAGCGCCGGACCCCCTCCTCACACTGTTTGACCCACTCATGATAGATCTCGGCCCCACGCCGCCCATGGCTGAGCCCCCGGATTCCAGGACGGCGCCAAACCAGCTCGAGCGGGAACTGAGCCTCCTCGAGAGCTCCCATACTATGGCCGTCCCATGCCCGCCGACTCCGGCCGTGTGGTTCGGATCCGACTCATCAGGAGGCAGTTCAAGCCCAAACCCAAACCCAAACCCAAACCCAAACCCGACACAGGCGGAACGCAACCACCAGCGCCACATGCAACGTTTCGAAACGATGAGGGCAGAGAATCGTAGACTGCGGGAGGCCAACGCTGCCGTTCGTTCCAACTTGGACGACGTGGAACAGATTCTCGAAGAGGTCTGTGCGATGGGGAACATGCCGGATGACGCGTACGATAGGTTGGCAAAGGCGGCGGAGTTGGTTATGGCTGCGAAGAAGTCATGTTGAGAGTCTCATCGACGAGGGAAAGGCACCAAGCACGCTAGATAAGCTATTATGGGTCATCTCGTTAGATTGACTATACGGACTGAGTTGCCTTCATCACGGTATGCATCCCCTATCTGCATCAAGTTTCCCAATCCGTCCTCCAGAGGCTAGGATTGGTCTCGACATACGGAACGACAGTCAAGCCGAGAGGTATAAGGTACTGGCGTATGGATGGAAACGACACGGACAAAGGCGACGGCCATCAGGATGAGGATTACGGCAAGCCGAGACCAGAGTGACGATGAGATCCTTGCGGACGAGGCTGGGCTGAACGCGGGCTACATCTGGCGGGCAACCGAACATCTGGCGGGCAACCGAGGTGCAAGTGGATGAGGGCGATGCGCGGCGTCAGTCCCAGATTGTCGACTGGGCAGCCGAGAAAAGGCCAGATGATGGTGTTTCTCGGTAATGACCGAGTCGTGATGCGTACCTATGAAGTTTGACGGCCGTATCCACGCTACGATATATCGCTTTCCATACCCTCGTCAGCAATATAATCGATTGACCAACACGTAGAGCTGAGTCGAGTGGCGGGCGTTTGTCGGGCTGTGGTTGCACAAAAGTTGCCTCATCAGAGGCGCTGCGCGACTTCTCAGCTTCGGCTCCGTCGGCAAGACCCGTTTGTTGTCCCAAGGCCAAGCTACGGAACGCAAAAAGATGGGAAATAGCACCACAGGCGGCATCATTCCGCTATCGGTATCAGCAAGGTCCGGTAGTCCGTCGGGACGTTAAGCCCAAGCCGGATGAGGAATGATTCCTCTCAAGGTCAGCGTGCGACTGTGCTGGCTCACCTGATGCGAGCGCGCCAGTCAGCAAGGCTCACTCGCCGAGCACCCGACCATGCCGACCTGACACTGGGGTCCCCGACAACTGCAAAAGACGCAAAAGTGTGATGCGCTCCGCCCCGGTGATATATGGCACCGGCGGCGCTCTCGATGCAAGGGACCAAAGGTAGGTCAGCGAGGGGGATGTGATGTGGATGCGATGTTTTGCATTTTGCACAGCTGTGCTTGATTCTGGCGTGCAGGAAAATAGTGGGCGGGCAGGCCTCCCCGCCTCATTGAAAAACCGGGAAATTCTTTGGCGGTCCCGGCAGTGGAGAGGAGGGGCGGCCTCCGGGAAAGCAAGCGGCAGCGGCACTCGCCGGGGCAGCAACAGCTGGCGGGCAGCGGGCACGAGGGCCAGAGCGGGCGGAAACGAGGGGCAGGATCAGAACCGTGTGGGCTTGCCCGCGCCCCGAAGCATAGCCACCGACACTGCCCAATGACGACCCGACCGGCAGGCCGATGTCTGCTGAGATTTCTGCCATTTCATCGTGAAAATGATCAGCGCAAGCCCCAAACGAGTGGCGTTACCGGCACAGACTGCCAGGGGCGAACCCCGAGAAACAAACTCATCCCATCCATCTTGTTTCGCACATTCGTTATTTGATGTCGGCGACCTCCAGCTTTTTAATTGCCTCCCAAATGATACTTATTCTTCATGTCGACCCCGCGCAATGGAATGGGAAAGGGAACCACCATCACCGCCAGTGCCAAGCATCATCGACCCACTCTTTTCCCCGTGGCACACACCGCCTCCCTCACCTCGACCACCGCACTCGGAGGACGACACGCACCCCACCCTGACCTCCTAATCACAAGGCGGAGAGCGAAATCACAAAAATCAACAACATGACAATTAAACCCTACATAGTCGAGCGGTTCATCGCCGAGCTGGCCGTCCAGCGCGTCGCCATCCTCACCCGCCGCGTTCTCTCGTCAGCCCTCAACCGGCGACGAAACAGCCAAATATCCAAGAGCGATGCGTCCCCCGTAACCGTCGCCGACTTCGCCGTCCAGGCCCTCCTTATCAGCCCCCTCCACGCCGCCTTCCCCAACGACACCTTCGTCGGCGAGGAAGACGCCCAAGCCCTGCGCGATGACCCAGTCCTGGCCCAGCAGGTCTGGGACCTGGTCTCGTCCACGACACTCGCCGACGCCGCCGGCGAGGCCATCCTCGCCCGCCCCAAGTCCATCGCCGAGATGTGCGACACCATCGACCTCGGCGGGCGCGGGCGCGGCGGCCGGACCGGTCGCTTCTGGGCGCTCGACCCCATCGACGGCACCGCCAGCTTCATCAAGAACCAGCAGTACGCCGTCGCGCTCGCGCTCGTCGAAGATGGCCGCGAGGTGCTGGGCGTCCTCGGCTGCCCGAACCTTTTGCTCTCCCCAAGCGATCCCATCGTGCGAGAAACCAGCGTCGACGAGCACGGTCTGGGCATAATGCTCTCAGCGGTGCGGGGCCACGGCGCGCTGATGCGGCCCATCCTCGCCGGCGACGATATCGCCCTCCCCACGCGCATCGACCGGCGCGTGTCGTCCCCGAAGTCCGAGACCGTCAGCCTCGAAAACCTGCACTTCATCGACTCGTCCCTCAGCGCGGCGACGCTCTCCGACAAGGTGCGCGAGCTCGCCGACCTCGCCGGCGCGCCCTATCCCGGCACCGAGATCTACTCGAGCCACATGCGCTATGCCGCGCTGATTCTGGGGTCGCGACGACACGTGCAGGTCCGCTTCCCGGCGTCTAGGCGGCCGCCGTGGTGTCTGTGGGACCATGCCGGCGCGCAGCTGATCTATACCGAGTCCGGGGCGGGCAAGATCACCGACCTCCGCGGGCGGCCGGTTGATTTTGGAACCGGTCGGGACTTGGCGGGCACGTATGGGCTGATTGCCGCCGATGAGAGCATCCACGGCAAGATTCTAGAGTTGGTCACCGATATGCTCGACAAGGCGGGAGATCGGAGTCCGGTGGAGGCTTGAGAGATGATCTCCCTAATTCTACGTTTTGGGACAAAGTATGACGTTAGACTTTTTCAACGTATCTAGAATTACGATACCCAACTATTAGCTATTCTTGTAATCTATTTTAATTTTTGATATCTGTGTCTAATCAGACCGCGAGCGTCTCAAGATCCTCGCCATGGCGATCTCAGTGAAGAACCTCCCTTTCCTTTCCGCCTCCTCATCCTCACCGCTATGCAGCGGCAACCTCGAACCGGTAGTCCGCGCAGCAACATTGTCCCGTGTCTCCCATTCGTGCTGCTTGGCAATCATAAACTCCCTAATCGCATGCGCCGAGGTCCCGTTGAGCCGCGTCTGCCTTGGTTTCCCGCGCCGCATCTGGTGCGCGAGATACGCAGACGACAAATGAAAAGTCCCGAACAGCACCGTCCTCGCCCAGCTGCTGAACGCCAGCGACAAGGCAATGATGATGATGGCGCTCGAAATCGTGACTGATACGGTGAGCTAAGCTAAGCCACTTCGCCGATAACACCTTACCCCGGCCTAACGAAAGGGGCTGAGGGCGCGCGGGGGGTTAAGGAGAGACTTACACATGTAGATGAGCTGCGTGCCGAGCGGCATGCTTCCGTCGTTTAGCTCCCTCGCATTCATGCCGAAGAAGGTGGCGAAGAAGGACAGGGGGAGCTAGTTATGGGGGATGAATGGATCGGTCAGCTTTTGTCACCACCGACACCGACACACACCCGATTTTTTTCGTGTGTGTGGCTTAGACTTACGAAGAAGATGGTTACGACGGTGAAGACGACAATCGACCTCCCCTGCAGGACAGTCTCGTCGGCGCGTCGGATGGCGGCCTTGGCTTCGATAATGCCCGATTGTTGCTGCTTCATGTCGAGCAGCTCGCGAATCTAGAGAGACATACCACGTCATCAGCCACGCCCGAGCCGCCCGCGCCCGCGCCCCCATCTGACTCCCAGCAAAATGCTTGAGCTCACCTGACTCCTCGTGTCGGCCTGGCGCTTCTCTAGATTCATCAGCTCGGTCCTGCGCAGGTTCATCTCGACAATGAGCGCGGCGGCCCGGTCCAGCGCCGACTTGAGACCCTCCTGGTCCCTGCCCGCCTCCGTGCTCATGGCCCGCAGCGCCTTTTCAAAGTCGCCCATAACAGTAATTTGCTGGGTGAAGATCTCCTGCATGATCTGGAGCTGGTCGATGACGTTCTGGGCCTCCATCAGGACCGACCACTCGAACTTGATGTTGAGCGACTTGCGGAGGAGCTCCTCGGCCGTCTGGAGGGGGTCTTCGGCGTTCATGCGCTTGACGTCGCGGCCGAAGCGGGAGTAAGCTTCCATTTTCTTTTCTGACTGCATTTTTTTTCTTCGTTAGCGTTTTTATGACTTGAAAAAAACGGGGACAGATAAAATTACGATGTTGGAGATGGCCGAACTGAAAATGTCGACAACCTCGGGCCGCAGGTCCGGCTTGGTCCGGTCGAAAAACACCTTGGAACACTCGTCGATAATGATCAGGGCCAGGTCGTAGATGGATGTGATCTGGCTCTTGTCCACGGTGGCTAGATGGTCTCGAATAGCCCGGTGGACAGCCGACGGATCAGGTTTGTTTCGCCCCCATCTGCGTGGAAAGGCCGAGATGATTGTGTCTGGGATGTGTTATTTAGTGTCCATGTGTCGAAACACAAAAAAAGAGCAACGAACTCTCGTCCAATATCCACAGCCATAGCTGGTCCACCATGACAACCCTGGGTATCGCCTCCGGGTCGTTCCGCATGCGGGTACCTCGATATACGACTTGCTGCCGATCCCGTTGCAGCGTATCTTCCGATGTCCAACAGGAGTACTGCTCCAGGGTCCGCCGCACATGCAGAGGCGACTGGGTGTAGAGATGCTCTTCTATCAACCGCCAGTCGGCCGCTTCGTCAATAACCTGATACAGCTTCGAGGCGAGCCAGAGATACGTCCCCAGCGGCGAGTGTGGCCTCCAGGACGGTGAGCTGTCCCCACTGCCCGGCTGCTCCGAGTTGGTGCTATTCAGCGCCTCCCGTCGAGCTGCCATAGCAGCCCGTTCCACCACACTCCCCCAGGTGCCTCTTCGCTTGGCCGACCGTTCCAACTCGTACTCCTGCTCCCTTAGCTGACGGGTCCTACGCATGACGTTGGTCATGCGGACGAGCCGTTTCTCGATCTCCCAGTGCAGATACGGCATGAACAACACAACATCCTGAGAGCTTGTGGCGGGGCGAGCATACACCTCAGCGGCGTTGCTCGTCCGGCGGGCGGTTGGGTTGGAATTGGGGTCGCTCCATGGCGGAGACGGGACGAGGGCACATCGGGGACGGATCTGGCGCGAATGTGGCGGCATATGGGTATCGACACCACCGCGCTCCTGCCCGTGCCACAGTTCGCGCTTCAACAACTTCTCGGTGTTGGACTCGCCCTTGGACGTGCTGTGCTGGTACAGTCGACGCTGATACGACTTCCGATGGCCCTCGAATTCGGACCCTTCCTCGCCGTAGTACCTCGAGACGGCGTCCTCGACCCACTTCATGTTGTTGGCCTGGAGGTGAAAGTACCGAAGCTGCTTCTTGTCCTTGGTCCGCCGCAGGGGTGTTTCCTTTGTGGCATAAAGCAGTTTCTGCATCGGGATCTTCTGGTGCGGGAAGTGGCCATGGCAGAGCGGATGGTTGAGCGTGACACCTCCCAGGCCCTTCTCAAAGACGATAACCCATCCGTTGTAGCCGTAGTTGTGGTCGCGGGGGTTGTCGTCGACGCTGTCGTCAGCCGCCTCGAGACCGCTGATGTAGCTGACGGGCGACATCTGCTGCTGGAAGTCGGAGTAGACCTGGGACTTCCAGAGACGGACCTGGCTGAGGATGGCGCGGTTCCGGCCGAGGAGCGGTCTCCGGCGAGGGTTGGCGCGCGCGAGGTCCGAGTCGCAGCGCATCAGCTCGTCGGCGCACTGCTTGGATGCCTGGTCGCGCCATCGGCTGTGGGCGCGCTCCAGCGAAGCCACGAGGGCCTCGTCCTTGGGCGTCAGGCGATGCGACGAGAAGTAGTCGCGCAGGAAGCGGATGCGGCGCAGCTCCTTGCGGACCAGTTCCTTCTCGGGCGCGCTGAAGCTGTCGTAGAGCTCCTCGCGCCGCGCAAAGCGGGCAGCCAGGTAGACGGCCCAGACATCGGTCGCCGGTGCTGGATCGACATACTGGTCCTCGACATCGTACGCCTGCATCTGCTGCGTCGGCGCCGGATTGACGAGCGACGCGATGCGAACGCCGGGAGGCATCTCCGCTGTCTCCTCGGTTTTTTCGACAATTTCTTATCATCCAGTGCGTTGGAGGTTGAACAGTCGAAGGCGCCACCAAACCAACCCCCCCAACCAGACGCTAGCAGGTCACGCAGGTAGCGCACCTTTTCTGCGAATTTCTGCAAATCATCGCTGATAATCCCACGTTCCACAGTGGCGGGGCCCGATCTCGACCTTTTCTGCACCACGGCAGCGTTGCGCCATTCCCATTTGTGCGTGACCCATGCCACGTATGGGCGACGTGCAGCGAAAATTGGCCGGCTTGACTTGATTTGTCTGGCTGCGTCTGCATGCCCAGCGGGATTATCAGCTCTCGCCGGTCGGGGGGTGGATATGCATCGCTGAGGACGCCGTCGACGTCAAATTTCACGTGTTTTTTTCTTTTGGGGTCTTGTGCATATGTGTAAATGGTGAAGTCGGCGAGCATAGAGAGAGTACCATGTCTTCATCGACGGAATTCAATTGGTTGGCAAGGTTAATAGTCGCGACTTCTCGTCTGCAATTGAGTCTTGTCCAACACAAGACGTGTTTCAATGCCACAAAAGGAAGGTGAGATTGAGACAAAGGCGGTGGAACAATACCAAGGAGCACAATACCTGGTCTTGGGATCGACAGAAGCGCCAGAGGACATTACCAAGTGGATTTATCATGTCTCGAGTTCGAAACCCGATTTCAAGTTCTCAATCAGCAGACAAGTATCATCAGATCATATTTTCGACACCGAAATGGCTGACACATCGTCTCAAGAACCACACCACTTCTCAAATTGGACACATCAGTTTCTCGAGCTGGGTATCGTGGCACTCAAGGGTTTCATAATCATGCTCTGGATCCAGACTTTGACGTCGCCCACCCAGTTCCTTGTTGGGGGCTTGGCCGTGCTCGTTGCTGCACACCTTCTTGGCCCACGGACTTCTTCGCCCAACTAAAGGATGCAAACATCCATTGGATTCAGAATGGAGGGAGTGGACGGGTAGAATGGTGCTGAGTGCGAATTAGTTCGGACTGGAAGCCATGCTGAGGGACAGAGTGTCGAGTTCCTGGTCGGTATAAACATTTTGCATCGATGAATACATATCTACCTAAGCTGAGACCTGGTTTCGGGTTCATATAGGTGAGTCCACTGTTTAGGGACCATTCTACCCATTAATATCGATCTTGACAAAGTGCTGATTTCAGCGTACCAGGGATAGTGTGGGGGAGGTCTGATGGTATTTATTTGTATCTGGCTCGGACCAGTCAACATTCTCGGCATCTGCAAGTATCCATATACGCGGTGCCAAATACTGGGTTGACTGGAAGATCGACTTGGCTTGTCTTATGTCAGATGCCACTAGTACCGAACCAAATACTCAAACAAGAACATTCCTCGACGTGAACGACAGGGCTGACGATGCCACGAAGCGATGGAGATAGTCGCGGCGTTTTCCTCTCCAAATACTTGTTCATATAATCACCAAGAACACATGGCCGGACAGGATAATTACAATTATTGTAATTAACGGCCCCCACAACGGGAGCCGAAAACTTTCTCTCTCTTATCCCAAGCGATTGGATCCCATCTTGTTACTTCGCCCGTGATCCGGAACCCCTGAAACCCTGGACCATCCCCTAAACCCCTTTGTACGAAGTTGCGAACCAAAAAAAAAGAAAGACAGGTTTTATATAAGCGAAGGTCGTTGCTGTTGCGAGAGAAGTGACAGCCATAAGACACCCTGATGTGGTACACGAGAAACGCAACGTGCATATGGTTGCGTGATATCCTGAACTGAGGGTGGGGAGATGACACAACAGGATACAGATGCACCTCCTAGAATCGTTCATCCAGCATCAGGAATATGCACTGTCCAAGGTGTCTGAAAGCTGACAGGCAATACTAAAAGAACGTGGAGACCAAAAAAGATTGACCGTGAAAAAGAAATAAGACCGGACGTCGCTAGATATTTCCATCACGAGGTGCCAGTTTTTGACAAGAATCGTTGAGAGTCGGGGGTATCAATTCATCAGTTGGAGTACTGGGAGATGGACGAGTCAGCGGGCGGATGTCGAGTCAGGTCGGCGGCCCAAGCAAGGATCATCTTACCCAGTTGGCCGGCTTCCGCCAATTTGACGGTGGTGCTGGCTGCGGCGACTTCATCGATGGGACCGGCTGGTAGCGGACCGACTTGCTGGCGCCACCTGCCTGGCCGTGCGAAGTGTTGGGCGGTGAGGTCATACTGCCAGCTGTCGATGGAGGCATAGGCCATGAGAACAACGAAGGCGAAATGACGTTGCTGCTGGCGATGCTGTCACCACTGACGGAGCCGATGCTGGACCGCGGGCTGGGCAGCGTGGGCGACGGCGATCTGGGGAAGCCGGGAGCGCGAGTGGATACGGGGGAGACGACGTATTCGCTCCGCGGGGTCTCGGGGCGGCTGTTTCCAAGCGCGAGTTCAAGAACTGGTGGTCCATCGCGACGCTGGGAGAGCGGAGCGGCCGTGGGGTTGGGGTGCGTGACCGGGGCGGGGAGGATGCTTCCGTAATTGGGTTGGCTCTTTCGCTTCTCAGTCATGGCGTTCTCATTGGGATCCCGCTCATCCCAGAACAAGAGGCCGGCACCCATGGACGAGCGCTTCTTCTCGGATTCCGTATATGGCGAGATCTTGAAGGGCGTGAACTTGATGAGGATGGTCTGGACGCGACGATGCCGGCGGTACTTGTACAACAGGGCCATTAGAATCATCAAGAGAACCGTGATAGCTATTGTGGTTAGTATAATACGGCAGAAAGGTTGGCAAGGACAACATACCGACCACGCTACCAGCAATCGCGGGGATGGGGCTCGAAGAAGCACCGCTTGGTAGACCACCAGCATTTTGACCTCCGTCTCCGCCGCTGGATCCGCCACTTCCGACCCCACCGCCTGATCCCGACCCAGAACCGCCTGAGCTACCACTGCCCGAGGTCACACCGCCACCCGACCCTGAATCTGTACCGGAACCATGTCCACCACTCCCACCCGAGCCGGAGCCGGAAGACCCAGACGACGAACCGGACCCACTACCCGACGACGATCCTCCACTGCCTGAGCTCGCGGGGTCGTCAACGAGAAGGGAGTTTCCAGCAATCTCGGATCCAAGAGTCTTTCCACCGCTCCCTGAGTCGCTGTTGGTGCTCTTCGTGCCTGAACCCGATGTCGTCTGCGTTCCACCTCCTGACTTGGTCTCGGACCCAGTCGGGCTGGGTGTCGATGCCCCCGCGCCAGTTCCTGTTCCGCTTCCGCTTCCGCTACCACTTCCACTTCCCGACCCTGATCCGGTTCCTGACCCGCTGCCACTGCCACTGCCACTGCCGCTGGCGCTTCCACCACTACCGCTGGTTCCTCCATTACCGTTGCCATTGCCGCTCGTATCGCCATTACCACTGTTGCTGTTCCCACTGCCATTTCCGTTCCCATTCCCATTGCCATTGCCGCTACCGGAGTTTCCTGTATCGGGAGCAGGAGCAGGTGCAGGAGCGGGAGCGGGAGTCGGCACCGGGTTGCTGACAGCCGGCACGGTGACCGCGGGGACTGCCGGGGTCGTTGGCGATGGCGAGGATGAGCTCTTGCACCCAGCGGCGTTGGGCGTCAACGAGCAGGCGGTATCCGTGACGGTATTCGTAACGCTGTTGGTAACGGTGCTGACCGTGTCGACGACGGCGCCGACAGTATCAGAGACCGTGTCCACCACTCCTCCCACCAGCTCCTTCAAGAGCCTCCTCTCCAAACGAAAGTCCATAGCACGAAGGTACATCTTTCATGGCGGTCGTGACAGGAACCGTTCTAGATGATACCTAGATAATTGAAGAGAGCGCGAGCCGCTACGACGACATGGCCAACCGAGCGAGTGTACCAGGTGAGCGGAACCGAGAGATGGGGCGTCCAAGTACCGAGAAGCTCCAGGGAGCAAGTTCGATGACCAACAGTTTCTTTTCCTTCGTCAAGAGAGCGTAAGATGCAGAACCAAAGAGAGGGAAAGCAGAGGAAGATCGCAAAGTCGAGCAGGGAGAAGGAAAACAGCAACAAGTCGAGGACGGGGGAGGCGAGGGGAGGCAGACCAGCCAGCATGCTGATCGCTTGCCCCTTTCACGACGGCATGCAACCCGGCTCGATGGATTGTGTCCCATGTTGTGTGCTTTGTGGCTTGTCGCGTGCTGACTGCCTGCGCAGAATGTCACTCTGGACCAATTTCGAACCCATGGTGCAAAAGAAAAGCAGCTGCAGCATCCTGGTCGAGCAGGCCGTGACAGCTGGGCGACAGTTGGGGGCGCCAACAGCCCACGAACCGCCAGCCGTTGGGAAGCTTGTTTCGGGAAACGATCGACAGTCGTTGCTGTTCGGTTCCTGGCGCCATTCCCGAAGCAGTGCTAGCGGCCCGTCTTCGGACTCGACGTTTCTTGGTAACTCCCCGGTCGCACGCCGTCAAAGCGCTGTCCCCCGGCCTAGGGTCGCATCACCCGGCGGCACTCTTTTGGTTGCTGCTCTCTCGAGCTGCCGCTGTCCGGCACAGCTGGCAACGGCTCTCCAGCGAGCAGAACAGCGCGTACCGCGAGCAGTTGCCGGTCCTCAGCCGCTCTGTGGCGTATCGCTGGCGTGCTGTCCGGTGTTTCAGAGCCGGCCTAAATTTCCGCGCAGCGGGCCATCCCACGGCAGCTAACCCAAACCGACTGGTGTGGGGGAGAGTTGAAGATTCTGCTGACGAGAAGTGTCAACGACTCCGAAGTCGCGGATAGATAGCAAAGATAGTACACTAGCAAAATGGGGCAGATTTTACCCATTAGCAAAATATATAACCGCGATGTCGATCATCAGAGATGCATGTTCCGTGGGTTCGTCAAGGAAGCGCGCAGGGTTGAAGAAGATCGGCGGTGATTGTTGCGGAGCTGGCCGCGACTGCGCGTGCGCCCATTTGTTGCCCTATCACATCGGGGAGTGACGGCGCCCATCACCGGCATGTCAATGGAAGATCCCCACGTTGAGGAAGCCGCAGGTGTTGTGATGGAAGATCTCGAATCTTTTAAATCTCGACTCTCGAGGACAGCTGCGCGAAGACTTTCCCTTGTTTGGTGTTCAATGTTGTGTGCGTGGTTAGCAGGGGTTCCGACGAGGTTCAGTCGGCCTTTTTTCGCTCCGGCTGAGGATGCATTGCATGAAAAACTTCGACCACGTCGCACGTGACACACAACCATCATCCTGGTCGTGAATGGCATGGTCGGGCCAGGGAACTCCTTCTGGTCCAGCCACATCCAAAAGCTGGTCAAGCCTCAACACACTCAGCGACAATGTCAACGCCTCACAGCGACATTGCCGCATCCTCTCTGCAGCTAAAAACAAGTTTATCGATGCCTAAAAGACTCTTCTGAATTCGTCATGATTAGCGTTTCGGTGCCGTTCGAGATAATTTCCTGGGTGGGAAGGTGATGCTGCCATCGCGGATTATCGGCTCTCCACACACTCCACATGCCGTTCTGTTAGTGCGAGATAGATACGAAGCGGGGTTGCGCGTTGCCCATCCCACCTTGCAATCGCGACGGCATAGTTGATTGGCTGAAGGATGGTCCCAAACAGTTGATCGATCATCGACTCCATCGACTCGTTCCTTCTGTTTCTTCTGGGCTATCCGAATTCTCCTCAAAACAACACACAAGCCTTGGGTGTCATCAAGATGGATGTCAAAGGCAGCCCCCCCGCGTATACCGCGGTCGACGCACCACCGCCCTGGGGGCGGAGCAGAATCCGCAGAGGACGAGCCCTGCGCTTGGTTGTCATTACGTGCATCGCCTTCATCGCCTTTGCCCAGTGGCGGCAGATCTCATCGCCATCTCCTCCGAGCCAGGAGCTCAACGCTCATGGACTCTCACTCAAACAGCTGCAAGAGAATCTTGCGACCTGCGCCAAGCTGCGCAAGCCCGCAGAAGACCCAATTGGCGCAGGCCGGGAACGCAATGCGCGCTATCTTGATGGACATTCACCGACACTCATCAAAAACGCCACCATCTGGGTTGGAGAACCTGCCGAGGGCACTTCTGCTGAGGATGCTCGGAAGGGCAAGGGGTATGACTGGATCAACGCCGATGTCTATCTCGAATATGGCCTCATCAAGGAGGTGGGGTCGTCGATTGCCGAGTCTCGCATCGCTGCCGACACCATTGTCTTCAATGCCCAAGGCCGGCCTCTCACGGCTGGCATCATTGACATGCACAGCCATGCTGGTGTTGGCCCACTTCCAGAACTGAGGGGATACGAAGACAGCAACGAGGTGTCATCCGACATCACCCCCTATGTACGGTCCATCGATGGCTTCCACCCCTACGACCACCAGATCGAGGTCATCAAGTCAGGAGGTGTCACCACATCTCTGATCCTTCCTGGTTCCGCCAACAACATGGGCGGTGAGGCCTTCGTCATCAAGCATGCCACAGGTAAATCGGACGGGCGCAACGAGACGAGCATCAACGACATGTTGGCCGATCCAGAACGGAACTGGCGTTTCATGAAGATGGCGTGCGGTGAGAACCCGAAGCGAGTTTATGGGAAGAGCGGCGAGCACGGTCCCACCAGCCGCATGGGAGAGAGCTGGGAGTTCCGCCACGCTTTTGAACAAGCTACACAGTACGTTCGGGAACAAGATGACTGGTGCGAGGCCGCTGCAGCCGGCCTGCAGAACGTCAAGCGCTACCTGCGGCAAGAGATTCGGTGGAACTCACTGGGCGCCCTCCTCCGGGACCAGGTCCGGCTCAACACGCACTGTTACACCATTCCCGATCTCGAAGCTTTTATCGAGCACACCAACGAGTTCAAGTTCAAGCTGAGGGCCTTCCACCATGCCCACCAAACGTATATGGTTCCCGATGTAAGTGGAATGCGCCGGTGAATGCCCGTACTGATTGCCAGCAGGTTCTCAAACGTGCATACGGAGGAGAGCCGCCCGCCTCCGCACTCTTCTCGGAGAGCATGTGGTACAAAGCGGAAGCATTCTTTGCATCTGAACATGCCGGCAAGTATCTTTGGGACAACGGATTGACGCCCATCTACGTGAGCGATAACCCGGTTCTCAATGCCCAACATGTCGTGTTTGAGGCCGCAAAAGCATACAGGCACGGTCTGCCGTATCATGTCGCTTTGGCTTCAGTGACGACGGCGCCGGCATACCGGCTCGGTTTTGGGAAGAGACTGGGCAAGGTGAAAGCGGGATTCGACGCCGATATTGTCGTTTGGGACAGCGACCCTCTGAGCGTCGGAGCTACCCCCGTTCAGGTCTGGATCGACGGGACCGCGCAGTTTGAGGATCCAGTTGAGCTCCATAAACCCGACGCCAAAGTCATGGTACCGGACGAGAAACTGGCCAACATCGTCGAGAAGCCAGAATTGCTCGACGAAGTGATTTTCACTGGCGTCTCCCATGTTCTTCTTCCTGGGGTCGAATCAAACCGGCAAACTCACACCGTTGTCTTTTCGAAGGGCAAGATCGCTTGCATTGGTGCCTGTGTTCGTGAGCGGGATGTGGCTTCGAGATCTGACACGACGATCATTAAGTTAGAAAACGGCTATCTGACCGACTCTCTGACGGCGTTTGGCTCAACAGTCGGACTCAATGCCATCGATGCCGAAAAGGAGACCGACAATGGCGATAATGCTAAAATTTTCAGCCGGGCCGAGGACGGTTTGCGGCTTGATGACACCAAGCTTCATACGGCATACAAGTACGGTGTGACCAAGGCCATCTCGGCGCCCAAGTTCAGGGGGGCCGGCACACATTATGGAACCAGTGCCGGGTTCCTCACCGGCGCCACATCCGCCCTGGAAAAGGGCGCCGTGTTTGCGAGCGACGTCGCCGTCCATTACACGCTCGACCAAGCCGCTAAGACAGGGGATACTACGAGTATATCCGTGGCTGTTGGTGCTTTGCGTCGCAAGCTTCTGGAAGCCGCGGCGCTTGAGGAGTCTCCGGCAGACGCATACTGTGAAGCCGCCTTCCTCGCCAAAGTAGTGAACGGGAGTCTTCCATTGGTCATCACCGCTCAAAGCGCCGACTCGATTTCCTCGGCTGTCAAGGTCAAGGCTACTGTCGAAGCCGTTACGAATTCCACGCTCCGACTTGTGATCCTCGGCGGGGCTGAGTCCTGGCTCGTGGCTGACCAACTGGCAGATGCGGGCGTGGGCGTCATCCTGTCACCGCTTTTTTCGTATGCTACGACATGGGATCAGCGCAGAGCACTCACTGGCGCGCCGCTCACTAACGGCACAGCCATCGACAGGCTTTTGGATGCAGGAGTCCCGGTCGCGGTCGGAGTTAACCAGGACTTTGAAGTTTATGACCTGGGTTTGCAGGCCGGCATCGTGTATAAGAATGGCGGCGGCCGGCTGAGCGAGAAGCAAGCGCTCGGTCTGGTCAGCGGGAATATTTACAAGCTTCTGGGAGTTAAGCAGCCTGGTGCCGCGGAGGGCCATTTCGTCATACACGAGGGAAATCCGCTGGAGATTGGCTCGCGCGTGAAGGGTGTAGCCGGTGGCAGGCGAGAGATGACTGTTTTCTAGGTGGATACGTGTAAACTACTCGCTATATATAAACTCAGACGGTCAAGTAAAAATACCGCGTGGCATAGTCAAACTCCATCAGCGCCTCGTCCTCCATCTCGTCCACGCCGATGACGACCTGGTGCCAGACATGCAGCGTAAAGGACCCCGTCATGAGCCCCGGAGTGAAGATGGCGCACAAATACTTGGGTTTGTCGTCCGAGGTCTGCTGGGTATTCACCCTGTTCCCGCGGATATCACACACGCGATCCCCCAGGCTAACCGCGGGCGCCATCACCATGGCATAATTCCGCGCGCCGAACTGGGCGCCCTGGAAGGGTACGGTATCCGGCCGATAGGCGATGACCATGCCCGGCCGGATGCGGTCGCGGAAGGGGATGGCGGAGGAGTCCGGCTCCGGGTCGGCGGAGCTGGCGAGGCGCTCGAGGCGGGACATCTCGGGGTCTGCGGCGGCGGTAGAGGAGGACGGGGTGAATGCGGATTTTGTGGTGGACGGGGCGGTGGCGGCGGTCGCGCGTTGGGAATCCACGTGGAGCTTCCAGAGCTTGGTGTGGAAGGCTTGGGCTTGTTCCTCTGTTGCGTCGCTCGAGCGGAGGCAGCGGGTGAGGAATTCGGGGACTGGGAGGCGCAGGAGTTGGGCGCCTGTTTCGGTTGGGGCGAGGTGCTGCGAGGAGAGGGGGGGTTTTCCTGACTTTTTTGGGTGTTAAGATTATTGATTTAGAGATGGTTTATTAGGTAGGGAGGGTCGAGTGTATTCGGGGGGTTGAGGGAGGTTGAAGATAGATGGGAAGTCAAGGGAAAGGGGGAGAACAAACATTTTGATCTATCCACGCCCGAAGAGTCGCGTTATCCCACGTCGCCGGCACGTCCGGCCGGATTTCCTCGGTCTTGGCTCGCGGTACGATGACCCTCAACATCTCGGCGTACCGCAACGTGCTCTTGGTCGCGCCCACGTCGGCTAGACACGGGTTCACGCACGCGACGACGACTGTCTTGCACGCCCTCGCGCTGGCCGGGTCAAACACGTGCTTGAGCGTTTTTGTAAGAGTACTCTGGCGGAAGGGGACATATTGCGCCGGCTTGCACGCCTTTCCCTTCTTGTTCGGCTCCTGAGGCGCGAGAGAGCCAGCATCGGCCATCGCTCGGCCGCGGATGCAGTCCTTCAGGACGGACAAGCTGGTGTTGATCTCGCGCGACTCCTTCATGCGCGCCGTGTCGTGCGCGGACCTGTCGCGTGCTGCCTCGGACCCGGCTAGGTCGACGAGATACAGCAGACCGTCATCGGCGGAGGGGAGGGCCGGGTTCTCGAGACGGATGCGGCAGATCGCGTGGGAGCGGGACGAGCTGTCGTTCTTTTGGGTGGCTACGGTCCGGCGGAGGGCCGCGGCGCGCTCGATGAGCTCGAGGAAGGTGGGTTTGTCGGTTACTGCGTGTTCGAGCGCACCGGCGAGTTGGGATGTGCCGAACGAGTCTTCGAGGACGGAGATTTGCTTGCGGTTGTTGAGGAGGTCTTCGGTGCTGTTAGATACTGCGGGAAGGGAGAAAGGGGTGCAAGGACATACCGTATGCCAGCTGGCCGGCGAGCTCGATGATGCAGACGTGGATCTTCCTCTCGCCGTCGAGAGATCCATCTATGAGCGTATCGGCGACATGTTTCTCTAGGCCGCTGACGGTAAAAGTCTTGCCGGAACCGGTTTGACCATAGGCGAACAGGGTAGCGACGCCGCCTCCCCATGCCCACGGGACCAGCGGTTGGACAAGACTCTCGTAGATCTCAGCCGTCGTAGAGTCTTGGCCGAAGAGCTTGTCGACGGTGTAGTTGTAGGACTGCTCTTATTAGAGTCATTGATGGGTGTCACAGGACAGAAGTGAACGCACATTCAGTGTCGGCAACCCGCGCACCCGCTGTCGGAGCTCGTGCAGGTCAACGGTGTTGCTGTCACCGCGCGGAAAGATACACGGCGGAAAACCCTGCTCAGTTTCATCGTCGAGGAGCGGCCGGATTCTGGCGCTGACAACGATCTCTGGGCTAGTCGTCTCGTCGGGTTTGTTGCCGGCAGGAGCTGATTTGAAGGCCTTGACCAGCTTGTTGTAGTGGGCTGCGTTGTCGAGAAGGAATTGTTCCATGTTTGCGGCTGCAAAAGGGACAGAATGCTGGATGTTTTGGGCTGTGTGTTTACGAATCAAGAATGATACGGTATTTCGTTCGTAAATCCAACTGTGGTATAGAATTCGGACCCCAACTTCATATGTCTGGACGAAATAATGCTGCCTATCCCATATTCTCGTCCCGGATGCAACAAAACAATAGGGCGGCCAGGCAACAATAGCTTGCCCTCCTGTTCAAATTCTCGACGTAAAGTCTAGCAAATGAGCGAAGTTCAGATATTTTGAACTGGTTGCCTGGAAAGCTAGGCCAATTTTTTTTTGCCTCGGATATCGAGATGGATGGGAAGGTGTAATGTAGGGGTATGGCCTATGGTGTATTGCGGATGTAAACAATGCGGTTGCCTTATCGACAACGATGATCGGTTTCGGTTTGGGTTGCGCTGATGCCTGAAATAACGGAACCGACCCAGGCACCCGATTTCGGTACTGCTCCGTACCAATCAGCCGGGACCAGTTCTTTTTTCTCCAAGACCTGCCCGTTTGGACGGATCGGCCGTCCGGGTGGGTGTATTCCCGGGCGGATATTCGTCGAAATACCACAACGCGATAATAAGGTGATGGCAACCAATCAGAGATGTCCAGAATCTTGTCCCTCATCGTCACTCCATTATTGTTTACTCGCAGTTGTTGCACCGATAAATCTTTATGGGGCTTTTCTCCCATGAGTTGCCATTTTTCCTTCACATGTGGTTGAAATGATGTGCCCGTTAGACATTTCTAAGTTGCATAATAAGTTGCAATGACTTCTGCCTTTTAACCATCCTCGTATTTGGCAAGCTGCTTCAGATTTCCACTACTGACTTGATCTCAGTGATTTATTTATTTAATGTTCCTGACCTTGTCCTGTCCCGCGGCTTGAGAGAGATTTTGTCAAGTGTGAAGTCAAACGTCCATAGTGCACACCTGTTGCGAGACCCACTTTGAGCTTGGAGTTGGTTGCTTTTCACCAAGTTCGATCACACACGCCTACAACCATATTTCTATTGCGTCGTATATTCATTTAAAGCAGCTAGATCCTCGATAGGGAACAGGTTTTCTTGCTGTCGAATGCTGACGTTACGGCCATGACGCCCCGTTACCGCACTACCGTAGTCTACCTATAGATTCCCCTAACTCGTATATTTCTTTCTCTTGACATGTGTCTGTGACCCCTTTTCCGGTACCCAAACAACTGACAGTTCCGTAAGTTCACGGTGGTCAAGAGTTCCCAGAAAAAAGGGGCTCCAAAGCAGGGGTCCCTCCTCCCCACCTCCTTGATCCGATGCTTAAAATCAGCTACCCCAGGCCAAGACATCTTATTATTCAACGTACATGTACTCAACCCAACTATCGGCGCCAAGATGCAGACGCGCCAACACTATCAAATTTCGGGGCTGGGTGAGGTCCCCGGGCACCGGGGACCCGGGAGCGTCTTGGCAACTACCTGTGCGACCGTTACATCGCGAGGGGCTGTGTGCTTTTAACGCGATGCCCACGTGAAGAATGCTTCTGTGATGCGCGCCAATCAGATTGAGGCCGAGACTTCGGTTCGACTTGTCGTGAAGTGCAAGTCACGATGACCAACTGCAAAAATGGCCGTAGCTTTTATCAGGCAGGTAAGCCAGGCACTTTTCTCTGGCTTTTCAAAGGGTAGTGTTGACGGCGCCTCAGGGGTGATTAATGTAACGTGAACGTGGATTCGTCACCAAAAAGCCTCTTTCATATGCCTTACCGGGAGAGTCGGCCACAGTTCATTGTGCGACAGAGTTGTCTAGAGGTCATGGGCGTTCCCCAGATCCGCCGACATTGCAGAATTCAAGGATAGTCGCAACGACAATATCCAAACCGGGGAGGCATAGTGCAGCCAGGAGTGAACAAGTTAGACGCCGGAGACATGATGGAACAGGCCTGCGGGCCAAGACTTGGAATTTGATCAACAATGCACTTCGTTTCTCGGGACTTTTGCATACAGACAGCCGTGGCCAACTAGATACGTTGATGGGCGTTTTGGGTTGCTGATGGCTACTAATAAGACAGTTTTGGGTGCAATTTTAGGTGCAGTTTTGGGGCCGGTTTTTGGGAAGCTTTTGGGGGGCAGGTTTCGGGAAGGTTTTTGGGAATGTTTTTGGATGACGGTTTTGGGTAAGGTTTTTGGGAAGCTGTTCCCTGGAGCCGTCAGCGATCTAAAACGCCTGTAATAAGCGTATCTGACTTGCTACGGGAGTCCCTTGTTATCTGTTGCTGGCGCTGAATTGAAAACATTTTATTTTATTACAGGACTAAAATAGCTCAAGACACCTAACCCAGAAAGGGACAATATGCCACACCCGAATAGTGCATCAGAGATAGACGTAGCAGAAAGGCCCACCGGTGGTGCTCAGAAGATCCTTGATCTTGCGGGGCGTGCCGGCAGCAAACCCAGCATCGACAAAGTCTTCAATCGAGGTGTTGGGACTCGGCGGGTCGTTAAGAAACGTCCTCGTGCCAGCCACCGCCGACGAGCCCTTGGCGCGCGTGTTGGGGTCCAAAAGCTGCCAAATCCACCAGACGCGATCAATCATGGCATGATGAAGATAGAAGGCCGGATCACCAGGCGATACAAAAAAGTCACGGCCAGGATCGCCACCAAGAGCAAAATGTCCGCCTCCGTGGATGCCGATATCGCCGTTCCACACGGGACCCTGCAGCTTGGTCTGGAAGGCGTCGATGTTCTGCGGCTCCAGGATGGTAGTCAGGATGGATGTCGCGTTGGCGAACATGCGGTTGATGGCCGTTGTTAGATCCCGCTTCAGGCAGCGAGGGTTGTAGGCAAACGGCCCGGCCGGGTTTGCGATGTTGATGCCGCCGGGCGTGTCCAGACTGACCGGGCCCAGGTTGACGGACATATTCTTGAACGGACCTGAGGTGACACAGCCACCTCCGGTGCCGGCAGGCAGGTAAATGGCCGGGAGACCGGCGCTGACGCCGAGAATAAGATCCGGCTGGTTCGGAATCACGGCGCCGTTTCCGGACATGGATGTCTCGCTGCCGTCGAAATGGGGCGAATTCTCCATTCCCAGGAGAGCCGTCAGGCCCCAATTCCAGTACTGCATCCAAGTCAGATTCCAACAAGAACAGTGGACCGAATATGAGACACGTACCGGCTGAGTGCCCTTATATCCGCACTCATCCTGCAAGGCCTTCTCGTACAGCCAGGTGTAATACCGGTGCCACGACAGAAAATTGCCAGTCCAGTGAATACTCATGGTCTGGTTGATGTGGGTGGCCACGAAGTCGTCAAACCGGTTCCGGACCCCGGGCACCAGGGACGTCGGCGTCCTGGCCGGCTTGGACATCAGACACTTGACGGCGCGGATGTAGTCCTTGCGCTCGTTTCCGCTGAGCGTGCTCCACTCCCTTCGGACCCGGAGCTTGCTCAGCGTGCAGCTCCCGGTGAGGGTGCGCTTCTTGGCCTCTGCCGCGAGCGTGTCCTCGACCTGCTGGTAGGTCGCCGTACCGAGCGATTCGAGCTGGCTGAGTGCATCCTCCAAGTCGGCCGGGATGGCATCGGGGGTGGGAACTGCTGAGGTCAGCGAGGCCGCCTGGAGTGCAGCCAGGACCAGATTGGCGACACGCATGGTGAGGGTACGCAATGGAGAAAGAGAAAGAAACGAGTGTGATTAGCGCGGAAACCCAAGGTATAACCGGCTGGTAGGATAAGCGACACGCGGAAAGCACGAGTTACAGAAACAAAACCACGCAAAGGACGGTACTCTGAGATCTTTAAGTACCTGTATTATTCCCTTGGATGCCACCATTCTACCCGGTTGGCGCGGGAGCCAAGCAAACCGAATACAACCTCATCTGGCAACTGACCAGATCCTCCTCTCTCCTTGCATGCACCTGTGCCTGTGCATTGCATGCCATCTCCTGGAGTAGCCATAAATATACTAAATTGTGTCTATTGACACCAGTGCAGGATCTGGGGTGGTATTATTATGGGTTGTCTATTGGCATGACTTCGAGGATACTGAATAGGGGTTCTCTTGGCTTCCTCGTGCGAGGGCCAAAATTTGACGAGCAAGTTTCCCAAACGGTCTTCACGGCGTAAGCTCCCTAATTCCAAGCGATGCAGGCTGGCATAGGCGAACCGATCTAGCTGTCTCCGATGGTGGAAACATTTTATTTTCTTTGACCGACCGGGGCATTGCTCTTGGCATGCCGAAGATGCCACCCCAGAGAGCTTGACCGGATCTGTTGCTGGTCCATCGCGCTGCACCTTCCTGCGTTTTTAAGATGCTGGGCCGGTAGCTTAGTATCCGGTTCTGGCTTGTATACGTAAACCTTTACTAATTTGTTTACGATGTAGTTGGAGCATCTATAGTAGCCTTTCTCTTCATGGGGCTCGGATCTCATATGGCCCTTACAGCGCCCGGAATCCTCCGTCCACGTTTCCTCTGTAAGCGAGGCGCACTTTTATGCATGCAGACACCCCCACGGGTGTTCTCGGACTCAACGTAGGCGCTATATCGCCGCACAGACCCCGATGAAGAGAATGCTGCCTCCTTGTCAAGCCAAATGGCCAGGGGCAGTTCCATTGTAGTCATTCGCCCGAGAAGCACGTTTAGCTTTGATTTGGACCGTTAGTCCCGATATCGGAATATCTTTGTAAGCTTCCTATATGAAAAAGGAACGTCGTAACTGGACATATTCATGAAGAGAAAAGCGAGGTTTATTGAAACCGATCTGAGACCAATTTTCAGTCCTCATCAACCGTGGTGGGTTGTCGATAGGTTAGGTAGTATTTGTCGTGCGGAAAAAAAGACATCCTTACTCCCTCGCTTCAGATATTCCCTTATTTATATATGACAGTATCCCGTACCCACGCCAACTGTTAAGTCAAGGTGTGGACAGAACGTTGAAATTCCCGAGCTCTTACCGACTTTCAGAGGGCCAATGGTAATAAGTATGATGGGGAAACCTCTTGGATCAATCGTGGCGCAGCTGCATTATCAGGCAGAAACCCCTCATTCATCCCTTCCTCAGAGCCTGCTCCCATCCTTTCCTCCATCACATCATCCCAAAACATCACAACACCATCAATCTCCAACCAATATCCAATCACCCACCACAATGTCCTCCGACTCGGGAAGCGACTTCAACCCGGATGCAGACGACTGGGACGAGCTCGTGACGGATAATGATTGGGAAGAACACGATGTTTTCCGTCCACCTACTTGTCCCAACCCCTCATGCACTATGAGAAACTCTGGACTCTATACCGCTGGCGATCTCTCCGTATGTCTGGACTGTCGCTTCATAATCCCGTCAGCCACCTCCCTTCTCGGACACATCACCGCGTTCCCCTACGTTACTCTGCAACAAGAACTAGAGCTGCGGCTGCTCCTCGTATGGCCGCAGCGCGAGGACGAAGACGAAATCCACGGCACCCTGGTCCACTGCCATGTCAATGACCACCTGGAGTATGAGGCCATCTCCTACACCTGGGCAGACGAGCACGGCGACGCCAGTCGAGACCGTACCATCTTTCTCAACGACCTGCCCCTCGCCGTCACATCGAGCTGCGTGTCCGCCCTGAAACGCGTTCGGCTGATCTCGGCGCCTCGGGTCATATGGATTGACGCCGTATGTGTCAACCAGGACGACATGAACGAGCGCGGCCACCAGGTGCGATTGATGCCGGAAATTTACTCGCGAGCGAAACGAGTTCTCATCTGTCTTGGTGATGCGAGCGAAGACGACAGTACGGGCATATATTTTTTATCTTCCCTCAAGCCTTTTGCACCCATATGGCGCATTTATGACAGACCCAACGTTGTCCACAGCGAGCAGTGGTGGGACCTTGCAAGAAACGCTGTTCAAAAGATTCTCGCCCACCGCTACTTCACTCGCGTCTGGATCCTCCAGGAGATCGGCCTCGCCAAGGACGCGGTCGTCTTATATGGGGAACAAGAGATGCCCTGGAAGCTTCTCCAGCAGAGTGTGGTCGTAACAGACACGAAGTGGCACCAAATAAGTTCCAGCTTTAGCTTGCCCTTTCTCCGACCCCTGGCTCCCAAAGGCCTGCGACTGCCCATGGCGTTCAGCTTCGCTTCGGCGACAATTCGTGGTCCGGATCAGATGCTCGAGCTCCTGGACGACGCACGAAAATGCCACGCGAGTGATCCCAGAGACAAAGTCTTTGCTCTCTTCGGCCTGGTCCAGCTGGCTAGCAAGTTTGGTTTTGCGGCCAACTACACGGAAACTATTGCCGAGGCTTACACGAGGATAGCCGTACTTCTCGCTGTACGTAATGGTCTTTTGCCCATTCTCCGCCGCGCGACAACATGGGAGAGACAGCAACAGGCCTTGCCTTGCTGGGTCCCCGACTGGTCTCCTTCCAGCGACCTAGATGACCCTTCCGTCACCAGCGATTCAGATGCACCTGTTCCCGTTCTGGCAAGTAACGGGGGTTACGGATTGGATGTGATCGGTGCTCGCATTTGCGATCTGGAAACCTTTATCTACGCAGGCTTCAAGGCCAAAATCGAAACAGCCGGTCCTACGCAGTACGTATGCCGCAGCGGGCGTGATCTCTTGAAAATGTACGAGACAATCGGCTTGCGGCCCGGAAGCTCGCTAGGTTGCTATACGTTGCGAAGCCTCCCGGACCACCAGTACACTGCCCAGTCGTTCCAAACTCAACTACAGAATTTTTCCGAGACCCCAATCACCAAGATAGACTTCCTGACAAGACAATTCACTAAGATAGACGTCCCGAAAAGAGATTTACGCCCACGACAGCTCATCTACGAATGTTCCGTTTTTCGGGAGCCTGAGGCGGGAGAAAGCCGAAAGTTTGTTGGCCGTTGTATGTTGATAACTGCGCCGTACGACATTGTGGATGGAGTGCTCAGTGTGGTCGTAACCAGGACCAGGAAGGTAGAAATACCCGAAAAAATGACATCCTTAGAAATGGCCACTTGCCTGGAGCGCAGGTTCCTTGAGAAGGTCGACGAGCATATGGGACGGCCAGGAGCAAATGATATCGACCCAAGTCCTCGGGTCTCGAGGCCCACGACGGACGATAGACCATTTTGGATACAAGTCTGGAATCACTTTCTTCCGGCATCAGATCGATTACACCCTGGTGGCGACACGATAATGAACGACGAAGCGGTGACGGAGTTATTGTCCCAGACCACCACCGCCTCTCCACCGCCGGCCCAGGTAGAGATCATGGAGATGCCGTCACTATACGTGGCAGAACAATTCAACAAGCTGACGCAACACGGGCCATCTCCGCGGACATGCCTGAAGATACTACGATACGCTATCCGGCTCAAAAGGCCCCGGACTGCCGTCGACCACGGTCGCCACGGGCAGTTGGGCGGCCCGGACGCCTGGCTGAATGCCTGGGCTGAGCGGGAGCTCAGCGGTCTCGGCGAGGTTCTGGATACTGTTGTCGGAGCCAATCTTGTTCGGCTGGCGCAGATCAGTCCCGGGCAGTGGCAGGTGGATCTACGCGATGGAAGCCAGGACAGCGAGGAGAACAGTGAAGGAGACAAGGGGCGTTCTCTTTTCAAAGACCTTTTCAAACATCTACGGTTGCTTGATGAGTTTCTGGGCGACGAGGAGCTGGAGTATCAGCGCATAACTTTCGGGATGTCTTGAGCAATAATATGGGCTAGTGATATAGGGTGGCGTCTACGCGGTTTTGGTGTGGTCATGAACCTGGGAGCCAGGTCTGTTTGGAGGAGCGAGGATTGTGTTTTTGGGGCACCTCTAGTGTAGTAGTACATAGGCAGTCCATTAACGATTTTACTCCAAGATGTGCAGTCAATTCGTACGCAAATATCCTGAGCCAAGCTGTGAGACTGGTACGTAGAACCTCGGATCCAAAAATCCGCCTTGGCTGAGACCCACGCTCAAAAGCTTAAAGTCACATCACCGAAAGTCTATTCTCCGAACCGGCCCAGCATTCACCATTCAAGCCGTCGGCATTTTCCGACACAGCCGCACGACTTCTACAAACAACGTACCTCCAGCGGCTGGCAGCGGCTGAGCATCGGACCTCGGTTCGGGATTGGTCCCCCCAACAATGTGATTGGCTCGCCTTCTCGAATTGGCTTTGATGGTGGAAAAGGGGTCACGAACCAATGATTTGTTTTCTGTACAGAAAAACCAAGAAAAAAACGTTGTGGGGTGGGAGGGGGGCTGTGACATCACGAGGATAAGGCTGAAATCGAGGGGACTTCTGAAGAAGACGTGATATGGTTTTCCAGTCTTGAAGAAATGGCATCCGAGATATCCGTCGAGATGTATAAAGGTACCTAATGGACAGACCTGTGATGCTCTTCTCGAAACATCGATATATGCAACCCAGCATCCCCTCCTCAGGGACCCTCTCCCCTTTCCTTAGAGCCACACACTAGCTTTCCCTTCACAAATGCAGTCTCTCACTTCCCTTACCGCCCTCGCGGCTCTCCTCTCCATCGCCCTCCCGGCCACCGCAACCCCCAACGTCAACGTCGACTGGGACTGCCAAGCCACGCCCCCCATCGGCAGCGCAACGCAGCTCTCGCTGGGCAGCACCATCGACGGAACGGCACCCGCCGACGTCGGACCAGGCGACATCTTCGAGATCCTCCTCGCCGCCAAGCCGCAGACCGTACCCACCCAGGCGGCCGGTTACAAACTCAACAACCTGCGCAATGTCAAACTGCTCGTCCCGGTCCCGGCAGGCACCAGCTTCAAGAGCGTCAGCCTAACCGGCGGCGTCAACGTCAACAGCAACCCGTCCATCGCGCAATCAAACGGCGTCCTCACCCTCTCCGTCCCCGGCCCGATCAGCGGCGGCGCGAGCTTCACCTTCCCCGCGATCCACCTCTCCGTCTCGGCCTCGGGCGCGCCCGGAAGCGGCATCCAGTCCCACGTGGCCGGCACGAGCTACGCAGACCCAGGCCTCCAGTTCACCGCCAACGTGCACATCTCGCCGGGCATCGACATCGACGTGCCGGCGCGGTGCTTCCCCAAGGGCGGCGCGAGTCCCGTCCTCACCAGCACCGCCATCGACCAGCCCGGCGCGGCGCCGGCGACGCGCTACGGCCCCGCGCTCGCCAGCTCGGCGAACCGCACCGCCGCCGTGGCTGTCACCGCCGACGGCCGCGTGCAGTATACCTGGTGGGACCTGGGCGGTGGCGGCAACGGCTGGCGCGACCTGCCCGGGATATCGTCGGACACGTCCCCGGGTGTGTCACTGGTGCAGGGCGGGAACTACGCCTTCGTCCTGGCCAAGGCCGTCGGCGGCGCGGTCTATCTCAACCAGGGCACGCCCGGCGGCAGCGCGTGGGTCGGTTGGCAGTCGAGCGGGTTCACGAGCAACGTCGGACCGGCGGCGGCTGCGTCGGGCGACAGGAGCATGTCACTCGTCATCGGCACGGACGGACGTGTCATGTACGACTGGTGGGACCTGGGCGGCGGCGGGCACGGGTGGAAGGAGATACCCGGCGGGTTCAGGACGGTCACGTCCGGCGCCGTGGCGCTGGTCAGCAAGGGGACTTATGCGTTCGTGCTGGCTAGGGATGGTGGGGGCAATCTCATGCTGAACCAGGGGAATCCGACGACGAATAGCTGGGTTGGCTGGCAATCTATGAACTTTGCGTCCAACGTTGCGCCGGCGGCGTCGTCGTCGCAGGACAGGAGCGTTGCGGTTGTGATATCGACCGACGGGCGCGTCATGTATGACTGGTGGGATCTCGGCGGGGGAGGCCATGGTTGGAAGGAGATTCCGGGAGGGTTCCGGACGGACGCGTCGGTTGGGGTCGGTTTCGTGGCGAATGGGAGGTATGCTTTTGTTTTGGCAAAGGATACCTCGGGCAAGATGTGGCTGAACCAGGGCGATCCCACGACGGGAGTGTGGGTTGGTTGGCGCTAGGAAGTACACCTTGACACGGGACGCTCTCTGTCGAAACCCGACTCGAGATGCCGAAGTCTAGTCAGTACCTACGCACTATTGGTTAGTCGTTCGAGTTTGCACTCGCATTGGAGTTTCCTTCACACCCTACCTGGCTTCGAAGTTGGCCTTGTTTACCGTCCCGATATTATCCTATTGGCAGCCCCGTGCGCGGGAAGGCGACGCATGAACCTTGAAATTACAGCCGCAGCCTTGACGGCTGAAACCTACCACCAACCCGGAAATGCAGTATGGGAATAACCGCGTGGTGCAAGATGGCGTCTCAGTGTTTCCCTAGATTTTCCTATAGTCGGAGACAGTATAGCTGAACAGGCGAATGAAGCGTCGAGCCCGGCTTGTGTGTTTCGTGTTGCTGCAGGGACATCGAGCCGACCTACCCGAGTTTATCTCGACATCTTGTGTACGGAGTAGAGTGCCTCAATCGTGACAAAAGAAGAGGTACCTCCACTCCGGCCTCTGAAGGCCTCCATTTGCGAAAGTACGCCTGCTTGCGATATCCTCAAAGTCTAGCAGATCGCAAGCGCCTTAGGAATGAGGAGAAAGACGTGTTCCTTCTAGAGATATGCATTAGCGGTGGTTTTCAACAGCTATTTCCACTGGTTTCGGTCTTGTTATGGTCCTCTGCGCTAGGTACCGAGAAGTGAAGTCAGGCGGTGCTGGTTCGGGAGTACCCAATTTTCTGTCGTGGCGCAGCTCCACGAGATGGTGGCCATTCTTCTCACACCTATGGGAAATGGGGTACACGCGCGCGGCGCAGGTCGGAGTGTTGACATGGCTCGGCAAGGGGTTTGCCGCGAAGGGGCTTCGACTGTTTACTTTTGCCCCCGTCAGCGGCCCTACACTATAAATGCGTCTCAGCTGGAAAATTCAATACCTCGGACCAATGTTTAGATACAAACCAAACAACAAAGCCGATCAAACAAGCAGAGTATCATGAGAGCCAGATTTTGTATCTTCCTTGCAGTTGCAATCGTCGTCATCCTCGCAGTTGCTATCCCCGTTATCATCATCGAGCGAGCTAAAACGGACAGAAATACTGACGTGCAGGGCAGACCCGGGACCGCCGCGAGCGCTGAGGACCAGAGTCGAGCGGATTGGGGGAACAGTTTCGATATTTCTACCGACTGGGAGGTGAACTGGCCTGATACGGGAGTTACGCGCACTGTAAATCTTCCTGAGCGGGGTTCGGGGGGCCAATGTTGACGGAATGCGCAGTACTCGTTCGACATCGCCGAAGTCGACCAGTTCGTTGGCGGTGATGGAGTGGTGAAGAATAAGGCTATGCTAATCAATGGTCCCTACACCCACTGACAACGTCACAGTCCCCAGGCTGACATCAACCAGGACAATTCCCAGGTTAGTTAGATCCCAGGCTGTATCTCTTACCAGCCCCAGCTAATTTTGTGATAGGACCTGTGATCAGAGCTAGTGCGTCTCATCCTCGTCCGACGTGTCCATGAAGCTGACTCGTTTCGAAGACTGGGGTGATAGGATTAACGTTACCGTGTCCAACCATCTCCAATCAAGCGGGTATGGACTTCGTGATCAGCCGTGATACCTCTCAACTAAAACGTGCAGCACGTCGATTCACTGGCACGGATTCCGCCAGCTAAACAACAACATCAACGACGGGACCGGCGGGGTCACCGAATGTCCAATCCCTCCCGGGAGTAGCAAGACATACACGTTCCAGGCGACCCAGTATGGAACGTCATGGTAGGCGTTGCATCAAATTCTGCTGCCCCACAGCCTAATAAGCGTGCAGGTACCATTCACACATCTCCAGTCAGTCGGCGAGTGGTCTTCAAGGAGCGATCCAGATCGAGGGCCCGGCATCATACGCATATGACATCGACCTAGGCGTGTTCCCCATATCCGACTGGTATTACAACGCAACCGACCAGATCCTCAACCGAGTCTTTAGTGCCGCAAACCCGTTTGTTCCCGGACAGCCCGGTACGCCGCCACCGAGTGACAATGTCTTGTTCAACGGCACCAACATCAACCCACTCGGGACCGGTGGCAACTACGCCAAGATTATGTTTACTCCCGGTAAACGCCACAGATTACGTCTCATCAACGCGGGGGTTGAAAACACGTTCACCATATCCATCGTCGGACATTCCATGACGGTGATTGCTACCGATTTTGTGCCGGTGAACCCGTACCCGGTGGATTCGGTGTACCTATCGGTTGGGCAGCGGCTCGATGTTGTCATTGACGCCAACCAACCTGTCGGGACATACTGGTTGAATGCGACATTCTCT
Organism: Echria macrotheca; assembly: GCA_030411725.1. Taxonomy (NCBI): domain Eukaryota; kingdom Fungi; phylum Ascomycota; class Sordariomycetes; order Sordariales; family Schizotheciaceae; genus Echria; species Echria macrotheca. Next base: position 1,376,232 of record MU839831.1, on the reverse strand, counting down.
GCCGCTCGCGTGTGTGGCTCATCCAATAACGCACATCCCGCGGCCATCGTGCAGTATGACGGCGCGCCTTGGTGGATTCCGACCGACCCAGGAACTGCCCCCAAGGACACGTACTGTGCGGACGACATCGCGGCGACTCCCGTGGTGCCAAGGGTTGCGCCCATCGGACTGTTCGTCCCAGACACATCGAACACCTTGAATGTGTCGCTGAATGTCGACTCGAGCGTCTCGAAGGTTTACTGGGAGGTGAATAGCTCGGCAATCGATGTGACCTGGGACAAGCCAACCCTCCAAGACGTGCTGGACGGAGAAGGGACGTTCCAGACGGCCCAAAATATCGTTGAGATGCCTGGACAGACCCAGGTCGGTATTCTGTGCATCCTTGCGTGTGTAAGGCTGACAAGATCAGTGGACGTTTTGGCTGATCCAAAACCTCTCACCGGTGCCGCACCCGATGCACCTCCATGTGAGTCCCTCCCTGGCACCAGCCATTCGCGGTCTGACCAAGTCTTAGGGCCACGATTTCATCGTCATAGCTCGGTCCGCTGCGCTGACCAACCCACTTGATCCGTCCAATCAGCCAGTGACGTTCAATCCTGCCGCCGACGCCGCGCTCCTCTCGCAGACATCGATACCAATTCGACGAGACACCAGCGTGCTGCCCGCATACGGCTGGATGCTTGTCGCGTTCCAAACAAGCAATCCCGGAGTCTGGGTGTTCCATTGCCACATTGCGTGGCACGTGTCGCAGGGGCTCAGCGTGCAGTTTTTGGAGCGCGCAGCCGAGATAGTGCACCTGATGGATGTTTCTGGGGCATTGGGCGAGACTTGTCCCGCTTGGAAGGCATGGGAGGGTGGCGGAGGTGTTCAAAAAGGTGATTCGGGACTGTAGTAGGGAGAAGGATTCGCCATGGACCCAACCAGTTTGACAGCACAGGCGACATGGCGGGGTTTGCCTACTCCAGCAATTGACTGATTCCCCAAGACTCCGTTCCAAATGCTTTCTGAAGGAAAGGAAACTAGAGAGCTAGTGCTTGGAATTCTAGTGAAAGGCCTTTTAGGGGATTACAACAAGATGCCCGCAATTGTCCGGCAGCGAATTTGTGAGAGGGTTGCCAGAAGATGGGAAACAACGTTTTTTTTTGGAGCTGTGAAGTTCAAGTCACTGAAGTGGGAGGCACGAACGCGGAAGAAGCCGCCCGCAGATGGCCAAGAAATGAAGGAACAAGGAAGTCAGGCCCCACTCTATTTTTGGCGAGTTTGGAGCTTGGGCCAAGCTCTGCGAAGTTTGACCTTGCATCAAACCTTCAAGCTCTTCTCGTCGAGTCGCCGTCATGGCGCGCATACCAACAACCGAGCTTGGTAGATATCTTCTCCTGGGCCAAATAAATCGACAGGGCTGTTTACGACGCAGGCCATTTCAATTGGCTACAGCAACCAGCATCGGCCAGCTACGGCGAGTCTCCAGTTCCGTCGGAGCTCCCACGTCTTCTGTGCCCACCTCCCCTACCACGGCGCCTCTCCGGAAGCAGCTCAAAGACCAAGCGAAATTGTTGAAAGCGTCCGGTCACAAGAAGAAGAAGAATGTTGACAATCAGACCGTCCCCGGGTGGGAGTTGACAGTCGGCATCGAGATCCACGCGCAACTTAACACGAGCCGGAAGCTCTTCTCCGCCGCCGCCACTTCCTTTAACGACAGCCCCAACAGCCACGTCGCCCCCTTCGACCTTGCGATCCCCGGCTCTCAACCCATCTTCCAACCCGAGACGCTGATCCCCGCTGTGCGCGCAGCCCTCGCCCTGAATTGCGAAATCCAACACACGAGTCGCTTCGATCGCAAGCACTACTTCCACTGGGATCAACCGGCCGGCTACCAGATCACACAGTTCTACGAACCGTTTGCTAGGAATGGATACATTGAGCTCATGTCAAGAGACGGGATCGCCGCGCAAGACGGCCAGGGGATACGAGTTGGCATCCAACAAGTGCAGCTGGAGCAGGATACGGCCAAGACGACAGCACAGCCCGACGGCGTCCAGTGGCTTGACTTCAACCGCGTCGGGGTCCCACTGATTGAGATCATCACCCGCCCCGAAATCCATCATCCCGCCACTGCGGCAGCGCTGGTCCGCAAGGTCCAGGTGCTGCTCAACTCGGTCGACGCTTGCGTGTCGGGGATGGAGACGGGAGGTCTCCGCGCCGACGTGAACGTATCTGTGCGGCGAACCGACGATGCCACAGCGGGGTTGGGCACACGCACCGAGATCAAGAACTTGAGCAGCTTCAAGGCGGTAGAGGATGCCATCATCGCCGAGCGGGACCGGCAGATCGCGGTGCTCGAGGCCGGGGGTGTCATCGCGGGCGAGACGCGTGGCTGGAGTTTGGGTAGCACTGAGACACGCCGTCTCCGTGGCAAGGAAGGTGAAGTCGACTACCGCTATATGCCCGATCCGGATCTCGGCCCAGTCGTCATTGACCCCAAACTCGTTGAGTATCTCGCCTCGTCGTCCGGTGTACGACCGGACGATGAGACAGATGAGCTGATCCACAAGCACGGCCTCACCGCAAAGGATGCCATCTCACTGCTGATGCTGGACAACGGCGCCCGTGTTCAGTATTTCTATAACGTTCTCGATGCCCTGGACGCGAGACTTGGCAACGCGAGTTGTGAAACGATTGTCGGACAACCCGCATCAACCCTTGCTGCCAACTGGTGCCTACACGAACTTGGCAAGCTCACGGAAGTGTCGAGCGATCTAGACATGACGCCGGATGGGGAGTGCCGCATCCGTTCTGCCGACCTTGCTGCGATCCTGTATCACCTTATGCGGAAGGAAATCACTGCCAAGGTCGCCAGAGAGCTTCTCTGGTCGGTGTACCGGGAGGATATCAGCAGGGGCGGCGTCACGGATGCGATCGCGGCTGGGGACCTCTGGTTTCATGAACTGTCCGAGGCGGAATACACAGCTCTTGCCGACACGGTGCTCCGGGGCGAGGAGAAAATCGTGGCCGAGTTTACCCGCCATGCTGAGGGCAAGAGTAAGCAGTATCCTCAGGGTAAGCTCATGTTTTTGGTGGGCAAGGTAATGAGGGCAGGTCCTGAGCAACGCATGGATCCTGCTTCCGTTGAGAGGACCCTCAAGGCCAGAATCGACCAAGTATGCGTTCCCGGTGTGCAAACTCAAGGATAGATTCATGCCAATAGATCCGATTCTTTTCGTTATCTGATCTCTTGGCATCGATACAGATAATAATAACACTGGTCAAGATCCGGTTGGCTGCGACGGCAATAACGGCCCTGCAACTGATGTAATAAATACCTTTTCGCATCAGGGAAGTGATCAATGACAGGAAGAGAACGCGCGTCATCACTGCAGGGGAGTGCGAGGGCTAGGGACGAATTGTTATGACAGTCAAGTGCCCCCCTGTAAATGCAAGGCCCCTTTAGTGCAAATTGCCGCAAAACTGCAAGCGATTTGGTGGTCTGAAATACTTGCTACTGCAAAACGCAAGCGTGCGAATTGCAACCCCACCGAATTTTTGCGAGAAAGGAGACCTGGATTTAGGTAGGAGGACTTCTAGTGCACATATTAAACCCTAACAGAAGGCACTTTCAGGTGCTGTAGGTCATTCAAGACCCTATGTTCCAGCTCTGAAAAGTGGGTCGTTTGGGTTGCTCTTTAAGGCAAGATCCCTTTAAATGCAAGGAATTTTCCGATCTCGATGACTTGCAGAAACAGGGCACCTGCCTGACTGTAGACATAAAGGTGTGTTGGGCCAGGAAGGAGCACCCCCGTGGGATAGTTAGCAGGAGCACACGGACCACAACCACCTGTTTTAGACAGCCGTTAGGGTTCTTCCTCTCTTCCGCCAAACAAGCATCCCTAGCACTGCTCTCTCAGGTGTCCGCCGCGGCCTTTTCTGGCTAGGTAATCCATAACTCCCATCTCATTTCAAACTTGCCTACAACCCAAGATGCCATGCGTCACACGATCCGACCAATGTAAGTACTGTACTTACATCCCATTCAACTCATTCTCTCATCACCGGGATCCAAGGACTGCTCATCAAGGATCTGCTCCTGATCTTGCGGGGGCATTGTAGCACTTTGGACAGCTGAGACGCCTTGATCCTGCCAACTATTCGGAGATGCGGACGGCACCACATAGGATTCCTGGCTAACATTCGACAGGTAGTTCTCGATAACTGGGCAACCGCAACCCGAATGCTGTAGCACCTCGTTTCGGAGATGGAGGACCTCGCCGCGGAGCTGGTTGGCACAGGCCAGGAGATACTGACGCTCCGCTTCCACCTGCCGCTCTTCCACCTCCAGTTTGTCTCCAAGCGCCTGGATTCTATTTCGGTATCTTGTCGCCGCCGCGCGGTTGCGGACTCGGAGCTCGTGCCTTTTGCCATCAGAAGAATCGGCCTCCGCCGGTCCACCTGATGCGTCTTCGGCAGCGCCCTCGCTCGACGCATTCGACGCGTTGGATCTCTTCCATTGCGACAAGGCCCCGTCGTCGACTGCCAGCACTGGTCTACCCCGCTTCCTCTTCGGGATTGTTTGGGGGGACATGTCCGTCGCGTGGTCAACGTTTGTCGGTGTTTCGCTCGGTCGCTTGATCGCGGGGAGTATCGGCACTTCTTTCCGCCTGGGGGTAGTCTTGAGACTTGTTGAGCTTGGAGAGTCAGCCGGTGCGAAGCCCATACCAACACTTGTGCTCGGTGCGCTGTCGGCAGCGCACGACAAGTCGACCATGGACCATTGCTCCTCTGGACCGCCGATGTAGGCTTGAGCTGCGCCGAGACTGCTAAAGGACGCTTCGAGCGTCGGGTCGGTGGGACCGATGTGTGATGGATGGTTCGAAAAGCCCGCGTACAGGTCGAACGAGATGGGATACGACGGATCGGGCCGACCAGCAATGCCCGGTGGAGCTGTCATCGGCACACCCCAGCTGCTGCCGGTCACCGCCAGCTGGGTATCTGACGTGGGTTCATCGATCGCATGCGAATCGATGGCTGGTTGGATGAAAAGCCCGGGATCATTCGGTTCGATGGGTGTGTCTTGGCTCGGTGGGAGCGTAAACTCCCACCCACCAAACTGATCCATCCTCGACGAGATCGCGGCACAAGCCGGCCGTGTCCCTGAGCTGGCGGATCTTTTGCGCTGTTCAACCTAAACGTCTACCCCACAAAAGGGGCATGGATGGTCGTGGTCGAAGAACCCTTTGGTCTGGTTGAAGCGAGAGCAGCCCTGAAGATCCCGACGAGGTTCAAGGCACCACCGACGGCCCGCCGAGCTTGCAGCCCGATGCCACACGGCGCGGCTATTGGACGATAGATGTCCCAACAAGTCACCCATGCCGGCCAGCACCTTCAGCAGTTGGGGTCCACATTCCACATGGTCCGGTACCTCTTGTCTCGTGCCGGATGCACTGTGTGTTCGATCAGATCATCAGAACCACGAGGTTTAGCGGGACGATCGAGATCGGTACCGGGTTGTCAATCTTGCACCGTACATTCGCCATGCCGTGCATGCATTCGGCTCGTGAGTGATGGCATTTCCCCGTAGAGTGCGGCTCCAGAACCGATCCTCCCAGACCGATGGGCCTAGGTCTCGCCACAATGACGGTGTTCGCCGACGCACGGACATACCCGAAGATTGTGATGGCACTGACGGCAACGGCTGCCCGGCTTTGTCGACTGTTGGCCCCCCGGCGAATGAGAGACTCCGGCGACATGAGCGCCGATGGGTGATTGGCCTCGGCGTGGAAGCTCCGTCGCCTCTAATGTGGAGCTGAACTACCCCTAGAAAGGCCCCGGCCAGGGGTCCTGGATGGCAATCCATGCGGTGTTCAACCCGCCAGTTCCAGACCGGACAGCTAGGGTCTTAAGGGACATTGTAGGCCCGGACATATGATATGTTTTCGTTCCAATCACCAATTGTAGAGCTCCGGACCCCATTCCGGGCTCGGCAAATCTTGGCAACCGAAGTACAGCTAGGGTTCGGCGTCTCTCCGCGGAGGAACATCCAATCGCGGATAATCGGCGGGTTTTCGCCGCGGATCTCACAGATTGCCACTGGCAAGCACACCACAGACCCGACAGAATTACGGTTGCCTCGAGGCGTCTGGGCTATCATGCTGAGAATGTGGACCTTGGACCTGCGAGGGCAAACTCGTCTTCGGCCAGCCGATGGTGTTCGGGGACCTTTCGACTGCGGCATTTCGTTCGGGGGTCTAGAGTGGTCGCAACGTTCATAGGCAGGCTGCTCTGCCGAAGCACTTGAGCAAACACGTGGCTGGACACGGCGGCTTGGGTATCTTGCGCGGAGGTCCTCCGAGACGGTGGTGAGCAACCTTCCGGAGTTTTGAGTTTTGTCATAAGCTATTTCATGATAGATTCTCTCCAATCGTAAGTCGACGTAACCACACAACCCATCGGCCGCAACGCCATCGGTTGGGGCTCCACTGGTGCCTTTCCCTCCCGCATATCCCTGTCACCCCTCTCGGCTGCTGCGCTGCCACCTGGTGTAGGCGGCTGTAATAGAGGTGTGAGCGTTTCCGGGACCGGCATGCCGGGCTCTGGGCGAACGGTATCAACCCGACGGGGTATGTGCCTGTTAATGGATCGGAGACACCAGAGCTCCAGGCAGATTGATAGGGTCACGCGGACGCTGTCCGGGGGAAGACACCCTACTGTGGTAACTAGATCTGTGGGTCCTGGCCCCTGGGAGGCGCCAGCAGTCACTGGGCAACAAGGGACGCTGGCGAACCAACCGTTCCTGCACCAGCAGTTGGCAAAACGTGAAAACAAGTTGGCTTGCATGATTCCGGCTAGACGGGAGGAGTATTTGTGTTCGGAGCTACCCGCCACACCGAACCGAAGGTGAGTCAGGATGAGTGAGTTCAGGGTAATCGAAGGCAGCTCTGTCAAGCTGCCGAGAGACTCCAGCATCTCCAACCCGGCAGCCTGTGCGGAATGCTACAGTGGGTGCCCAAAAAAAACCGGCGGTAATTCCGATCTTGGCCTCTGCACCACCACCATGACCGCCATCTTTGGCAGCCCACACACCCACGCAATAGTAATGCAACTAAGTAGACGAAATAAAGTAAAGATTTGTATGATATAGAGTCTAGTACTTAATATACTACCCCGTGCCTAGGCCTGCATACGGCTCCAGTACAGCTAGGCATAGAATCAACCGGATCATTACCCACCAATCCTAACCCCCCTGAGCCTTCTCGATTAATTTTCGAGTACGGAGTAGTTCTTTGGAAGCAAGGCAGAGTCTTGGTACTTTGTTACAAGCCGTTGGTTCAATTTAGCTTATAAATTCCCGATTTAAGTCAGGGGTAGTAAATTCTTCTTCGGGAAACGCGACTCAACGCTATATACGTACTAGGCAAGCGTCCTCTAAAATGGCAGTTACCTCGGGTTTTAACCTAGACGTTACTTTACCTATACTCTAGTACACCTACACGATATATAATGGGTATCTGGCCCTTCAATCGGTTAATATGTCGTGTAGTTGCTCTTACAGTTGTTGGCTCGCGCAGTCTCCTATCACTACCCCTCGAGCGTTCGCCCGTTGTAGGATACCGGAAATAAATGTTTTCCCTGTAGAACGTTTTAATTACCGTGAATTCCATTAGCTAAATCTTGCAGTAGCGAGATTCCTCTCAGCCGGGTGGCGAGCACTCCCCGACCAACGAGTGACAATGCTGTCGTCGACCAGGTGGCGTCAAAAAAAGGTCAGCCTTGTGCGCCTCAAGCCCACATCCGACTGTGTCGCCCGAACCTTTTCCGACTTGTTCCCCAACCGCCGCCCGAGGGGCGATAACGCGGCGATTTCGCGGCGAGAAATCTGTGCGACCTCACAGCAAGCTGCAACCAGGCAGCACCAGCTCCGCTACCGGCTACCTACTCTAGTTGACGAGGTTTGATCGCAATCATTCTTTCCGTCATTCAGGGCTTGACTGCAAGGGCCCTTGCCGTGGCTGCTGCAGTTGCGAAATCACTGCAAAATCTATCTTCTCGGAGGCCACAAGTTCACGACAATGGCGGGGTAGGTACCTGTAACCCATCGCAGCCCCACTCTACCAATTTTCCAAGGGTCAACAACTGTTGTCTCGGATCGCCTTGCTGTGTCCCAGCTGGATACCACGTCTATTGATAGGAGGATCACCGGAGGACCCAAGAATAAATTCCGGAATAGTACCGGGCTGGAGTCTGAGGAGTCCCTGTCTTGGACAAGATCGCGCTTTATGAGTCCAGGAACTATCGACGACGCGACGGCCCCCAGTCAGGGCGTATTTCTAGGTTCTCTCCTTGGCGTCAAGAGGATGTCCCACAGCCGCAATTTTTGTCTTTTTGGTCTTTAACGGCAGAAGATCAACTGAACTTGCTAATAAGCCGCACTCCAAACCGAGTCTGACCATCTCTGTCTGCGTTCGGCGGGAGATTGATGGAGAGCTGGTCCACCTAGACAAAGACACTCAAATCATCCATCCGGCGACTTACCAATTCCGGCAGTCATGGCAGCTTCAGGCTGGCTGAAAGACTCCCATATCCTTCCTTGCGGTGACCATCTCGAGCAGTCACGAAATGTGCATTTGTTTTCAGCTCTATGCGCCAAAGCTCGTCCCAATTTTGATAATATAACGCTACCAGGATATGCCACCCTGCCAACGACGCCGTTCCGTGTCTCCATATATGCCATGTAACCCTAATGTATCCTTCCTTGCAGCTACCGTCCTGAGAAACACCTTATATACCCACATTACCTTGATACACATACCCTAAAACAACAACGCAATCACAGCCATAACGCCCGCATACACACCAACCAGCACCATCCCCTCGTTCTCCACCACCACCTCTGTTGGTCTCCCGCTAACCTCCCCTCCCAACAAGAGCCCCGAATCAACCATCTTCCTCCGCAGAGCCGCAACAGCCAGCCCAACAACCAGCACAACCGCCATACGCCCAACAAAGTCAGCAACCAGCGGAAACGCCAGAATCGGCGCGACAATAGCCAGCGCCGCAAGTCCAGCAAGCTGGCCCGCCGGTCCCGGTCCCGGTCCTTTCCTCCCCCTCCCCACCTTCCCACCTTCCTGCAGGCGGTCCTCCACCACCTCCTCCTTTCCCGAAACATCCTCCTCTCCCTTTCTCTCGCCAGCACTCTGGTAACGAGTCGTCGGACTCGGACTCGTACCAAAACCAAAACTCGACTTCCTCGACGACCCGGACCCGGACCCGGACCCGGACCCGGCCGTGGGCGACGGCTCCCGCTCAGAAAACCCAAACGTCATCTTGAGCGGCATCGGCGTGAGCATATCCTCTGTAGACCCAGACGAGGAACAAGAGGACGTCGACGCTCTCCCTCCTCTAGACACCTGCGCCAAACAGACAAGATCATCCGCCGGATCTAGAAAGCGCGTCTCAATCTCAGCAATCGGGTTTTGCGTGGCGAGATAGGTCCTATACGTTTCGATATCCGATAGAGACGCAGACGGGAGGGATTGGGTTTCTTTGAATGTTGTGAGGACGTGATCTATCATAATCTATTAGTATTGAGTACCTTATGGAGGGTTGGGGGGAGGGGGGGGCGGGGGCGTACTATATTGTCCGAGCTTGAACCCAATCTTGCCCAGTATATCCGTCCGGTGCCACTGCAGCTCGCCGCCGGCCATGAACTCGGCCCGCCTCGAGGCGGGGAGTATACAGTTCGCTAGTCGGCGGGTCTGGGTGTCTGCCGTGTCGAGGCGGTGGAGCTGCTCTTCTAGCTCGGAGAGTTCGTCCTGGAGGTGGAGCAGGAGGCGGTGGTTGAGGGTCTCGAAGCGGCGGTAGATTGGCCTGATTTGAGCCGTTTCGGTTTCTTCGGTGGATGGGGTTTTGTTGCTAGAGTAGCTTCGTCGTCGGGACCGGGAGGAATCGGGGGAGGAGAGCTTGGCGGCGAGGAGCTCGTAGCCTGACATGGGCAGCTTCTCGGCGCGCGGGAGGTGTTTGGCGTGGCCTTGGCCCGGCGCCGAGATTCGGGGCTGGAGGTCTTTGGGGGGGAGGTGCGGGTGTTTTGCGGGGCCGCGGGCCATTTCTGGGGTCCCGTATTTATGTTCCTTAGCTTCTGTTGATAGGGGGCCTGGTGGTTGAGTGGGAGAACGGGATGGTCTGTTGGGGCTGTCTCCTCTGGACTGAGGTGTGGCATCACCGTTGACGCTCTGGTCCGGTGTGGTTGCGTCGGTCTCGGCCATGCTGCGGTGGGACTCGGACGCGCTGTCACTGTTCGTGCTGCTGGACGAGGAAGACGCGCTCCGGGGCGACCACATGGCTGACGACTCGGCGATGACTCGTCGGAGGTGTTCCTCGGTTACCGGGGGGGAGTCGGGATCCAAGAAGCTGAGTGCATCTGGCTTCACAGGAGCGGAGGGTTTGATAGCGGGAGGAGAGGTGTTTCGCACCATGTGTCTCCTTTTGCTTCCTTGTGGCTCCGGAGGTGATGTCGAGCTTCGAGGGCGTCCTAGCTTATTATGAACTTCGGCACCGCTGGAGCTGGAGTCGAGATTCTGGGCGCCAGGTCTGGAGACACTCCTCTGCATCCGCCGTATCGCCGGCGACGCACTCTTTGGCCGGGACTGAGTCGGCCGTTCGGCTATGCTCCTGCGCTCCGGACTCCGGAGCCGTGGGTTTTCCCTACCAGCGAGCTGCCGCTGTCTCTCCGGCTGCTGCGACCTCCGGGACAATGTCGTCGTAGCCGAGTCCGAGTTCGAACTCTCTTCTGATGAGTCGGAGCTCGATTCCTCGTCCTCTACAGTTGGTTGGTTCCGTCGTGGCGATTCCCGCAATGAGAGTGACTTGTTGGTAATAATGGCGGCGTTGTCCTCCATCTTCGCAAGCAGCTCGGACTGCGGCATGACGGACGGATACATGCTGAAGTGGGCGGAAGATGGGCAACACAGGCAGAACTAAAAAGGCCGAGGGGCAAAGTTATGGCAAAATGGAAAATGCGTGCGTGCACAACATCAGGGAAAGGAACAATACCCGAGAAAGAGAGGACGGGCGCTGAATAATAAGTGACTCCCCTCGAGAATAAATGCCAAGTCGGAGATCTCAAATATGAGAAAGGAACAATTCCAGTAATTGAGACGACCATCTTTTTTAAAAATCGATGATGAACAAAGGAACCGGCAGCCCCCAATGGCTGGGTAAGGCTGAAGCAAGGGGTATGCGACCTTGGCGCGCAACATGGGCGATTGTGGCCTGATTTTTTCTTCGGGCGTGTTTGACATGGCTTATCCTGGCCCGGGGGTTCGTCTCCTTCGGCGCGTTCTGCAGTGTTCCTCGCGGTTGCACCTGCTCGTCCCAACGTTTCAGATGTGAACGCGAAGGGGTTGTTTCGCTGGTGCGGGGTGACGGGGGTGCAGATCGATCGCCGTGCGGGCGCCGATTTGTAATTCAGGGGGGCCTTGCTCGAAACGTTCTAGACGACAGGCCAATCAGAGGAGACAGTGGCACGACAGGAAACACTTTGACTTGAAGTGCCATTTGGAATGGATTGTTTTGTGATGGTCTAGAATTCTGGTTCCGAGGTGCAAATTGGGGGGAAAGATTTACGACGCCAGCTTGACCTTCATCCGCATCCCATCGACCGGTTTCGCAATGACCTGACGTGTCTAATGATTTTCAGGCGTTAGCAATCTGACAGGAAGATTGACATTGACAGTTGATTTGAAAAAGTGTAAAACCGGGGACAGAAACAAACCTTGTACAGTTCAGACTTGACCAGGTACTGCCCGTCCTCGCCAAGCTTCGGCTCGCCCGTCTGATCATCCAAGACCAGCTCGCCCAGCCCGACCTTGACAAAGTCGTACCGGCGGGCCGCCATGGCAATGATCACCTTGATCTCGATATTTGCGAATTCCTGTCCGATACACGCCCGAGGTCCCCTCTCGAACGGTCGCCACGCCGAGGCGGGATACTCGGCAGCTCTTTCGTCAAGCCAGCGTTCCGGTACAAAATCGTCGGCCGAGCTGCCGAACACACTCCGGTCCCGCTGGATAATGGTGTGGCAGATATAGATGATTGTTCCGTTGAGACAATGTTCGGTCCCGTCCGGCGCACGCACGGTATATCGCGATCCATCCGGCGGTTCGCGGGCGCTGCCCGAGGACGGATGGACGCGGAAGGCCTCCTTGATCACAGCCGAGATGTAAGTCATGCGGTGGATTGGGTGCTGGGTGCCCGGCTGGGGTGGAGACAGAAGCTGGGCCAGGACTTTGTCTGGTGCCGTGTCGGGCCCGAAGATGGCATCGAGTTCGGCCCGGACGGCCTGGAGTGCTTGCGGAGTTCGAGTGAGCTCGTAAAAGACCCACGAAATAGCCGTGCTGGTTGTGTCGTGCCCGGCCAGCAAGAAAGTTTTGAGCTGGTCGCCCGTCTCGTTGATTTGTTTCTCTGACAGCTCGATCTGGTCTCCGTACTCGTCCAGGCTCAGCGATAGAATGCTGCGGTCCCGAAGGGACTTCTCTCTGCTCGAGGACTTGGCCTGCTGTCGATCTGCCCACTTTTTCCGCACGATTTCTCGAAGGATATGGTCAATCTGTCTTCCCAGTCGATTGCGTCGGATTTTGATGTGGGGGATCAACCACCAGGGATAATCTGTCTTGTCGTCGGAGAAAGTCGCAAGCAGAGCTCTGAATAGTCGGAGAAGTTCGTTGTTATCATCGGACTCGGACTGAGCACCAAGGTCAACACCGATGACGACAGCACCAATGATATCAAAGGTTAAGCTGGTGATGTTCGAGACAAGCCCAAATACCTGGCCCGTTTGGGCATATGTGTCCAGCGCGTCTATGAAAGCCCCGGTCTTCTCGGCCATCAGGGGAAGGAGTGTCATGAGATGTGATGGTGCAAACCCTGCCGTGAATCGGCGACGTAGACCCTTCCACTTCTCGCCGTGAGCCGCCAGAATAGAGGACGAGCCGATCAAGGGCTCGAGATAGCCCATGTCGTTCTTGGGTGTGCTGGTCGCAAACATCTTTGATGGCCTGGTGATTTGCTCGGCGAGTTCATGGCTTGTGATCACGGCTGTCGGGCGGTTGAGCGGCCACAGGTCGACCATCATGAGCGGGGGCCGGCTGAGGTCATTGTGCATGTTGGTGAACATGGTATCCGGATGTACATCGGCCGGCCCGCGCTTCATGTACTCTCCGAGCTTACCAAGATGGCCTAAAAGCAGTGAATTGGGAAGTTGTGGGAGAGATGCATACTTGCTGAACCGCTTGAAACGCAACTGGCGGTAGAGGTAGCTGAGAAACAGCAATGATGCTGCGATAAGTAGAGGCGCTAGCATCTTTGCAATTCTTGGGGGGAAGTGATGGAGAGAAGGAAGAAAATCCGATTCAGAATTGTATCCGAGGGCACGGTTGACCGATACTTGGGAGAGGGATCGCGTCTCGACGCCCGTCAGCAGAAGGATGCGCCAAGAAGGAATGAATAGTGGCCATTGGTTAGCTCTTACACCTGGAAGAAATTGGCGGCCGCTGCTTATTTCCGCGCGCCGGTTCATGATTCCAAGGGTGAATTATAGTATCGAGTGTAGGTAGTCTTCGAGCGTTAAATCCCGGCTTTTGTGCCATGTTTTAATTGTAAGACTGGCGGATTCGTTGTTTCTGGCAACTCCTGCATAATCTGTTCCCGTGGCATACACATAAACAACCGCTTCACCTCCTCAACCGTCCCTCAACACATCCGCCCGGCACACCTGGTGCTCTCCATGTCTGAACAAGCTCAAGACCAGCGGCCTCAAGCATACTTCGGAATCCCTCCTCTGTGCGCTCCTTGCCACCCATGGTCATGACGGCCTGGTCCAGCACGGCCGAGGCGAAATCGTGCTCTCCGACGCGCGATGCCAAAACCATCTCGCAGACAAGCACCCGCGAGTCCCGCGCCATGGCGTCGGCGAGGCGCTTGAGGATGTCAATGCCCACCGCGTCGGCGTAGTCGTGGAGGATCATGCGCATAAAGTAGGCTTTTGCTCCTGGGGCTCGTTAGCTAAAACCAAATAAAGACGTAAATGCTTAGGTACCCTTAACAGGCTGCTCCGTCATAAAATCATGCTCCATCAACCTCACCTCCCCAGGAAGCACCCCATTTGTTTTCGCCAGGCCGATCACATCCGCCCTCTCCTGAAGCACCGTCCTGCCCGGATCAAGCGTCGGATGCGCCGTCAAAATCTTGCTGAGAACCACACCGTGCCCACCGCCGACATCAACAAGCTGCACCCTCTTCTCGCCGGTGCCGTCGTCGTCCGCGAGCACCCCAAAGTCGAAATGTCCCACCACCGGAATAGCAACGTCAATCCCCGCCATGCCCTTCTGGAACGAGTCCAGCCGCTCGGGGTTCTGCGCCATGATGGCCCACACGGGCGTGCCGTCCTGACCGGACCCGAAGGTGTACGGGTTGTGCAGGGGGTCGTCGGGCTCGCGGGCTGAGTCGGGGAGACCGCGCGCGGCGAGGTAGTCGTCGAAGGCGACCATGTGTTTGAACCAGTCGTCATACATGGCGAGGAACAGATGGCCGGGCGAGGGGCGGTCGAGGAGGTAGGAGAGCGAGAATTTGGTGTGTTTGTAGGCGCCGCCTGTGGGGAGCGTCTGGTCGAGGAAGCCGGTGGCCACTTTGAGAATTTAGCCAAGGAACGCTGTGGAGAGAGAGAGAGCACATGGTTGACGTGAGTTATTACCTAGGATGCGCGCCATTCTCTCTGCTTCGTGTTAGTCGGGAAATCCATATCGGGCATCTTATTGCTTACCAAGGAGAGATTCCTGTGCTCCTGTCGCCTTCGCTAAGTCCGTGAGGGAGATGGCTCCGGTCTTTGGGATTGCATCTAGGACACCCAGTCTCATAAACGTCCTGATGGCTATGAGCTCGGCCATCTGGGATGCGTCAGTCACGGTCAGGAACCGAAAACAGTGTTGTTAGGGGTTCGAACATTAAGGCCATGATAATTGGGAATCTGGTCCGGCGTGGTCAGAGTTCTGACCAATTCCTTTGCTTTCGCAATGATCTGCACCCGTGACATGTAGCCCTCGAGATCCGGTGTGTCGGCATATCCCTTTGCGACTTCGCCGAGGGAAGCAACTAGGTCGCTCACTTCTTGTTTCGTGGGGAGAGCCATTGTATTCCGACTTCACTCTATCCAATATAAAATACCAAGGTTGTACAAACGATATAATATGAGTTGGTATGAAGGAAGAAAACAACTCAAGATGCCGACCCCGCCCCTGCTTTTATCATCTTGGTGGAGAGTCACTCGCTCGGAACAAGGTCTTGGCACTTGTGGTCCGGTGCCAGCACACTCCACTAGTTTTGTCGTTGACTCCTCTTTCCCGCCGTCGGCCGCCATCGTCAGCAAGTTGGATCGCGGTCTGCCGGTGGGGGGACCGGGGCCAGTGACACGTCGTTTATGCGGGTTGGTCGTTAGCTTGCCCGGGTCTTGGCTGGATTGATCCTTCTGGCAGTTCTCGGGACACTCCGAACAATACTGTTGGAATCTTAGGTAATCGGATATATCTACATGGATACCATGAACTCCCGCGACGTTAGAAGGAGTAAATGACATTGCAAATAGCGGAAGGGAGATTATGCCATTAGAAACTACCGATAGATATTGCCGTGAACTATGGCGACGGTATCTCGTCCAGTCCCCAGGCATCACTTAAACCTCAACCTTCTCAACCTTGCCAGTCTTGATGTCAAACACGAAGCCCTGAGCTCCCTTCTTGACCTGGTCACTCATGAGCGGGCTCTCCTTGACCCACTTGAGATCGCCCTTGACACTCTCAACAATACTACATTCCTCGTATTAGCGCAGGTCCCAAGAAGTCGAAGAGGCAAAGGGAAAAAAAACCGAAAGGAGACATACTCGGTATTAGCACCCCAATCGATCCGGTCAACCTCGGGCCAGTACTTCTCCTCGACATTGGCCTTGACCTTGCTGCGCAGCCCGTCGTTGGTGAAGGACAACGTGCCGCAGTCGGTGTGGTGGATGATGCACAGCTCTTCGAGACCGAAAAGCTGGTCCATGATGGAGATGTCGCGCACGGCGTGGCGCACGTTGCCGCCGGCGTTGCGAGAAACCACGACTTCTGGCGGAAAGTTAATACGGACGTGACAGTGTAAGTTTGTCGTATTGTACATACCTCCGATGTTGATATTCATAAAGACCTCGGGGATGCAGCGGGGGTCCATGCAGGTGACTGTGAAGAATCAGTTGGTGCTGTTGTCTAAGAGGGGCGAGGAAACGTACCAATCATGGTCTTAGGCCCAGGGCTTCCGGCAGCTTTGAGCTCAGCGAGGGTTGGGATGGGTGTGTGGGTTTTCGAGGTTTCCCTATTGCTTGTTAGCCTGTGCAAATAAAGCTAGGAAAAGAGAACTCCTTACTCGTTGCGTTGGAGAAGGTTTGCAATGCTTGCCGACATTTTGCAATTGTTGGGAGGGGATTTTTGACGTGTAAGTGAGCTGATTTATGAGTTGGGGAGTGCAGAGGGAAATGCAATAGACTGTTGAATCTTGTCCGAGACGAAAAAAACATGTTCCTCGATGGAATCAGGTTTATATAGACCTTTCCTTCACCAGAGACATCTCAATACGTCGACCGGATCCAACGGATCAACGTCCTGTACCGCCCTCAGTCATCACAATGTCGACTCCCAACCCTCCAACCAAGGGGACCAATGGCCCAAACGGGAAGTCAACGTGCTTCTGTGATCGGTTCGTCCCGGAGACAACCCCGTGTGATTACGCTAACCCGTTTTGGGGCATCGGTACCCCTGTTGGCTTCGTCACACCTTGTGCCTCTCCCTTCCGACACTCATCGTTACAGGCTGACAAATGAGACATATACCGACCAGTGCCGAGCAAACATTCTAATCATCAAAGATGAACTCTTAATCTGGACAGCAGCTCCCTGGTTATTGGTGACCGGTCCACTATTTTTACGATTGTTATTATTAACAAGATTCCGAAAAGGAAAACGAACACCAACAAGATGCTGGACTCATCAACAACCACCGACTCCTCCCAGTTCGCATTCATCACCTACGACGGCCCGAGCGTGCCGCGCGACCCCAAGACGCGCAATCTCATCCGGCGCCGGGCCATGCGCGACGTCGCGATAACCCGAAAACAGCGCGGCGACAGCAAGCGCAACGCCAACCGGGGCCAGTATCCCGTCTTTCTTGGTGTCGTGCATATCGTCCCCACCGGCATCTCGGCCGACAACCAGTCGCTGCTGCTCAGTCTCGCGCCGCTGGCGGGTCTCCGGCTCGGACTGGCCATCTGTGCTGCACCGGGCGTCTCCCGTGCGCCCCGGCTGGGTAGCACTAAGGTCTTTTCGTTCATTCCGAGCCGGTACGGACATGTGTCTGCCCTGACGAGTGCGACGGACTGCGTGGTTGCGAAGAGGAGGGCCATGATTACGGGGACTCGGGAGACCGAGACCGAGGCCGACGTGTTGGCGCATTATTCCAAGGCGCTGAGGGCGCTGCAGGTGGCGCTGGATGATGACAAGCAGCGGTGTACCCCCGAGACGCTTTGTGCGACGCAGCTATTGGGTGTCTTTGAGGTATGTTCCCCTCACTCCCGTCAGACTGTGGAGTCTTATTCAGCATTGGTTCTACAGCTTTTGAGCGTCAGTGGGAAACCATACTCCTGGCTCCGTCACATCGGCGGCGCCACACGCCTTATCCAAGTCCGAGGTGTGGCTGCTTTCGGAGACGAGTTCGAGCTGGCCCTGCTTACAGCCCACGTTGGACCAGCCGTATGTTTTTCTCCCGCCTGCTTTTCACAGACTTCCCCGTTAACATGCAGTCCAGGTCACAGAAGCCTTCCTAACCAACCAGCCCTGCTTCCTCGCCGAAACACCCTGGCAACATCTCCTCCGCGAGGCGATCCTCCGGGACGAATCGCTCGCCGACTACGCCGATCTCGTCCTCCCGCTGTGGGAGCACCTCGTCGGCGGCCCGCTGCAATTCAAGCGCACCACCGACCTGTTGTGTTCTCCCGTCCCGCCGTCTCGGGAAGCCATCGAGGAAATGATCGAATGTCTCGAGAGCGCGCGGGACCGGCTATTCTCGTGGCTTAGCTGTGCACAGCGCCGGATTGGACTCTCAAAAGAAGTCGGCGGCCCAGACTGGCGCGACACGGCTGTGCTGCCGCTAAACGGTGAGGTGGGAGAAGATGATGCTGATGGGCTTCATCTAGCCCTGAGGGGGACGTATGCGACGTGTCGGCTGCTGAAAGGGAGGTTATTAGTTGCGCTGGCGCCGGAGAGGTTTCAGCATGTCGAATTGGAGTCGCAGGAGCTGGCGGCGCGGATTATGGCACTGGGAGAGAGCCGGCTTGGGTGTGGAAGTTTGGTGAGCAGTTTGTTCATGTCGCAGGCGAGTTGGATTGCTCAGTCGATTGTGGAAACAAGGGATATCTGGTGTGATGGGTTTTCTGCAGGGGAGGGGATGATTGGGAGACAACAGTTTGAGGCTTGGTGTAGGGCTATGGGAAGGGAGATCGATTGACTGGATGATATTTGTGGCGGTCATGGTAACAGGACGATGTTGGGTTGGTTGTTGTACTGTACAATCGGGGGGGGGGATTTATTGATTCTTCCGGTATCAAACAACAATCCTGAGTAAGACGAGGCACGCAAGGTCGAGCTCCTAATATTTGCTTCTATCTGATGCCTCTATGCAGCCCAGTTACGGACCCATATCTTCCATATCCTGCCTCAGCTTTTTCAACGCCGAGATGACGTGCTCGACAAAGCGGCACTGCAGGTCCTCGCTGTCCAAATCCGTCTCTCCGAGCCCAAAGTCGCACCCTATACATTTCCTTACAACTCTCGAATACACCGGACCCATCGGTCTTACGACTAGCAATGCCAACTTCTCAGCTGCCTGATAGTTGGATACGCCTACCAACTCCGTGTTGCTCGCACCTGCGATGTTGGAGACTCGCTCTGCATCGTTCACGTCCCGCTTCAGTTCTTCCCAGGGCTTTCCAAAGCCGACTTCTAGCAACAAGACACCAAGGTTGAATAGTAACTCATTTCTCACATCGGTGAACCTTGTTGCTGCCACCCGATTCGGACGGCCCCGATTTCTCCTTGGCTCGGCCTGGGTGGTACCCCTCTCAATGAGGACCGAGAAATACGGACCGCTGAGCTGCACTCCTGCCTCGGCAGCACCCGAATGACACCGAAAGTACCGCACGTGACGGCCTAGGTCCGAAGATACGAGCCAAGGGGTTGAGTAAAGCTGCATGATGCCCTCGGCGACATTACCGGCTATGTCGACTACCAACGGCCTGGCTAGGGAGCGGACGACGTGATTCTCGGCAATCCAGCGGACTATGTCCGAAAGGGATTGGATCAGAGGGACATCTGGTTCGGGCGGAACGCTGAACCACTCTGCGCGGGGACCAGTGAAAGACTTGAGCAGCGTGCGGGCCGTCGGCGAGGCAGAGTGGAAGCTTCTGCAAAAGTCTTCGGCTGCTGGGGAGGATGAGTCCGAGGACGCTGTTGCTGCTGTGGCTGTAGCACCTGTAGGGCCTGGCTGCACTGGGTCCTCCTCCGGGATACTGTGGAGCTGGAGCGCACCGAACGACAGCGGCGGCAGTTCGAGCGCTGGCTGGCTGGCTGTATTCGGTGGCCGCATTTGTTTCTGGTGTTGTTTTTTCCTTTTTGGTTGTTGGTTTCTGAGGAAACTAAAGAAATACTTGGTTCTGCTGCTAGTAGCCGGTGCTCCAGACATCTTGTTGCTTGCTGGCGTCGCTGCTGGTGGGAATCGACGTGAATTTTTCTCTGAGACGGAGACTAGTCGTCGAAACTCCGATTCATCGCTCTGTGTCTCGTCGTCCAGCTCGCAACCTTGCTCAATCTCAACCCGGAGCGGGCCCCTTGATGCGTAAGATGGACCGTCGTGTGTGATGGCGAGCTCGCAGGTAATAAAACGGGCCATCGAAGCCTTGGCCTTTTCTTTTCCCTTCCTCTCGCCTGGTCGGGACCCAATTGCAGGATTCTCATGTCAAACGAGTGGCTTCGGTGCGCTGCGCAAACCCAGTTGACCTGAACAGTCGAGTGCAAGTCCTTGGAGGCGTTTCGTATCCGGTGGTATTTTTGAAGAGATTTGATAGGTGCGCAAAGCAACTTTTGATACTTGCGCATAGCCCCCACTATTTTCAGCGATTTGTGGTGTTTTATCTCAGCAGAAGGTTGACATGACTTATATCTATGACAACACTGCAGACGCACCGCCCCCTATCTGCCTCAAATCCTCTATCACAATTGATCAACACTCCAGGTAGTCTCAGTCAAGATATCAAGTCCAGTTTATTCCTGAATAGAGATCGAACTGTTCAAGTACGGGTACTTTGCGTTACATTTGCAGAAGCGGTGGCAATAACAGGCCGCGAATTACCCCTATCCGTATCGGGAATATACCTAGGGACATCGAGCCCCAGATCGGGATGCTGCCTAACGTTCTTTTTATGTCGCTTGAACTTGTAAGTAGGTAAGCTCACCTCTCCTTCTAGAAAAAAAAACTGGTTATTATTGCTAACGGACCTATCAAATCTCTCGCAGCAAGACGCTAGCGAGTTAGGGACTCCGTAGTTATATACCTGCGAAAGTGAGCAAAACTCAATTCTTGGTCTAAATAGGCCTGTTTCTAGGTACGTTGCGAATTTGTGATGACACCTTCACGGGTTTGCTCTACTGCATTACAAGCTAGCAAGCAAAACTTCCAAAAGAACGACTCCAACATTTCATGGATAAGTTCCTCAAAGCTCCCTAGTTCCCCATATTCTTTGTGCTTTTGTTCGACCCTATCGTCGTCCCGCGCGGGGGTATGAAGAGGGTCTTGTGCTGAGACTCGGAAGCTGCATCCGGATTCGGCGCGAGACAAAGATCACTGCCCAACAACTGCTTTGTTACCATGCTCCACACTTTCATCTGATCTGAATTCGGCCGGCTTTCCACCCTGCCATCAGCTATATACTTGCGGCATGAAAAACTTAAACTGACTTCTCCTACTTTCCTATCGCAGGAACCTCATTTTCCTTGGTTCACACCATTTATTTCCAGACATCACCCTCCCTTTTTCTTTCTCGCATACGGTACCAAGATCATTTTCCTCAGGCGAGAAGGAAAATGTGCGTCCAATTTCAATGGAAATGCCCCGGCTGCGACGCAGCCACCGGCGTCTTCGAGACCTGGGTCTGCGCGATCTCCGAGGTCCAGAACTGCCCATACCAAACAGGTCGGAAGAAGGAGCTGTCGATGCCGCTCGACCTCTTTGCCCTGTACAAGTGCACCAATGCCCAGGCAGCAACAGATAACAAACCCTGCCAGCTTCCGGGGCCGCAGGCTTTAGCAGCAGTGACAACACAAGCAAAGATTGCTGCCGACGCGGCAGATGCGATAGAGATGAAGCGGTTGCGGGACAAACATCTCAGGCTTGGTGCGTTTTCTGTTTTTCCACCATCTTATTTCTGCCTGGAAACGGGGGTTGAGAGTGTGAGAGACGGAGGTTAATCCGCGAGTTGGTGTAGATATTGACGACGAGAACGAGACGGCCGCGGACTTCCTCTGGCCTGTTATCCCGCCCGCTAAAGAGAGCGAGTTGAAGAAGCTCTGGACTAAGGCAGGTGGGGCCGTGGATAATACACCGAAGAAGAAGCCCGGCGACGGGGGAGCCGGAGCCGGAGCCGGAGCCGGAGACGGAGGAGGAGGAGGAGGTGATGGAGGGGACGGTGGTGGAGGGGATGGAGGTGGAGGCGGAGGTGGTGGTGGAGGGGATGGAGGTGGAGGCGGAGGTGGAGGCGGAGATGGAGGCGGAGATGGAGGCGGAGATGGAGGAAAGAAGCGCAAGGCGGGCGCCGGAGGAAAGAAGCGCAAGGGGGGCGACGGTGGCGGCGCTGGGCCATACGGCCCATTCCCAACGAAGAAGGCAAGGATAACAGCCAAGGCGCCCAAAAGACGTTCCAAGGGCACCATTAGGTTGACGGATATCCCCGCCCCGCTGATGGCCGAGATCACCGCATTGGACACCAAGATAAAAGCCGACAAAGCGGGTCAGGGCGGCCCAGCCACACCCTGGACAGACGAAGAGAATAGATTGCTGTGGAGGCTTAAAGAAAAACTCGCCGACGACCCAACGGTGGCGAGTCCGATGTCGATAAAGCAAATTTGTCAGGTAAGTTTACGAGACCTGACCGTCACGGAGATGGCAAAGGGAATAGTAATGCTAACCGTCCCGGGATGGGTGTCTAGACATACTTCACGCACCGGCGAACACTCGATGTCAATGGCGTTCCCGATGGCAGCGCCTCGGCGCTGAGGAAGTGGGAAAATAAGATCCAGGCGCAGATTGACCGGCTAAGAGCGACGCCGGACAAGACGTGGCCGTACCCCCAGGATGCTCCAGAAGAGGAATCTGGTGATGAGGAAGAAGAATCTGGTGACGGTGGATCAGACGGCGATGGCGATGGCGATGGCGATGGAGGATCCGGTGGTGAGTGAGGGTTAGGGTGAGGACCAAGGAGCATATCAGCCCTAGATGTAACGCGATTCTCCAGTTGGCAGTTTTGACCTGCTTGCGGTACTTATATAGAATTGCTCATGTCCTGTTATACGTCAAGCCATGCATCGGATGAGGTCTTGGAAGACTTCGTGACGAAACCTCTACTACCTAGGGTAAATTGTTATTGAGGCACTAGTGTAAAAGCGAGGAGCCGCGATCTGACAACTAGCTGCTCACGTCCCCTATAGATGGGCAATCACGTACTTGTACTCAAATTCAAACCACTCACAGAGAAAGCCCGTGAGTACCTGTTTCTTCTATCTTGCTTCTTTTAGTTTCCCTTAGGTACCCAGGTTTAACAAGATGCCTTATAGTTCGGATACGTATATACGCTAGAAAAAGGTCGGGTAGATAAGTAAGTACTATTTCCTGCAAGCCGAAGATAAGAAATTCTGAAACCGACCAAGGTGGGCTCAGGTATTTATTAGAGCGTTGATACGAAATACTGACGGATAATACGAGAACCTTTCTGTTCGAAAATTTACCAGGTGCTTGAATTATATCATACCTACCTACCTACCTGGGTACCTAGGGGGAATGCGTACGGGTTTAAAGGGGTGTGCGCTCGGATCGGGTACCAGAGTTGGTGGCACAACTCTGTGCTACCTTATCCGCGAACGGGTAACAGGACAATCTGCTGGATACCTATCTTCCATACTGGACTTTCCTTCCAGGTTTTTCCACTTTCACCACCACATACCGTGGGTACCTCCTACTTCTATGGATCAGTTCACTTCCACTGTAACCGCACAGTGCAAGATAGATAGATGACCTAAAAGCCAATGCTGTTCTTTCTTTTCCCTATATGCTATCCGTGCTTCATCGACGTTTTCCCTTGAATATTCAACCGACTTTTCAAGCTTCTGACTATGGGGGGTATACCTCAAAGTCCTCCCATAACTTACAACCCCCAGACTCCCATAACCATGATAAAAACCCCCACACCTCTTTTCCATGACAGAAACCGCTATCTTGCCTCAAACGCCTCAAACCGCGCCGCCAGATGCTCCGTCTCGGCCGCCTTCTTATTCACCGCGTCCTTCTCGAAACCCGCCACGGCCTTATACGCCGCCCCGATACTCTCCAGCTCGTCCTTCGGAATCACATCATACACATTCGCAAACCCGTCAGGCGCGCGCTGGTGAGCGAGCTCGAGCACATGATCGGGCCCGTTGGCGCGGTTCGCCATGACGATCTTGGCCGCAGCCGGCAGCCGAATGTCCTGGTACGCCGTGAGGGCATCTTCGACCACGCCCGGCTGCTGCCACGTGCTCGCCTTCTCGGCCAGCAGCGCAGCCAGCGTCTCGGCGTCGATGATGGCCTGCGTGGCCCCGTTGCTGCCGATGGGATACATGGCGTGGGCGGCATCGCCGAGCAGCGTGAGGCGGCCAAAGGACCACCGCTCGACAGGATCGCGGTCGCACATGGGGAACTCGAACACGTTCTCGGTCGAGTCGATCAGCTCGGCCATGCGCAGGCCGCCGCACGACCAGTCGGCGAACGGGCCGGCGAACCGGTCCTTGGGCACGTGCTTGGTCCAGTCGGTCGGCGGCGGCGTGAGGTCGGGGTCCCTCTCGTCGCGCACGCGCAGCTCGGCGATCCAGTTGACCAGCGACGTGCCGCGGCGGGCGGCCCGGCCGCTGATGGGGTACGCGATGAACTTCTGGTTCGCGTGGCCGGCCCAGACCATGGACGCGCCGGTGAGGTACGGCGGGCGCTCGACGCAGCCGCGCCAGAGCATGCGGCCCGAGAAGCGCGGGGGGCCCTCGTCCGGGTACAGCAGCCGGCGCGCCGTGCTGTTGATGCCGTCGGCGGCCACGAGCATGGCGCCCGTCATGGCGGGGATTTCCGGCAGCTCGCCGGGCCCGGCGCCGCGGCGGGCGAAGCGGGCCGTGATGGAGGTCGCGTCCTGCTCGTAGCCGACGAAGGCGTGGTCGAGATGCACGCGGTCGGCGCCGATGCGGGCGCGCACGGCGTCGAGCAGCAGCATCTGGAACTCGCCGCGGTGGATCGAGAACTGCGGGACCGCGTAGCCGGCGCTGGCCCCGCGCGGTTCCGACAGGATGGCGTGGCCGTGGCGCGAGTAGAAGTTGAGCTCGCGCGTCTCGACGGCCACGTCGCGCAGCGCCGGCAGCAGGCCCAGATTCCGCAGGATCAGCCCCGCCGACGGCTGGATGTTGATGCCCACGCCCAGCGTCGTCAGCGTCCCGCTCGCCTCAAACACGTGGATGTCGCTGAAGCCGGCCGCGTGCAGGGCCAGCGCCGTGCTGAGACCGCCGATGCCGGCCCCGGCGATGATGATGCGCGGCTGCGGGTCCGACAGGAACGGCATGCTGGGCGGTGGTGGGCGGACTCACACAAAAAAGGGGGGAGGCTAGATAAGGAAAGTAGTGTGGTGTAGGTAGCTGGGTAGGTGGATGGGTACAGTCAGTACTAGGCAGGCGGTGTTGGTTTAAAGACTTTCCGCCCGATATCTCGCATTGCGAGTCGACGGCAAGTGGGCGGCGTCCCGAGGGCCCAGACACCGACAACGGTCCAGGGGACCTGTATCGGCACTTTCACCGGCATTTGGGCGTCGCGATGGTGGACCCCGTCGCCACCTTGGCGGCTTCGCCTTGCCCGGATTATCCATATTGCCGGCGCGGCTGGGCGTCGTGACGAAGCGCTCCTGTGAGGGGGGCTGAAAGCGACCCAAGGACGGGGCGGCGCTTGCAACAGCCCGTTGATCCGGGGAAGCGAGAATTTAGCGCCCATTTTATATTACCGTGTGGTTCGATGGCGAACGGGTTTTTTCAAGTCGAGACGGCTCTCGGCGACGCCGTTTCAGCGCTCATACAAGAGCAAAGTATTGTTGCCAGAATATCCAGCTTGCCTTAGTCCATCGGGTTATGAACATGTCAGGACGAGAAGCTCAAATTCTGGTCCGCAAGGGCCAAGCATAAACATGCGAGCACCCTTGAACACGCATATGGTGTCGTCTTCCCAGGTAGTCGGAGGCACAATTGCGGTTCTGTCAGCTTTCCTGACACAGAAAACACAGAAAGGTAGGTTGTTGAGATGTTTGCTAAACCGATAAAACCTCTAAATGGTCTCAAATGAAGTTGCGAGAATAAGCCTCCACCCACCCGTAGAACAATGGTGTAGTGCCACCAAAAATCAGATCTGGCTTCTGATCCTGTCCGGAAGTGTATGCGGGGGAATGGCAGTTGACACTCAGTCGGCAAGCTCGATCCAAGTCCGATACCAGGACGGAAGACCTGGTATGAACTGGCGCTTCTCCCTGGGCGAAGTCCAAACAAAGCTTCCGGATCGGTAGCATTGCATTAAAATTCGCCGCATCGTGCTGACATAAAGCTCCCGATGATCAATCTGATAGTCCGGGATACCTGCCAGTGGTTCTCCATCAGGGAATGAAGGCTGTAGATTCTATCTCCTGTCTGAATACCTTAGTCAAGAGTCGCCGACTGGTCCAGCGTCGTGGCCATTGATACACTTCTTTACAGTTCATCCCTTGCTTGCCTCATTTAATGGGTATGTTGTCCTGTGGGAATATCAGACTTGGACCCGGTACTATTAGCGCTTCCATGGCGTTTCTGAAGAACTCCTAGAGGAATCCATACAGACGTCGACGGAGAGCAGGCGAAGGCTCCGGACAAGATCACTTCCTGGAGGACCCATACCCTAGTGAAAAGACATTCTGAAAGAAATCCGAGAGCCCATCTCAGTCCTTTCCTCCAAGCACGGTGTGTGTAGACTTATCGGTTCTAGCGATACACCGCCGTCTTCTTTCCGGAAGTGGAAGTTAGGGTTCCCTTTCCCTAACCTCGAGCCTTGCCCTACCCCTAACCCTACCCCTTACCCTATAAGGAAGAGATGGCTCGTCCTCCGCACCAGTCGACCAGTGATTCTGAAAATTTGTGTGCTTGCGGTCAGCGCATATCACTCGGTCTTGGCCAACCGCAGCGTAAATATCCGTACACAGTTCGGTTCAAGCAGGATACATATTCTCAGCGATGGACGCACCCTACTGTCCGAGAATGCATACAGCCAGTTGGGTTTTCATGCTTGATGCCATGTTATATCGTGGGAGCAAAAACTCCCTACAGATCGAGACGGTGACAGATTGAGAGGGTGTTTTTTTTTTTTTTTTGAGTTAGAAAAAAGGGCAAAAAAGAAAAAAAAAAACATACAACACCAGGGATTCGCTGGTCGTCACCGACCCAACTACTAGTCTGGCCCTCATTGGCTTATCTATGGGAGAGCGGACGGGATCCCGAGTTTTCCAATGGGTATGGTCGTATGTGATAGTCGGTGCTGGTGTTGTGGTATAAGTCGTGAGCAACTCTTATCGAGTCGGGGGGTGCCGAGGTCGACTGCGAGGGTTACATCTACCGCCATACGTCCTTGCATCTTGCGCGAATTACGGCGAAGCAGGTAACACGCTGGCGCTCCTGGACCACGGCGCGGATACCAAATCACTGCCATAGCAGGTGCGCCGGATGCAAATACGGTTGCGTACAACTTGTGGAAGACGACCATTATGCACGTCGAGAAGGGCGCCAAGGTCGATGTCGTCGACTGCGATGGAATGACGATCCTGCTGCTAACTACCTTACGAGATATGGTTGGGCAAAAGTAATGCGAGCTCTTCTGGGTGCTGATTTTGGTGCCGTCGATCTGAGGGCGCAGATAAACTTGGCCGAACCGCAAAGGAGTCCTTTACCAAGCATCGCAAAGAGTTTTGCTTTGGTATCAACCGTGAGGGGACGGAAGACAGGACTGCACAAACTTCTGGGATTGTCGTTTGAATGAATATCGAGGCTTTCTATTTCTGCATTTGAAATAATCTGATTGCTCATCTCAAAAAAGAGCACAAAAAAAAACAGGCGACCAACCGAGGTCATCATCTCTCTCCCGCCGGGAATTGAACCCGGGTCTCGAGCGAAGTCTTTTTCCCTGTGAAAGGAGGTTGACAAGCTCACATACTGACCACTATACTACGGAAGATGGTGTGAATGTGTTGCATTCACCGTAGAATGGTTGCGCCTGACTCGGATACGGGGAGTCGAACCCCGGGCTGCTGAGCATCTCTGAAGTTGAGAGTCAGCGATGTTACCGCTACACCATACCCGATTGTTGATAACCAGTGTTCTAATTTTCGCATGTAAAGTTTCCTCGCGTGTGCGGTGGGGAAGGGGTGGATTGCAATTTTTCGCGTGGTGTTTTTGTCTAGGCAGCGAGGTCTTGGCAGGGGGTGGGGATGTCGGCCGAAAGGATAAGAATGAAGTCGGATTGGGAAAACATTATTGTGTCCAAGTTCAAACCCCGATAGCACACCCAGAGCCGGGTCATTCCCTCTTTAAAAGTGCATTGCAGGATCATCGCCGGGAATGACGGTTGCCAGTAGAGACACAATAAGGAGGTATGTTTACGGATCCACCAGTTGAAAAGGGGTCGGCCGGAGATATCGGCAAACTCCCGGATTGGAGACGCCGGCACCGAACACGCGGTCGGCGTGTTCCGGCCCCAACAACACGCACGTGTACATAATGGAATTGCAATCCCGGTTCTGGATCGACGTCGTACTGGTCACTGCGGGGTACAGCCGCGCATTCTGTGCTGACAATCAGGCACCGCACTGATGATGGCTCGGGGCTCTTGGGTGGTCCGCTCTGATCAGGCCAGAGTCACACCACCCGCCAAGACACCCGCATCCGGCAGTGAAAGCGACTTATAAGCCGCACGATGCGGTGCATCAGCAAACGCAGTCTCGAGTCGATATTGACGTCGATTTGATATCACTTTTGTCAAAGCTATGATGAATTGCACCGCATTAAATACCCTCACGCCCCTTTGCCTCTCGACCGCAAGAACAGCCGCTTCGACCTCGCTCGCTGCTTCGCCCTCGGCTGCTATCGCTGTTGCCCGTCTGTTTTCCGCCCGCAGTCTACGCTCGGCAAACACTCGTCTCTACGTGGCCCGCTCGTACGCAACCAGCACCATGATGAAGGCCCTGATCTACAAGCAGGTCGGCCAGGTCGAAGTCCAGGACCGGCCGATCCCGCAGGTCGCCAAGCCGACCGACGCCGTAGTCAAGCTGACCAAAACGACCATCTGCGGCACCGATTTGCACATCCGCAAGGGCGACGTGGCGACGTGCGCGCCCGGGCGAATTCTGGGCCATGAGGGTGTGGGTGTGGTCGAGTCGGTGGGCGGGTCGGTGTCGCGCTTCAAGAAGGGCGACCCAGTGCTGATCTCGTGCATCTCGTCTTGCGCGACCTGCGAGTACTGCCGTCGTGGCATGTCATCGCACTGCACCACCGGTGGCTGGGTACTCGGCAACGAAATCGACGGGACTCAAGCCGAGTACGTGCGCATCCCCCACGCGGACTGCAGCCTGTACGCCATTCCCAAAGACGTTGATGAGGCATCTCTGGTCACACTCAGCGACATCTTTCCCACCGGACTCGAGTGTGGTGTGCTCAACGGCAAGGTCCAGCCCGGTGGGACAGTGGTGATTGTTGGCGCTGGTCCGGTTGGTCTTGCCGCGCTCATCACGGCCAAGTTCTACACGCCATCCATGGTTATCATGTTGGACACGGACGACAAGCGTCTCAAAGTCGCCGAGGACTTCGGTGCCCATGCTACTATCAACAGCGGGGCCATGAAGCAGGAGGATGTCATCAAGGCCGTGCAGGACTTGACTGACGGGAAGGGCTGCGATACCGTTATTGAGGCGGTTGGCATTCCCGCTACTTTTGAGATTTCGCAGAGGTTACTTGCCCCTGGTGGTGTGCTTGCCAACGTTGGTGTGCACGGCACCAAGGCGGATCTGTTTCTGGACGAATTGTGGTCCAAGAACATCAGTGAGTTTTTTTCTCCCGTGCGAGTCCTATGTTGCTAACCAGGTCTCAGGTATCACAACCAGGCTTGTTGATGCAACTACGACACCTATGCTGTTGAAGATGGTTGAGGCCAAGAAGTTGCAGCCATCACAGCTCATCACGCACAGTAGGATCCATTACCCCCATGATACTGATTTTGACGGCTCCAGCTAACGCGGTTAGAATTCAAATTCTCTGAGATTGAAAAAGCGTACGAGACATTCGGAAAGGCCCAGGAGCACGGCGCACTCAAGGTCCTCATTGAGATGGACTAACATCTTGTAACGATATGTGACATGAATTCCACACAGCATTGTTTAGGGTTTGGGAACTTGTAATACCAATGGCATATCGTAAAAGCGATAGATAAGTAGTTTGATGAATGATCAGCCTGTAAGGTGGATGCATTCTTCCGACACGTGGACATACCGAAGTCGAGACCCGGGCATCTAGCTCTAGGTACATAAGGAAGGGACTGGAGATCAAGAGCCGATATCCCAATGAATCATATTTCCAGGCTGGGAAAGGGTTTATATCTCAAGTTTATAAAATGGGAGAAAGGTTCTCAAAGCCCCTCCGCCTCTTATCACTTGCGACCGCATTATTGCTTAAAGATTTGCCGGTGTCAGGGTTTGGAATTGGTAGTAGTAGTAGTAGTAGTTGGGTCCTACTACTACTACCCAGGTAGTAGTAGTAGTAGTAGTAGTCGGGTCCTACTACTACTACCTCGGTAGTAGTAGTAGTAGTAGTAGTAGTTTTTGAAATCACAGTTACGATAATAATAATAGTGTAGGAGTGTCGGTATTAACAGTGGTAATGCTACCCTCAACAGCTTTTGATGATAACAGTTTATGCGAATATATAAATAATTATTTACCGACTACTACTACTACTACTACTACTACCGAGGTAGTAGTAGTAATTGGGTCCTACTACTACTACCTAAGTCGTAGTAGTAGTAGTAGTCAGGTCGGTACTACTACTACGAATTCCAAACCCTGGCCGGTGTTGTGGGCTAATCAGGTTCTAAAACAACGTAACATCTAGATATGTGTTCGCAACGAACTACATCTGTGGGTCTTTAAGAGTTACTCACCAATCTTTTCACAACGTCTCTCCACGCGGCAATTTGTACGTGCTAAAACCCCAGGGAATTTGTATTGGGTGTATCCATTACCTTCCATGTTATGCTAAAACAGACCCGTCAAAACTTGTTCAGCCCGATGGTCATTTTCAACATCTCCTACATAGTCACCTCGATATTCATTGAAAACCCCCTCTCCTGCTCGAGCTTGCTTGCTGACACAAGTGCCTTTCTGGCGATATTTTACCGCAAGTTAACATGTCGGACTATAGCGCGGGCAGATATGTAGTTGGAGGATTCGAAGAGCCCACTGAAACCGTATGACCTCAATGATATCGCAGCTTCCAAGCAGCGGAGACTCAGAAATGGTCTGAAAGGTAAAAGAAAGCGACAACCCTTGACCGCGGTCGCCAACAACCGATATAAAACACCTTCAACCGAGAAAGTGAAAACCGGGAGATCGGGATGTGTTACGTTTCGGAGCTGGGTGATTGTGGTGGGCACCATCTTGCTAACGATCTTCGTGCTCGGCTTCATTGAGTCGTGGTTCTGGTTCCGACAGCTTATGATTGGTAAGAGTTCGCTTCGGTTCGGAACCATCTGCTGGTGTCTTTTGACGCTGTGGGTCGCCTGCTGCACTCACATCCCCCCGTCGAACATGGTCACGCACAGGATATTCTGAGTCACCAATGGGGTACATTCTCCGCTGGCCACAGGATTAGAGTAGACCGTGGTTGAAGTGGGGATTCCGGAATTCGTATCCGACGGCAGGGTTGCGTGGAAACTTTAGTTGATCTGCGAGACGTGCCTTTTCTCTGTCATGTCTTGACGCAGATACAAGATGATGGCGGCGCATGGAAGAGATGTCCTCGCCGTTTTCGAACAAACATGGCGTATAAAATCCCTGATAGGTAGACAGCCAGCACACTGATAACAACAGGCCAGCGGAAGTCTTCAGGTCGCGAGAAGACCAATGTGGTGATATACGAAAACATCTCGAACAGATTCTGAAAGGCGGATTCCACTGTTGAGAATGTGCCTCGATGGTCCATGTCGACTTCCTGCTACCCGTTAGCACTGTGATGTAAGATTGGTGGGGCTTGTTCACATCTTGCACAATATTCTGCGCGCATAAATCGTACCCCCAAAGCCCAACTCTGCTGAGTGCCACGCCGACAGCCAAAGCTGTCGCGGGTATTACGGGACTCGTGCTAGTACCGTAGAAACCCGAAAAATACCAACTGACAGCTAGAGCGAGCCAAACCATTTGCCACGACAGACTCCAAATTCCCGCCCGAATGACACCAATCCGGCCCATCAACCTCGGGGCCACCCACGTCGCACTCAACTCGAAAATGGTGCTGACAGTCCGCGCCAACCCGACATGCAGTGAGCTATAGCCCACCGAGATTAAGTAGGTAATCATCTGGCCGGAAAATGAGAGCACAGTGAGGTACAGCAGAGATAGCGAGAAGGAGGGCAAGAAAGCGGAGTGTCTGAAATAAAACGGAAGTGAAGAGATGGGCAAAACATGGAACGTTGACCTGAGTTCGGAAGCCGAAGAGCTGCGTCGCAGTTCAATGCCCTCATCAGTTTCGATATTTCTTCTGAGTTGCGGGACCATCTTGTAAACTTGAGCGATAAACAAGTACTCAACGGCCACCGCCGCTAGGTTCATGCCGAGTGTCACCCAGATCGCAACGGCGGTAGAGGCAATGGCGATGGTCGAAATTGCCAGTGGGCCGAGAAGCTTGCAGAGTAAGTCGATCCGGCGCATTCGGGCGTTCAAGACTATCCCAGGTCAGAACAACCACTTTGTCGACTCGGCATAAGCACACACCTCGCCGAGTGTGTTCGTTCCCCTCGGTGATGACAACGAGCCAATCCCTTTCAACGGCGATCAAGTTCATCATGGAGCCCAGTTTCTCGATGCAGGCCAGAAGAACCACTGCGGCAAACAGCGCGTTCCGAACCTCCCAGGTCAACGACTCTTTCTGGACATCCAGGACCCAGAGCAAAGCACAGCTGAGAATGACTGCGAGCCTTTGGGCCACGATCGATGTCCTCACAACGGTTAACCTATCGCCGTGGTCGATCCACGAGCCAACCGGTTGGGCGAGCAGAATGGCGGCGCCGCTGCGGACGAGCGCATATATGGACATGGGAAGGAGTGTACCGGGGAAAATGGTGGCCAGGAAGAGCACCGCACCGAACTCGAACTGGCGCGAGTTCCATGTGGAGAGGAAGTGAGACGTATAGAGACGGAGGGTGACGTTTCGTGATATTGAAGGAGGCTCACTGCCGGCGACGTCCTGTGTTGCGTTTACCGGGCCGGCGCAAAATGTATCGGCCTGGGAGATTGCTACCGGGGCAGCAAATGGCGTCCGCTCCAGAAGCGGAAAAGCGATTTCTGACATACCGGCACAGGCTAATTGTTGTGTCGCCCACCATGTCGAGACGAGTGGGAGAAATGGTCGAGAATTTGACACAAGGAACTCGCGGAGGGGTTGAAATTTTGCAATTCATCATCTCCCGAAACGGAAAGCACATCACGGCGCAGGTGCCGAGCCGGACCCACTTCTTCGCCGATAGTCGGAGGTCACCGAGTAAGATTCCAAGCTGTTCAGCCGACCACGATTAGTCTGAACATAAATAGAGGTTTTAGGTTTCTATTGCTTCCCGAGAGTTCCGTTCTCAACACGAAATGATGGACCCAGTACAGATACCCAGGTATTATACTTTTACAGACCTTCTGCTTCAACATAAAAGACTAAGATAAAGACTCATCTGATATGTCTGGTCTGGTCCCCTGATACTGAACGTCTTCACTGTGTTATCCCGTAGAGCCTTCTGACGAAGTATGCTTTTTTTTTGGGGGGGGGGGGGGGGGGGGGAGGGCGGGGGGGGGGGTGTAGAAAAGAAGCTATCCACAGGTGGACAGCGGACCCTGAATAGCTGCTAGCACGCTGCACGAACGCATCGGTCACAACCGGAACCAAATATTCCGAAGCCCCACGTGCTGTGGCACTGCCAGCTGTAATACAGGTATGCCCACAGGGTCTACTAGGCTGGGTGATAAAGAAGACGATGGTTGGGAGTAGGGTCGAGGGTGAGTACAACACTGTTCATGGATCATTGACTGAATCTTGCTCATGCAAGATTCACCGGCGAAGGGGAGGCGACATTGAGCGCCCCTAAAATCACTGGCGCGGGGCTTTCCCCCTCAACACGCTCACTCATCGCCTACTCATTCCAACACCACCTCTCTGGTTAAGGTAGGTATGGTTTTTGGTACGCTTTAGGAGCCAGGAACGCACTCGAGGAACGCACTCGAGGAGCAAGGGACGCACTCGAGGAGCAAGGACCGCAACCGAGGAGCACGGACCGCAACCGAGCTTAATGTCACGTGATATGGCACATGGTGTCTAAGTCACATAATCCTGATTCCTCGCGGTTCGTTGATCCCGTGGTACTCCCTGTCTTTCGCTGCCGGTGAACTTCGGATAAGACGGCTGGCACGAAAGAGAGCAAGCATTATGTTTTGGTGCAAGACAGACGACCATGCATGCTGAGGTTTGTGCTTTTATCAGTTTGATCAGATTCCCCCCCTTTTTTTTGAGATTTGATAGGTGCGCATAGCAACTTTTGATACGTGCGCATAGCCCCCACTTTTTTTCAGCGGCCAGTTGCTACCAACTGCCAACAGCTGCTAAAATAATGTCTCGGTTTCTAATAAATAGTAATTTTGAAATAAAACCCTTTTTTCTGTTGTAGTTTATTGATAGGTTGGGTTGGTTACAGGGTATATATAGTGGTTTTGTGGTTTTTAAAATTTAAAAACTAAAATAAAAGGGTTTCTTAAAATGAAGGAGTTTTAAATATTAATAATACCACTGTATATTATATATATATCTATAATATTACAATAAAATGCTATAAATTTATAATTCATATATTAATAATAGTTTCTTGAATTTATTACATTTCTCTCTAGTTTCTATTTTTTAAAAAGCTGTTTAAAGATAAATTACATGTTGAAAAGTTGACAGAGCGGTATATTGAAATAGATTAAGATAGTTTTATATAGTTTTATGATAATTGAAAGTATTATTTAATAGTATATTAAATTGCTTATCATTTATAGTAAAGGAGAAGAGTACAATTTATATTTAGAAGTGAAAAGCAGGTGAATATATATTACAGCGATATTTATATATTTATATATATATATATATATAATTAAAGATACAAAATTGAACTTTATATAGCTTTATTTCAATTAATAATATTGCCTTAGGAATTAATATCATTTAAACAAAGCTTTAGATATATATAAAGCCTTAGAAATATATAACTTTTAAAAAATAATAAGCTGAAAAGTTTTATATTAATTATAAAATCTTTTGCTTATTAATCGCTTAATACTTGTAAAACAATTAAGAGTTAAGTGGAAATTATATATCTAAAATAGTTAGCTGCTACTTAGGTAGCGGACCGGTAGGCAAAAACTTAGCAGTTGGTAACAGCTGCCCACTGAAAAAAAGTGGGGACTATGCGCACGTATCAAAAGTTGCTATGCGCACCTATCAATTCTCTTTTTTTTGGACAGCAGCAAGCAACAAGGGGCAGACTGAGTCGCCTCTCGATGTCCAATGAGTGCTGAGTTATTATCTTAACACTCTGGCCGCTATCTAGGGTCTGCTGAGGTCCCACAAGGGTGGCTTGGAGTGCTCAATGATGATTCGGACGAAGGGGATGTGTCCAGATGATTGCAAGAATAGGATGTGGAGAATGAGAATTTTATTCTATCGAGTTCTGTTTATCAACTTGACTACTTAGGTAGGTATTGATGAATTTCATCAGAGAAAACCCGAGGCTACGTCGGGGACTTAGGATCTATGGACAAATGTTTCCATTCTGTCCCAATATACTTGATGCGACGGCCGCCACTTCATCCAAGTTCCGCCAAAACCACCAAAGGACGTGGCGGAGCCTCATAAATACTCGCAAGCGAGAATGCCGAATCTCACACCGTCCTTTGCACAATAAGTTTCCGGGTTACTGCCGTAGAACAGAGCTTCCTCAATTTCGACTTTTTCCTCCTCATCGAGGAGTACTCGAATGAAGTTCCACAGACCAGGAGGTTGTAGGTGGAAGTAGTCTTGTTCCGGTACTTCAGTATATCGGCGGTCGCTTGCTCGGAATACCTGCTGGGGACTGTCATAGCGCCCGCTCAAGGCGTTGGGGTTGATACGGTAGTCGATGAACCAGAAAGTCCGAATCTTATACTCGTCTTCGCCTACCAGATA
Source organism: Echria macrotheca (assembly GCA_030411725.1). Taxonomy (NCBI): domain Eukaryota; kingdom Fungi; phylum Ascomycota; class Sordariomycetes; order Sordariales; family Schizotheciaceae; genus Echria; species Echria macrotheca. The sequence continues at coordinate 1,340,324 of MU839831.1, read as the reverse complement.
GCGGATGACGTCCATAGCCGGGGAGTCCGATTTATTGAGGCTATCGACCGAATCCCATGAGATATCGTATTCCAACGCGATTTGGCGTCTGCAGTTCCACTCCTCCCGAGGAAGTGGGAGACTATCTGGTGAATAAGGAGGGATGATATCGAATGTTGTGGTTAAGCCCGTGCATAACCACTCTAACCACTCACAAAGGTCAAATGGTTGGAGGATGAACAAATCCCGATTAGGTATGACACTGAAGAAACGTGGCACATTGCCTGCCTTTGCGGCAAACGACGTCACGCCCGGTAGCGCGAAGAGACCATTATGGTTCCATGACGCATCTTGGCCCTCGTCCACCTCCTCGTCCATAACAGACTTTGTGATGCCCCACTCATTTTCCCCGTGATGTTCTGGACGCCGAAACGCCTGCTCCATGACGAGACGAGATTCTCTGCAGGCTGACCAGAGGCCGCTGTCGATCAGGTATGACGAAGGATTGTTATGTAGCCACGATGGAGGCGTTGCTTCCAGTAAGTCCCGTGTGAATTCAGCCGTCTTCGGTAGACATCGAGGTGCACCTAAGCACCAAGGCTGGCGACCATTCCGGTATGGGTGGAGAGCCTGGAACTCGGACGAGAACCCTCTCGACTGGTCGTGCTTGACGGTGAAGAAATGCGCCCCGGGAACGGCTGGGCGGACGGCAAACTTCCAGATCAATTCCCTTAGCTCGAATGGAAGCAAGGGAAAGTAATGAAAGGCGGTGAGAGGCGCCTGGCGCTTAATCGAGTCTTCGGCCATCGAAAGATTTCCCAGTCACATTTCTGGGGGATGTCACGAGCGCGGTTACCCAAGTGGTTGCAATCGCTGGCAATCGAAGTTAATTGCAAGGTGCAGAAGCAAGAGGAAGGATCTTGCTCTGACGTTGAGGTACATCTATCCAATATATGGTGGGGTCGAAGGCGGTCTGCGCCGGCAGAACCCAATTAGGCAGGCGGGGTGAGGCACCAGGCCTGACCACCACTGGTAACGGCGGTTTGAATGCTGGGGAGTGTCCGGCTCGACCAAAGCGGCAAGTTGCGACGAGAGCAAAGATAGGTGGCAGTATGGAACTAAGCTGAGCACGATACTGGTCAAAGACGCAAGAGAAAAAGTGCCAGCAAATCTCCCTGCGTGGGAGTGGTGGGTGTGGGCTACCTACCTAACCGAAGAAACGAGTTTGCAAGTGGGTAGAGGTGTGGATGTTTACATTCAAATACGTGCAGCGGTGGGGAGCTGTTTTTAATCAGGAAATCTCTTTAATGCTTGATCAACTGTCTTTTTCTTCAAATCCAGGTGGGGGGGTGCGAGGATGGGGTGGGGGTAAAAGATTTTTCAGGTCCCTAATCGTATCCGAACGATCAGCTGCAAGCCCGGACAGATTTCCGCATGGAATGACCCTTGTTCTCGGATTCGAAACTGGACTTGTTGGATGTACCTTATTAGGTAGTTTTCCTGGGCAGAACGGACTGAGAATTGCGCTGGATTTGATTTGAAATAATATCGCTGTGCGTGTGGAGCTACGTCAAGCTTGGCGCGAGGCAACCGCTGGGCACATGTGTGCGAACCAAAATGTTGGGGCATATCTGCAGAAACTCGGTGAGTCGGGGAAAGAATTTTACCACCGTTGACCTCTCCTAAGTTCTACCAATAGTGTCCAGGTGGCTTGACAAGGGTAATTCGTTGAATCGAACCGTCATTTCGCATTCGGTTTTAAGCACAGGCTTGCACAGTGATCAGCTGGGCGATGATCTTGAAAAAGCAACAATAATGCAAGCGAGGGCGGCCACGTCAAGGGCCGAGGTGGGCAGCAAACTCTGTTCAAAAGCCAGCTCCATAATTCGCAGACCCAGGCATCTTATCTACCTTTTTTTTAGGTCCTGCGCATATTTTCGTCATCTGCAGTTTTTTGTGACCGGCTGACTTTTGCGCTGAAGGCTTGACCAGTGCGCCCCTGCGGGTTCCTATGTGACGCCAGACCCGAGAAAGTCACGGGGAGATGCCAACTGCACACTTCGGTCGGCTGCCTTGTTTCACTACCCTCGCTGGTGTCATGGGCATCCCTTTGGTGCGGTTGGCCAGCACTGGCCCCTCCTCCTCAGTCATTCCTGCAAGTGTTTCTGCACCCAGGATATTTGCTTTTACAGAACCTTGTCAGTTGCCTTGCCAGTTTCCCACACCTTGAAGCCGCCACCAACAGCAGGCTGGTGCAGGAGGGTTGGAGACCATTCCGCCAACCACGTGATTACCCCGCCATCATAAGGCTGTGGAAGTGACAGAGAGAGGTGTTTGAAGTCGCCTTTGCCAACACTGACACAGTTTTTGAAGCCATCGACAGTTTGAATACATGAATCACGGGAAAGGCACGTCTTGTAAGGTGCCTAGTTGGCTGTGAAGCCAAGGAAGGAGAAATGAATATCACGGCGAAGTATCATATTTGGTCTAGCTGCATGTAACGGCTTATTGCTTGAGAAGGTCTTGGTGTCTCCGCTTCCAAGCTTGCCCATAAGGGTCAGCGCGCCGGTTGGAAGCTTTCCCCCCGCCTCTTTTCATCTTGCGTGGCGCCGGCAGTCCGTCAAACATGGGACTAATCTCAACTTGCTGAACGTAGCCTTCCGCATTTGTTGGGGGTGTCTGCTCACCGCCTGGAAATGTCCACACGTCTGGTACCGTGAACATTGCGCTCGTGAACATGTCATCTTCGATCTTGCTCAGGCTTGTCGGTGCGATTCCTGTATCAGTGCCTTGTGATGCTGGTTGCGGCGCATATACCACGATCGAATCGACGTCGGAATCATCATCATGATCTGACTCCTCCGACGGATCGGTCTCTACCTCTCCCAAGTCATTTGGCTGGGGCGGGAGGCCGAGTTTCAGCTCGTCGATAGCTTTGTTCCTGTCACCCACGTGGATCGTGCTACTGTTCCCGTCAAAGTATAGAGGAAGGCGGAGCGTCTTCTTGGGCTTTGGTTCAAGGTCTCGCCTTCTCTGGTAGAGTTGATGGAGGACCAGATCCATCGTATCACCGGAGCCTTCCAGTGACAGCTGAAAAGTCCAAGTGCCTTGTTTCCGCTTGCCGAGATATATGAGGTCGTAACTCAGTTTGGAGGACACGCGAACCTGCTGCTTGCGTGGGAGCCGCTCGAAAAAGGGGTCGCAGATCAGCTTGAACTCGTCACAGTACCTCACGGCGAGCGTAACCTTGGGTCGACGGCGCTGCAAGACAAGTTGATCAGTAAGGTACTTGCGTTCATGTGACAAGGGAGCTGCTTCTTACAAGACCAAGAAGCAACGCTGCCGAGTTATCCCATTGTAGGGGGGCTGTCTTGTGCTTCCCTTGGCTAGGAGCTTGCTTCATCTGAATCCCTATGGCGGCACCGCGAGCGAAGAATTGCTCCAAGGTAAGAGTCTCGCTGACGACGTATGAGGCAGCCTTTGCGACCTTGGCGGAACTGTGGCAGAACATATGCACGTATTAAACTCGGGTGCTCGCATCAATGGACGGGAAGAAGAGAGGATGTGCAAGAAGAGAAAAGAGCGAGGCAGCACCGCTTGTAGAGGAGGAAGACAGGGGCTGGAGAACGGAAAGATACCCACTCATAGGCAATACTGTCAGCAAAGTCGGAGGTGAAAACGACAGGGATGCCACTCTGCTCGCAAAGGGTTGTCATCCGTGACTTGACAGCTGGGTTGCGCGCTGTGCCGCCCGAGACAACAACAAGCGGAGATGTCACGCACCCACTCTCCACCATGCTCACAAATCTTGCGATCTCGCGCCGGGCTGTTTCGAGGGGTCGGCCAAGGGCCTTGACCCACGCCGAAGTGATGACCTCGGTAGTCAGCGTGACTCGGCATGGGCTTCCATCCGGCAAGGGATACATGACACCGATATCCTGAAGCAACTCCGTCTTCCTGCCCTTTTGTTTCCGGAATCTGCCGAGAAAGTCTTCCCTGTACTGTGGAGGAGCGACAGTGTTGGTTATGCCATACCAGGCGTTCATAAACCACTCGTTAACGTGGTGCTCCCACTGCTCCGAACCACCTCCAGCACCTGCATGCAAGGCATATTAGAGATCTTCTGGCAAAGAAAGAGAAAAGACGGAGAAAAGGGAGATCGAAAGACAAAAATGGAGTGCTCACCGAACTTTTTTCCAACACGATAGAAACCGTTTCTCTCAGGGTTTTGTTCGTCTCGGGCAACCCCAAAGGCGCAACCGTTCTGTTAAAAGCACTGTTAGTCGCCTGGCCAAGTACTCGCGCTCTGAGAAGGTGAATACATACTAAATTGTGCCCACCGAAGTCAAAAAAAAGCACAGCCTGATGCTTGCCGTCGGGGTCCATCTGAGTCTCGTTGTACTTGAAGAGATATCTCGCCAGCGCCTCGGTTTCGGTGAAGAAGTATATGATGTCGGACGGGATCTCAAACACCTCGGCGACCAGCCCCCGATATACCTCCTCAAACTCAAGCGTCCACTGCACGGGGATGGTGAGCCCAATCTTGGAAACCTGCAGCTTCCTAATGCGGCAGACATCCATGGCGCGACGTCGAAGGACGGACAGAAGCATTGTCAGCCCGGCTCGGAGCTTCGCCCGGAACACAGGATCCCGCTTCTTTAAGAGAATGTGATGCGCGGGAGGATACTGTTCGAGCAGGGCATCCGAACTCTCGGTCAGGGCGTAGAATACGTATTTGGCCGATATGGACTGCCGGGTTTCGTATTCGCCCTCCTCGAGGTAGACCTTGTCGGCGCCGGGGGAGGCATCGTCGAACACGTAGAGGGCCGAGGGGAAGTCTCCCGGGTAGTGTGTACTGTCAAGGTCGTGGCTGTATTGGTTCTCGACGACAATCTCAGAACCGTCGGCCCATATGCATATGCGTGATCGATGACTGCCGATATCAATTCCTAGACAGCAGCTTTGGGGCCGGCATTAGTGCCGTCATGAGAGGGCGCGGAGGCGGTGCGCCATGGGATCAGGGAGAGCGTTGAGGGGGGAAACAAAACGACATTGACTTACGGTGCCAGCGCTGCCGGAGTAGTTGCTGGTGGAAGAGTGCCAGTCTGCCTTCGCGCAGGCCCATATGACGGAGGTGCTTTGCGCGCCTTCGCCTTCACCTTCGCCTTGGCCATTTGGGAGCCGCAGAAGGTTAGACTCGGGTAAGAAGTGTTTCTGCCGGGAGAAAAAGTGAAATTGGAATGCCGGACGCTTTGTTGCAACGCGCTTTGCGGAAGGACAAGTTCAAAGTGGGAAGCAGCGTAAGAGGAAAGACTTCCTGAGCCCGGAGGAAAAAAACGAGCAGCAGAGAGGCGTCCAAGGCCCCGGAGAGTGATGAGACTGGTTCGCGGCTAGTGGCTCCCGTCCGGGGGTACCCCAGCATTGCCCAGCATTGCAGGGCATCCTCACCCCTGGCCACTTTGGCGGATCGCAGGCTGTCCGCCCTCAGCAAAAATTGACGGCCGGGCTGCCTGCCGAGTGAAAGAAACAGAGAGAATATTATTGTGCTTTCCAATTTTTTTCCCTCCCCAGTCGTCGCAGTCAGTTCTCCCTCCTACCTGCCCACGTAACCCAGAGGCATTTCCCGCCGGCTCTGTGCCCCGGGCAATTACCAGACCCGCCAGGCGCCGTTCACAACTGAGCTTCCGAGCAATGGCTGACACGCCGCCCTCCCCCGCCCCCGGCGGTTTTCCTTTTCCCACGGACCCAGAGCCATCGCGCTCGGCGTTCATGGCCGCCATCAGGGCGAAAATTGACGACATCGAACGCCGGAGATTCGAAGCCAGTACCCTCATGCGCGACAGGCTGCACGCTGCCGTCGTCGACTACAAGCGCGCCGACCAAAGTTTCGTCGACGAGCACACAGCGTGTCTCAATCAGCTGCTGGCGGCTTACCCAGACGCCAGCACCCTGGCCTGGGCCCAGCCTTGTCTTGGCGTTCCGGATCGTGAGCTTTTCGCCCGCGACGGTATCGCCATAAAATATCACCCGTCCTCCGACCCAGCGGGATTCGGTGCCCTCGCTCGCGGCCCCTCCCCTTCACCGTCGGCTGATGATATGTTGGGCGTCCTACTGGCCCCCAATTCGTCCTCATCCACATCTCCGCTATCCAGCGTGCCTCCCTCGCCGATTGAGATGCCCGACACCTTCGATATAGACGAGCACTTGACACCCAAGCCAGCACCGCACGACGATTCAGCGCCGCCCCCAACGCCCAGCAAAACATGGGCAGCTCGGCCTGCGAGGCATCCATCCACCGTGCCTGCTTCTTCATCCTCCTCCACTTCCAACGACTCCTCCTCTCCCTCCGCTTTCGAGGACGACCCCCCCTCCGAGGACGAGCTTGTGGCCGATATCAAGCCTCCTCCTCAATCACGACCGAAGTACAAGTACAGGCACAAACGCCCGATGTCAGGCCATCCGACTGTCGGTGCTAAAAGAAGGAAGCCGTTGCCAAATTCCCCTCGGGAGCACAACACAACGAGCAACAACGCGCGCCAGCCAGCAGTACCCACGACACCACCGAGCAAACCTCCTCCCGAGACAAGGGTCCGCCAGAGCCGACGTATCTGCCTTACATGCACCAGAAACAAAGAGAATTGCGATCGAAAATCACCCTGCTCGGCATGTGTTCGAAAGGGTCAGAGAGAACAGTGTCGATATCCCGAGAACGAGCAGTGTCGGTACCCCGAGAGGAGGGTCGCGAGGAGGTGACATGAGGGAATACACTGGGGACGAGCTTGCTTTGGCCACCTTGGCTGTTGCATATTTCACATTCCAAATAGATCGTGCCACGTTTTCCCCGCTTGGTTGTTGTTTCCCACAAACCTAGAAGGTGACCTCTGTGTCCTCTGCAACAACAACACGTGACGTCAACCAAGAGATCTCTTCCTAGGTAATTTTGCCTCTTCTCTGCTCCTCTCATTCCTCCGTCTCCCACTCATGTTTCCTTCACTTCACTCTCACCCACTTCACTCTCACTCACTTCATTGTCACCCACTTCACCTTTCAGAGCATTCCTTTTGGCATGACCGAAACTTTTGCATTCCTGGTTGTGTTTCTTCCACCCTTCAATACCCCAACGCGCCAGATTCGACAAAAGAACCATCCCCTCGGCTCCAGATTCTCCATCACTCCCCACCTGACTTCCCCGCTTCATGGACCCCGTTGCGGTGTGTGTCGTTCACCACCCCGTCGCCTAATGACACGAGGTTTTCGCAATTAGAAAGGTTGTTGATCTCAAAACCGACTTGATTGCGAATCACTGGTGCAGTGGTATAAAACCGAACTTGGGTAGACATACTCATTTGCAACGGGGTCCACGGCTCCTCATGTGGTCCTTAGGCCACCCATCGAGCCATGGGGGGTGACACACGTCCCTTCCCGCCCCCCTCATCACTAAAAGCCACTGTGATCGCGAGCTTATCGCTGTTTTGGAACAACCTTTCTGGCGTGGGGTTCGCGGTATGGTTTGACATCGTGAAGAAGTTTGTAAGAACTTGGAGATTCTTGGTTCGACTTTGAAGTTGCTATTTCCTGGGGGCTCACGACGCTTTATGTATGGCTCCTCCAGAGGGACACTTGCCAGCCCCGGATGGACTCGCCGGTCATTTTTCTTTTCTTGCCTCGAGTCCACACAATGCCACCACCCGTGCCCCGGCAGAAAGCCACGCCTGCGTGAGCGTCTCTTTCTCCATCGAGGGCCCCCATTACCAACTCCGCCTCCCCGATGACACAGCATACGTTATTACGCCGGCTTGAGCCCCGATTCGCCTTGCGATTTTCCAGACCCTAGATACCCGATTCTTAGTACTCACATCCCTGCACCCGTGCTTGACCGCCCCCCGGAATGTCTGTCGTCTTCTGCCATCCCGCCCTCTTCCGGCACTCGTCTCAGCGTGGGTACCCGTCAACATGCAGACAGCAAGCCAACCAACACCAGCTAGCCGTACGCACCATGCAAGCACCTACCTGTTCATCACATTGTCATGACTTTCACAGCTCTTGCTAGTTCTTCTGCGCTGCTGCCGGTGGTCACCTCCTGGCCGGTATTGCGTCCAAAGGCGCAACTCAGCGAGGCAACTAGGTACATCCTCCACCCGCCCACGTTGATGGCTTGGATTTGTCTTCACTCGCCCCGGAAATTCACACTCTACCTACAGATACAACCCACTGGAACTCCGGCATTGGCAGCTAACCATATCAAGTAAGGTGACCAGGTTTTTATGCAGAAAAGGCGGTTCGGCTTTAATGAGCCTTGATTCAGTTTTTTCTTGGATGCCGTCCCGAGCAAAATGACAAGGCTGTCAGGCCCTCGATGGAAAGATGTTGGGAGGGGATTCTCACCACTTCCCACCACCCCGCCTGACTTCACTACTTGAACTGACGGCTACGGACCATCTTTGTCGTCGAGGAATCAGCTCTATATCCCGGGAAACATATTTTTATTTTTTTTTCGATCGGGGACTCAGGAAGGCAAGGGGGCTCTAGGGACTCCACAACCACCCCTGACCAGAAAACCGGGCCGAGCGGGTTGGTTGCACGCGCGCGAGCCGGGATCTTGTGCGAGGCTGCGTGACTGGGTGCCTGGGTGGATGCCTCGGCAAATTGCACAACACCAGGTGCCCGAGGTTTTCAAATGACTAATCCGAAAAGGGAAATGTTGAATTGTTTGGATGCTTACCTCCGGTACGGGACAAGTGTCGGCCTAACTCCACTTCTTTTGCATGCGGATCCAGATTCTGCTGAGGCGGTGTGACTCTATTATCACACCGCGTATCGTTATATACAAGTCGAAAATCTTTCGGATTTCCCCAATTTATTCCTCAACTTGGAACTCGACTCTTTTTGTTGGAAATCCTGCAAAAGATCTTGCAGCCACGCTCTTCCTTCCACCAATCGTGACACCTGGCACCGGTCATATACCTACCTAGGTAGATTTGAGGATCTGTCACGGCGTGGTCCTCGACCACTCACGTGACCCGATTCTGCCGAAGGCGGTGTGGCGCAACCCCGCCCCACCGCACATGCCTTAGATAGATCGAAGGAAAATCCCTTCTGGATTTTCCTTTCTCCTTTTCTCTCCAGCTTGGAATTCTACTATTTTGCTGGATCTTCTGCAGCCACGCTCTGGATTCCGTGATCGTGACAGGATCTATATATATTTTCCTAAATGTTTTGCTTTTTTTTTTCTTTTTGCGGACTTCGCCCGCTCGTTAGCAGCACCTTCTTACTGAGTACAGAGGTGCGAGCTGCATACCTCGTCGGCAGGAATTCCGCTCGTATAAGTTTTCTCTTGATAAGAACGGGACATGATAGGAGCCATCCATTTCATAATACGGTGTACGCAGATTCTAGGGGAAGTTATACCTGCTGAAAGCGAGTGGCTAGGTAACTAGACGAATTTAAAGGTTCTCAGGGCAGATCCTCTAATTAAGGCTTGTTGAAGCACCTAGCTAGATAAAACTCCTCAATTTATTTTGTTGTCGGGCATGCTCCAGGTCCTAAGAACCCTTCCCTCCACGTACACGTACATCACACGATAGGCAAATGGACCTACAGATTAATTCACCACATCTAACTTATTCTTAAGGTATGTCAAGAACTTCTTACTTACATCCTCCAGCTTATAGCTTTCCGCGAGGACATTGTAACTTAACTATTCGCCCACGTTTACTTATGCGGTACCCTCTTATCAGTGGCCTAATATAATGCCGCCCAGCAGCCAGCACTCTTCAAGAAAATAGCGAGGGAAAGATAGCATAACTGCAAAGGTACCTAATTGCCTTATTCGGGGATATGGGCATTACTGGTACCAACTAGATGCTGGTGTACTCCACAAACCAATAAAAAGAACGAAACCGACTGTGAAAGGGGGTTGAATTGCGCTGGGAGTCGAAGTCTCCCAAGGTTGAAGCAGTTCGCCAGCAGTTCCTCAACGTACTCGGGCTGCTTCAGGGCTACCCATTGAGTCACGTGGTAGCATATGAGGCGATATAAACATCCCGCGGATATGACTTTTTCAAGCACGCCATCTGTTCGTGACTTCTGAGCTTCCTTCTTCATCGTATATTAACTTCACGTCGCCAGTTTCTCTTCTTTCAACCCTTGGGCTCCAAGACGACATCGCATACGATGACTTTATCCACTTTCTCCTGCATGCCCAAGCTCTCAACACAGATTCTTACCCCTGACGAACGTCGGCTAGATGGGATCGAGCAGGATGGCGCAACCGGACGGGTCAGTCCAAGTGTTTGGAACTCGCTGATGAGGTTTGCATTCAAACGCCTCAAGCCAGGCCCCAGTGGTGCGGCTTTGTCCTAGATTCAGCTACACCCGACTACAGTGCAGTTAATAACCATCTTTAGCTGCCTACCATCCTAACCATTTTGCATCAGGTACCAGGTACTCGTAGGTTGGGCTAACGCAACTGAAGAGTAAGCGTTTATGCATCATCTACTGAACGAACTATACTAACAAGATGCTCTATGAAGATCCAAACCGCGTACCTATTCCTTAGTTCACGCCTTCGAGTGCAATGGGCTAAGCTCACCTCATAGCACAGCCGAGGGTTGCCGAGGCCGCCACCGGCCTCAGCCCATTACATCGAGGATACTGACAAGAGTGGTAAGGCCGTCAAATTTTCACTCGCCAGCAATGGCGTTAAAATGATACGCATTTTAAATAAATAAGATAAGGAGCGCTTGCCAGAGCCTCGCTAGGAGGCAACTACCACAGATATCAAGCCTTATCATGTCCGGGCAGTAACTCGCCCAGCTTAATGTGTTCAATTCCTAGGAGACTTTTTCATTCACTACCCACAAAGCGCACGGTGAACTCAAAAACTCGTTAGAATGGGCAGTGAATGAGCGAAGCAATCAAAGCCAGAAAGAAAAAAAAGCATAGAACAGTAGCAGCCCGTGGCCACCTCCAAGGCCCTCATCCCGAACCAATCTCAGGCGGCCCCAGACCCGGCCGGGAGGGGGACGGTCTCGAATTTCCACTCTCCATCGACCAGCTCGGCGTTGGTCACGCCATTTCCTGGCTCCACGGTGGCCGAGCACACCAGAATACAGGTGGCGCTGCAGACCGGGTCAAAGTGGCAGGCGAGAGTGCAGGCCGCAATGCAAACAGGCTGATCAAGGTCAGATAACTCAGCCATGTCATCGGAAAGTTCGGGAGTTCAAACTCACAGGGTCGATGGTCTGGGTAAACACTGCGTGTTAGTATCATTCACAAGAGCAAAGGCTGCTGCTATACGGAGTGAGCCAGAAGGACTTACACGGGCATCGAGGGCGCGCTTGGTATCCAGAGTGCCGGCAGAGGGGGCAGCTAGCACCGCGCTGGCGAGGATAGCGGGAATCAGAGTGAAGAAATGCATATTGACGGCTGTGACTTTGAAATGCTGTGTGGATTGTCTTGATTGATGTAGGCCCAGTGGCCCGAGATCGTGGGTCTTCGGGGGGTTTAAGTACCTATCTACGCCACCTACTGGTCCATTTGATCTCATCCTTCGCACTCCACACCCCATTAGTCTTCTCTTGAGGTGTATCCTGATCCCCCGAGAGATTTTCGAGACTCTATCACACCGAGTAGACCCATGATACGATGGAATCACACGGTGTCAACACGGCCGGCGCAAACATTGACTGGACCTTGAGACGCAGTGTTGCGGTACGGCACATGTTCTTCGGTGAGAATCGGATTTAGATGAGATTAGTTAGGCGCGGATGGCACACATTGTCTAGGTAGGATTACCTGTAGACCGGACATCGGCCGATGTTGCAATATCAGCTGATGTTCAATCCAAGGCAGCGTCAGGGCGCTTACAGATAGATTAATGAGAGCTAGGCTCAGTCGTTGATTGGTGTCTATGTGCTGACCTGCATGACAACATTGAAGCAGAGAACGGCGGCTGAAGGTGTTGGTTACATCTATGTTGGTGTTGTATGTCTACCACCTAAAGGACCTTGTATCACCACATTGTGCATGAAATATTGGCGCAGGTTGGCGGCGGTCGGTCGATTAAATCCAAAAATTCCGTGTCTTCCGTAGTAATCAAATTAAGGCGTCGAGCTACCTGAGGCAAGGCAGATATCATGGGTAGGATTCGACACGTTCCTCGTCCCACCTGCGTAGTTTTCCATATCATCGGCCTTTCACATCTAAGTGCTACCGAGGCTCGTGGCTAGTATTTTGGTTCATCCTGAACGCGGCGTTAGACTCTCTCGCTGGCCCTGATGTACCAAGGCAATTTTACAAGCCAGCCGACTCTTGGGCGCCGTCAGACGACTCTCCAAAGGTACGATCCGTGCTTTCCTAGAGTAAACGATGTCTAAATAGCACATAAGAACCCCACTTTATACAAGTTGGGCGTTTTAGTCCTGTTCGGACTCTTTCGGATTGTGACACTGCAGGAAGCGACCTAAGGTAGTATGCCTCGTGTAATGGAAGAAAGCCAATCAACTGTCCGGACGAGACAACGGGGTCAGAAGACCGCAATACATGTACTTTTTGGGAGATATAGAAAAAAATGTATACCCAAAGTGGGAGCGAATCGAACGATATTCGGTGAAAAGTCTTGGGGACTTGGCAGGCACCAGGGTGGTATCCCGAGTCATTCCCGCCGCGGAAGGACTCTGTTACACCAGAAGTACCTGCAGGCTCGAGGCGTAGCGCGCGGGTGAAGGATATGGGATTTGAACTGTCATCAGCATCCCCGACGCCAAGTTCTGGGGTGCATAACTTGTATCGCATCGGACGGTTGAAAAGTTCTAACGAGTTAGGGTGCATATTGACAAATCCAAGCAAGTATAAAAGTAGGGGCAAGTAGAGGATGCGCTTAGATGGATGTGCTATACAACTTGAAGTAGCCCAACCAAGTTGATTCCACTTATTCGGTAAAAACCGTTTAATCTCGCAAACATGCTCATTGGTTACTCCCTCCTCCTCGGATCCTTACTGGCTACTACCGTTTCTGGTCTATTTCCGAATCGATACAGCGTCCATGAGAGACGATCGCGGAGCCCGACGGGCTGGACACAACTCGACTCCCTCCCGGACCCCAAGGCGGCTCTACGTCTCACCTTCGCCCTCGTTCCACGGAACGCAGAATCCGCCGAGGAGCAACTCCTCCGCGTGTCAGATCCCCGCTCGTCTTCCTACGGCCAGTATTGGACAGCAGCTGATGTGATCAACATGTTTTCTCCCGACCGGCAAGCTGTCCATGCCGTCATCGACTGGCTACTGGAGTCAGGAGTTGGTCCCCAACGCATCCGCAGTTCCAACGACGGCAGTCTGGTCTCGGTCAACACAACGGTCCAGGAGGCCGAAACACTGCTGAAGACGAGGTATTACCTGTTTGAAAGCGGCGTAGGAAAGTCCCTGCAGGTGCATCTCGCATGCGAGGAGTACAGCTTGCCGGAGTCGCTGCGCCGTCATATCGACTTTGTTGGCCCGACGGTGCATCTAGGCCTCGGAACCAAAATCACGACTGCCGAAGTTGCACCCCGGTCGGCCGCTTCCCCAAAACTGGCAGGTCATGCCCGAGCCCGCGCCGCGGCTGCACGTCGTCAAGCAGCCGGGGATCAGTGTTCTCGCTTCATGACGCCCGACTGCCTGCGCAAGATGTACAAGATTCCAACCAACAACGCTAGCCACCCCAACAACACATTCGGCGTCTACCAGCAAGCATGGGTCTCGTGGCTCCCTGGAGACCTCGATGGCTTCTTCACCATGTTTGCCCCTCAGCTCAAGGGATCTCGGCCCATCATGGCCCCCGTGGACGGCGGGTACTGGCAGGACCGTTTCCAAGCATTCCCCCTTAATGCCGAGGCCGATCTCGACTTCGAATACACCATGACGCTGACGGCACCGCAACCCGTGACCAACTACCAGGTCGGAGACATTTCCGCACAGGGAAACTTCAACACCCTCCTTGCCGCTTTCGACGAGCACTACTGCAACGCGCTCAACGCCACCATCGACGGCACGTACCCCGACCCCGTGCCTGGCGGCTACAACAGCTCGGACTGCGGCACCCTGAAGCCCGCCAAGGTCGTCTCCCTCTCGTACGCGTGGGACGAGGCCGCCCTCCCCCCAGCCTACCTGCGCCGCCAGTGCCTGCAGTTCCTCAAGCTCGGCCTCCAAGGCGTCAGCGTGATCGTAGCCTCGGCCGACTGTGGCGCGGCGGGCCAGGACTGCACCTGCGTCGACCCTGCCACGGGCGAGCCCAACCACTCGACCTCGCAGGGCGCCTTCGGACCGACCTCGCCCGCCGTCTGCCCCTACGTCACCTCGGTCGGCGGGACCAAGCTCCCGTCGACCAACTCGTCCTGGTCAGACCGCGAGGTCGCCTACCGCCGCCTCTCGGCGCTCAACCTGACGAGCTCGTCCGGCGGCGGGTTCAGCCGCGTCTTCCCGGCTCCCGAATACCAGCGGGACGCCACGCGCCGATACCTCGCCGCCCAGGGAGGCGCGCTGGCCCCCGTCGCGGACCGCTTCAACCCGCTCGGGCGCGGCGTGCCCGACGTGGCCGCCCACGCGGCGAATTTCGTCACCGTCATCGATGGCAATGTGACTACCGTGTTTGGCACGTCGGCGTCGACGCCCGTGTTCGCCTCGGTTATCGCGCTAGTCAACGATGCGAGGCTGCGGGCGGGTAAGGGGCCCGTGGGCTTTCTGAATCCCGTGCTGTATGCTAACCCGCACGTCATGAACGACGTCACCGAGGGGAGCAACCACGGGTGCGGGGTGGAGCATGCGTTCTACGCGGCTGAGGGGTGGGATCCGGTTACGGGGCTGGGAACGGTGAATTACGAGAGGTTGAAAGGATTGTATCTTAGTCTACCGTAGTAGTAGGTACAGGCAGTATATCCAATGGTCCTGTAATTGGCTACCGAGCGATATTTAGTCCACCTCTTCGGCATCGAGCTCGGCGGCGAGATCCTGGGTCTTGTTGCGGACGGTTTCCTGCTGGTTGTGAGGAAGGAAGGACTGGAATTTCTCGAGGAGATCCTTGTCGTTTACGAAAATGTCTCCCATCTTTTCTTGCACCACGCGTGCACCTTCCTCGGCTGTCTTGGGCTCGTTCCCGGGCGAGTAGATTTCGGTAAAGGCTTGTAAGAAGCGTTGGTAGAACTCGGGCTGGGTGGCAAAGCGCGCCTGACGGAAGCGGTCAGATTCTTCGGAAGTGATTTCCGCTGTGAATGGGTTTCACTTGCCTGGACTTCTTGGATGAATTGCATTGCGTTGCCTCTAGAAGCCGGGCACGAAGGTGCTTGTTGTTGTTCACTGGCCATAATATTGCTCTTGGCGTTGTGGTGGGTTACTTGGATTCCTCAGCTTGCACAAATGCTCGCGTTGGTCAGGTAATAAGTAGGTAGATAAGCTCGGGAAAGGGCTTGCCGGGAGCGCATGAGCCCAGAGTATCTTATGTAAGGCAGCCCCTCTTGTGTGTATCCGCACGTCTGCTCCTCGGTTCAGGCAGCAATTTGGTGTGACACGAATCAAACCTGGAAGCTACGCCGCCCAAAATGTCCAGGCCCGGTTAGCTAGGGCATATCTGATAGGGGTGCACCCCCCTTTCGGTCCGTCCGCATCCCCTTTGATGGATTTTCGAGCTGCTCGACATGGCGGACAAGATGGGATTTCCATGTTGTTGTCAAGTCATGGACGAGGCGTTTGCCTGCTGGCCATTTTCATATAGAACCATATCTAGGCCTCTGGCTATTTGGCGGGCTGTGGCCGGTCTTGTCGAAAATAGCAATAATGGTGGTAATGGTGAGCAAAAGTGAGCCAGCCTGAGCATATCCTCAGCAGCAGCAGAAACGGAGCCGAGCCTGACCCAAGGCGACCAAGCCGGGGGTGACCCACATTTGGAGGTCACTTTTGGACCGGTGAATGTGGGTCGCAAACGGCGAACATTATTGGCTCTCACAGATGGTGGGGGTCCCACATTTGGTGGTCACTTTTGGACCCGGTAAATGTGGGTCGCCAACGGCAAATAGAATGTAGCCGTGCTGCTCCAAGAGGTTCTCCTCGTGGAGGATGACACTCTGCCGCCTGCCGATGCTCTCGCTGTTTTCTCCCTCCGTCCTCATTTCCGATGCTCCACGCGAGAACGGACAGGTGTTTGCGGTCCCGGCGGAGCATGGTCCCGACGTCGGCCTCGAACCAATCCGTCAAAGATACCCGAGGAGGAAGTCGTTCGTGTTCTTCTGCATCTGCCAAAATATATCCCACTTTTAAACTTAAACAGTCTTGTGGTCGTATTACTTAACTAAGCCTTAGAAGTTTCTATCCAAGTCTCTCGCCTAAGGTACACCTCCTAGTAATACTCCTCCTGTTGAATCCTGACTTCATGAACACATCTCGACAAACATTAAGATTTAGTGTGGAATTGGAACCAAACACGTTGTTGAGATAGCGGGCGCCCTGTTTTCGATTGGCCGCCGTCATTACGGCCGGTTTATGGACTGACTAAGGCTCAGTCGGGAGTGTATGTGCAGATTGAAAATGTCGTGACCGGAACTTCAAGTGGCTTATCAGGGAGTGCTCTGATTGAGAGAGGGACTCAGCCACTGGTTGATACCATATGAGATTAATGCGATTTCAAGAAATGTCCAAGGAGTTCGAGTCCGAGTTATCTGTGACCCCAGAATTTAGGTCTCGGCTGGTATTGCCGAGACACGCGGTTAAAGGGCTGCTCGGAAGTTTCCGGATGTAATATAGTACAGCCAATGTCCAGCGTACCAAGCCGATAACATCCCCACGCCAGTGGTATGTTCGGCAATGTGGTGGGTAGGTAGCCCAGTTCAGGCTGTCAAAATAGGATGTCAAACAGGACAGCCCAGATCCTATAAATACCAGTACTATTTGACCGCTGCATCTTGTACACCTCCCAACAAGAATCTATCCATGCAAGAACCTACCTAACGAATCCTCCAGTCCCTTTTCAACTCGCTCATCCTCGAAAACAAAATGCTCCCCAATCTCGTATCTTCCTCGCAGGGCCCCACACTCCCTGCCCTCCTCCTCGCCCTCCTTCTCACGCCCTTCTCACAAATCGTCAACGCGCTCCCTGCGCCTCAAGCGGAGAAAAAATGCACCTCGGACCCCTGCGCTGCCTGGAAAGGCTTGTGGCAGGAGTATCAGGAGTATATGGTCCCGTATTGTTGGCAGGGAGGACTGTACTGTACCATATCGGGTCTGGTCACCCAGCAAATGGGAAATTGCGAGGATTGGTGTCAACCAGAGCCGACGAAACCCGCTGGCCGTTTATAGGAGGATGGTATCTGGGAGGGTTTGTGGTGAGGTTGGCCTCAACGACAAGAGCGAACCACGGCACACGGAGCAAAGGAACTCAGCCATGATGCCACGCCCTCTATTTCTCCGCGCTCTATCCCGCGCTGGGTCGCCAATTTTTACTAGCTCACCGCAGTCGATAGAGTCTTCAATTTCGCTCTGGCAATCACCACCATTACCATTCGTGAACTTTTCGTCCGCCGACGTACGACCTGCCCTGAGCTATCTTCATGGCTCAGTGTTTTCTGTAATTTTCGCTGTAGACTTATATTTTCCTCTCCTTGCTTTTTATATTGTGTAATAGAAAAAATGCTGCGAAACCGACGTGAATAAGATCCCAAATCTTAACCCGGGATAAACTGTACCATCCCGGCTTTCGGGCTGGCATATTATATACATTACTATCAAAAGTATTGTGCTGGCATAATCTGTACTATGCCATACTATGTACTAGTATATTCTGACTCAAAATTCGTGACCGTGTGGCCCCGGATTTAAGCCCATACGGCGATGTCACGCCCTGGAATCCGTTGCCGGCTGAATACCTGGTACTACCTGAATACCTACCAATGAGCGCTAAGTACCTATTGACGAAGGTCTAATCCTACAGAAAGGACTATAAAACATAGGGATCTGGCTGTAGGCTATAACAACAGCAAAGAAGCAGCCAGACCCTTTTTCATTCCATGGTTTTCGAGAGTACAGTCGTGATAGCTACTTTATTCCAGAATAGGATATTGTATTTTAGTCCCTAGGTAGGTACGTCTGGTTCTAGCACACCCGAGAATCACGAGACTATAGACGATATGGGCATTTCTGTCCCTTAGCCTTCGTTACCTTACCTTTCATTCTCCACCGGAATGAAGGCCTTACCTGAAATCCTGGACTATTGTTATTCCCATCATATTCTATAAGGGGGCAACGGGGGTGGGGCGGTTGTTCAGCCAAAGCCTGATTGGATGCCATTGGATGTCTACAAGGAAGAATTCCAGAGAAAAACAACCCATGAAATGGTTGTTCTTTCATGTGATGCCTGGATAGATGGTAATTGGTCGTTTGTGAATCAGTTGGGCTGGTTTCGTCTGGGTTCTCTGCTCCGAATGCCGCGTCTTATTGGCAGAGATAGACTGGGAATCCATATGTTGGTCGAAACCTGTCTCTGACACCGCATGAGCAAGTTAATATGAAACCTCGGCCTCAAAACTTTCAAAGTTTGTCATTCCTTGGAAATTATGGCAATAATGTCGGGGAAATCCCTGATGCTTGCGATTGAAAGCCCAGCTTATTCCCGACTACCCCCAGTAATGATCCGTGCCTTGTCTTCCGTCCGGCAGTCCGTCGCCAGCGTTTTGACCGTCAGCCTTATGGTTCGTTGGCAACATAGCGGCGTGGACAGAAGAGGTGATAAGGCACACATGCAGGTAGCCACGGCCCTGGCCGGGGTCGTGCTGGCATATATCCACAGTTAGGGTTCTGAGGTGCTGACCTTAGAATTCTGGCAATTTTTTTGGAAGGTTGGCTCATTGGGTGTGGGTCTGGTGCGCTAGCCGTTACACAGGTACTTTTTATGATAAGTTGCCAAATTCCGTCGTATCTCAACATTTTAGCTACAGTTACCCTGCACATAAGAATTACTATCTATAAGAATAACCGCTACATAAGAATAATTTCTAGGCGACCAACTTTTCAATGTGGGACTTAAGAATGACCTGGCAACTCGAATAATTCCTGCGAGATCTTGCTGAGTCACCACCAAGATTCCTGTGGTTAGGTGGGGCTCGGGTCTGAAATTGTACTTTTACTACCTCTATTACAGCAAACGACTTCCCGAAAAAGTGATTTCTCGCAGAATAACCCTGCGAGGTGGTACGTACCAAAAAAGTGGCTAACTTGGTGGTAGGAAAAACGCCCCCCATAGGTACGAACTAAAATTTGGACACAGAGCTGATTCTTATAGGCAGGTTTGACTGTAGCCTTGGTTTCAAGCGTGGCGTTTGGTCGTCCCATCAGCAGCAGCCAATCGTTTCATCACAGAAATGCACATTTTCCGTGGTCTTGAAATATCATCGGGCCGAAACGCCGGAGCCAGTCTGTTCAATGTTGCTTGCCAGGACCGGGCAAGTGTCGGGAACATACATGGGAAGCTCATGAGGCCTACTGCCGATGCGGTCTTCCATGTCTGGTATGCGCCACTCTAGCTGCAGTGACACCGCACTTGAAGCCAATAGGAATCCGTTTGCTCATAAAGGCCAACGTCCAGCACTTTCCGCTGGATGGGCACCGCTCGAAAGGCAGGGCGAGCAAGCCCCACCCCACGTTTCCGTCGGTTATTGGCACATCAGATATCAACTGAGCTGTTTGCCTGTTGTGCCACATGTGAGTCAGCGGTCTGCCGTGACATAACAGCCCTTTTGACCTTGGCAGAGGGTTATAAGAGCGTGATATTCCCATGAGCTTGACGCCTACCCCCGCACACTGTTCGACCGCATCACGGATTGAGAGAGCAAGACACCTACCTGAATCCTTCTCTCAAACCCAATATACCCAATATACAAGTCTTTCACGCATGAACCGAACTTGAGGAACAGCAACATGAGACTTGCTCCTCCACCAACGGACCCTTCGTCGTGCTACAGGTGCGGAAGCACCTCCATAACGAGGCATATCGTCGGCCCCGGGAACAGAAAAGGAAACGCCGGTCGTCCCTACTACAGATGCGATATCTGTCGAAAGTTCCTCGGCTTTGTGGATTCGAAAGGAAATGACCCCAGTCATCCGTCCTGCGAATGCGGCGCCCCAAGCAAGATGCAGGTGGCGGGCTCGGAGCGGAAGGTCTCGCGGGGCGTGCATTTCGTGTGCAGTTCGGCGAAGTGCGACTTCTACGCCCCGCTAGTACGCGCAGGAGGAGACCAGGTTAGGGCGGTGGATGAGGATTTTGTGGACACGTTCAGAAGGATGGGGTTTTGATTTGGGGGGTTGGGATCTTACCTACCTTACTAAACCCTGTACATATGTACAGAGCGGATATCTTTGTAATGCTTTGATGATATGCCTTGCGCTAGCACGTTATGTACTCCTTGAAGCAAAATAGCGATGCCAGAACAAGACTAACATTTGGGCGGTTACTTTGCCCCATCCGCACAGGGGCGGTACCTATATACAACCTACCTAGGAAAGAAAGTATATGGACAAAATATCGTCAAGTGGTCGACCAAGGAGGAGTTGGAATACGCCAAAACTGGGAGCTGCTCGGGCGTCAAAACTACCGTTTCCACTTATTACGGCTCTGAAACAACACTGCTGGAATCCAGGACCCTGGCGGCAACGATGTTGAATCTGATTGGATGGGTGGCTAACGTTGTGTCCAACGGCGTTGCAGTCCGAAAGGACGCATTCAGCCTCACAACCAAACATGGTCCTTCGCCGTCGAATTGGATGGTTACCAACCTACACAGCCTCACTGGAGCATTACGAAACGATAAGGAGAATGCTTATGCACTCATCTCAGCTCAACATCTTCACCCTCACACGTTGTCCTTCTCTCAACCACCTGTTCGTCAGCTACTAGCAAGATCACAACCCACCATTTGAGCCCCAAAATGCCGGGTTTTCGCCAGAAGGTCAAGAACGTCATCAAAGGGCCTCGCAACTCGCGTCAGCATTTGGATGAAGCGGGGCCAGCCGGCGCGTCAGCCAAGACCATAGGTATCTTCCGTGCTGGCTGCAGGACAGGTAGAACCCGAATCGTTGGCCGAAACGGACTCTGAGGATGAGGAAATTCTTCTGGAGAAGGATTTGGAGAGCCTGAAATTGGCCGGTATGCCCTCGTGATGCACATTAGGGACACGATCTAATGGCTGGGGTAGATTCCCCGACGCCGACCTTTTTCTTCGAATCGGACCTCGACTCCAAGAAGTCTTGAAACCATCGTCTCGTGCAGTCAGATAGAATACTGATAGAGGCCTCGAGAGAGCTACACGCTGTGCATCTCTTCCCCAAGGGTAGTGAAGAGCACCTCTGAGACACATTCTCTTGCATCCCCAAAACAACGCCCTTCCAAGTCGCAGCATCGCAAACTGGGGTGAGTTCAAGCTACTTAAAGCTCCCTCTGAGTCCATAATTGTTTCTTGTCAATATGAAAACTGTCATGGACCTCGCATCACAGGGCTCATGATGTTTGTATTGTATGGTTTCACCCATCACCTTCTCTTTTTGCCTTGTGACTGTACCATTCCCTTGAATGCACTTCTGTTGCGTCACCGCGGCATGAGGTACCAGATGCGTCGCAGAACGGCGCCAGTTTTTCAGGCTGTCCGACCTATTTATTACAGCATATCCTATTTACAGCATACAAACGTGCCAAATTTTGATCCTGGTCCTGCCCCGTTCGCTTTCCCGCCACGCACTGCCGCGAACTTCTCTAGACGCATCGTTCTGATCGGGCACTCTTAGCCATAAATATCACAACTCAAGCACCACCCAACGCCGTGAATCTGCTCTCCTGCGCGAGCACCTCGCTAGCAAGAACTCGGACCACCTAAATAAGACCTGGCCACCTCGCACGAATATTTATTTCGCGCGTGCCCAAGGCTCTAAGCTCCTCTGCCCTCACCTAGGTACTCTGTCCAAATCCTGCCAGCCAAACAGCAGGATCAACGCAATCGCAACGCACTCGCAACACGTCAATACGACACAACAACAGAACAACACATAGCAGCCAAGTCAGCAGCAACAGCAACACAACAGCCAATTTGCCAAATCAGCAATGTTCGAAGCATACGTTGGGCTTTGTGCCGAGGGACTCGGCCAGCTCCTAGCTGAACTGCTGTACCCCTTCATCGGTCGACTCGCTGCAAAACTGCGGTATCCCATAGTCCGATGGGGACGCAGGGCCCAGAATGCACTGTGTATTCCGCGTGCGCTCCGCGTTGTTGCCGATACCGACCCTGGGATGCTGGACTCAGCGATTGAGCTTGTAGTTATAATGGCTATTCCCACCGGCGGCTTTGTTTTCATGATCGGTCTAGGGTATTTCGTCTTTGCAGCGCCAGGGAGGTCGCGGAACGAGTTATGCATCTCCCTGCTGGCTATAGGTATCTACACGGGCATTTGGCTACTTTTCGTGTGGCCAATTTTGGTGTGTTTGCGACGCCGGTTGGAGAGGAGAGTACTATGCGACAAAGTAGCAGTTGAGGTATAGACCACGGGGGAGGTGATGAGAGCCTTGCGGGCCTCCGACGGTGTGCTCCCGCCTTCTCAGGTAGCACTAAGTATAAACCCGGTAAGGAATCCTGCCCATTGATTCCAACAGAACTGACAACCCGAAGAAAGGATAAGCATCCCGAGAGAAAATAGGGTTAAGATTGGCTTCGGAGAGGGGGAGGGGGGTGGACATCCTAGCAAGTACTCTCGACTTTACACAATTAGTTAATCCGACCCCTGGGTCTTCCCTTTAAGTTCCAAGAACTGCTTCGACCGCATCAAGACGTAATGGGTATCGCCTAGGCTTCCAATATGTGATATCCTTTACATAATCACGCAATCGCGGATCATCTTGGTTCCGCAATCCACCTGTAAAGTATTAGCCTGGCTCAAAAGCGGAGAAAACCCTCACTGACATCACATCAGAGGATGATACACTCGTTGGCCATCGCCATGGCTGCTATTGGGAGAGCACGTTCGAGAGAAGCCACCAGGATCTTTTTGAGTCCCCAGTACTTCTCGGGATACCCACCCGTAAGCAGCTGGCTTTGCTCGGCGTACCGGGGGAAAAGGGGGTCAGGGGTAGGGAGATAACGTAAGACAATCAAGGAAAAGAATACGAAAAGCAACTTACGTCTGTCTCCTGCAGCTCCTGCCGCTCTCTCTCATACCGCTCAATCTTGTCGCGCAGCTCCTGGATCTCCCCGGCAGCCACGTTGCGCTCGCGCCGGAGCCCCTCGATCTCATCGCGCAGCTTCGTAATGACGGCGCCCAGATCCTCGTCGAGCTGCCTGCCGGCCGAGGTGAGGGCGACGCGGCCGCCGTTGGCAAGCAGTTCCTGCTGGATCTGCAGCTCGACGGGCGTGGTGTGACTTGCAAGGCGGCGGACGATGGAGGCGGCCGACTGAGCCGTGTCGTCGTGGCGGACGACGGCGGCGCCGCGCGCGACCATGTCGCCCCAGACGTCGGTGCGGCTCATGCGTTGGTTCTGGCGGGCTGTGGCCTCGGTTTCGGTGAGCTGGTTCCACATGGTGGTGGCGATGACAACGCGCTGGTAGGCGTTCTCGCCGAGCAGCTTCTTGAACAGGCGCGTCCGCCGCATCTCGCTGCCCTGAAGCCGCGGCTGGTTGATGGGCTGCAGGAACAGGATGCCCGTCAGCAGCGTGCCCTGCTCGTACGTGTCGGCCATGTAGGCGGCCACCAGGCCCAGGATGTCGGCATCGGACCGTTCCGAGTCGTCGAAGCCCGGCGTGTCGATGAGGGTTACTTTCCTGCCGTCGAGCGTGTAGGTCACGGGAATTACGTCCTGGGTGCCTGTGATGTCGTGTGAGCTGATAGCAGATATCTTGTTCTGTGTGGAACGCACACGAGTCGATGCCGTGGCCGACTTGGAGGTCGCTCCGCCCAGTGGCGCGAGAGACAAACGTCGTCTTGCCGGCTCCCGTAACGCCGATGACTGCGATCAAAACCTCGGTGCGTGCCATTTTCTGTGGAACTTGGAGGAGCGGGATACAAACTGTGACGGTGAGATGGAGAGGGTATGAGGAGCGTGTTGAGTGGATCAAGTCCCTGGGCATGAAATCAGATCAGCGAGCCACAAAGATTGGCAAGAAGAGAAGGAGTAAATAGCCCTCTGAGAAACTGTGAGTTACTACCACCGAAATCCGTAATCCGTGACCCTTGGCGACATGTAGGCCTTGGCTGCTTTTGTCCTGCACACCTGTGCGAAGCGGCGAGTGCCAACACACACAATCCCTAACACTCACTCACAGATGGTGCCTGAGCTGAAAGAGACAACGCATTCCTCGATTAAAACAAAAGCTTTCAGCCCTGTTTCATTGGGCAGCGTCACCAAATTGCAGCCCCATGTATGTGGAGCTGAGTTGCCATTGGATGTTTGATGTGTGCCCAACGCCTAACACTGCACTTCGTCCACCTAAGGCAGATTTGGCAAATGCAGGGCGAAGTGAGGCTTACTGATAAGCCAAACACGAACACATCAATTGGGGGTAGATGATGAGAGAAATTCTGCCGTTCGCCCTGTTCTGCTGCTCTGTCCTTGGTATATTCATGTTCCAAATGAAACGCCGACGCCGTTGTATCGTCTAGTTGTTCACACCGCCAACTTCTCCTGGTCTGATGTTCCTAACACACAACATATCTCACGTAGCAATTCATTCCTCAGTAACCCAAATGATCTTCGATCAAGCATCGTCTAACATGGACTCTCCCATGCAGTCTCGGGAGTCTTTTGTTGATGCGCAATCAACCATCTCCGAGGCTGTAGGTATGGATCCTCCTTCCAATGGCGAAGGCGTCTTGGACGCTGCCGTCGACGACACCACAAAACATGCCTCTCCGAGGCAGAAGACCTGTATCCTCGTCATCGGGCCGTCCGGATCCGGGAAATCAACTTTTGTCGCGGCAGCCTCGGGGCTGGGCGAAGATTCCGGCATCATCGGCCATGACCTGGACTCGCGTAAGTTATGATTACACAAAAAGTCTCGTCAAACATTATCCGGACTGACCACTCCAGACACGAGCACCTGCAGTCGCTACACGTTCGACCACGGCGAAGTAAGCTACACGCTCCTCGACACACCGGGGTTTAACGACACGAACCGTGACGACCTCGCCATCCTCGCCGCCGTGGCCGGATTCCTGGACAGCGACGACATGCCGCCGGTCTCGGGCGTGGTTTTCACACACAACATCACCGAGAACCGGCTGACGGGCTCGGCGCGTCTGAACCTCGCCGTGCTCGCGGCCCTGTGCGGCCCGCACTTCGGCCCGCGCATCATCCTGCTCACGACCATGTGGAACAAGATGCCCAGCGCCGCCACCCGGGCCGAGTGCGAGCGCCGCGAGGCCCAGCTGGCCGCCTCGCCGGCGCACTGGGGCCGTCTCAGCGCCGGCGGGTGCAGCGTGCTCCGCTTCGACGGGACCACGGCGTCCGCGCTGAGGGTGCTCGACCAGCTGCGCGGCCTGCCCGGGGCTGAAGAGACGGCGCCCCCGCTGCTGGCCATGGTCTCGGAACTGCGGGAGGGCAAGCGGTTGGAGGAGACCAGCGCGGGTGGGGTCATTCTGGAGGAGAGAAGGCGGAGGGAGAAGCAGAGGGAGAACGAACTCATGGAGATTGCGCAGGAGGAGGAGGAGAGGCTACGAGCGGAGCGGGCGCGGGCGGCGAGGATGGCGAGACAGGAGGAGCGTCGTGGCCGGGAACAGAGGCACAACAGGGGCTCTCATCACCAGCGCCAGGGGAGTTCTCATGCCTCGCAGTTGGCATGTGATGGTGCGGTCGCCGGGAACCCTGTTCCTTACGAGGTCGAGGATCCGATGGCCTACTCAGACCAGGACATGTATCAGCGGGCCGTGTACCAGACGGCGATGGCGGTCCAGGTTCGGGCCGGGACGCCGCACCCGCCGACGCACAACACAGAGGGAACTACGTGGACGTTTCGGCTTTGGCCGCGCCGGTGAGGAACTGGTCCTTGGATGCCTACATACCAGGTAAGTTTGGTAGAAAAGCATGTACGGAATTGAATTATGGTGGTTGGGGCTTTTTTCCGTCTCCAGCCGGTACCAACAGGTGAGAAAGATCCGCACAGCTCTGTGTTCTGCAAACCATGTGCTTATAAGCGATGATTTCAACCGAGTCTGACAATAAGACCGGAACTACGCGCGAGAGAACAGAGAATAAAGTGATAGTAACTAAGGTACCTATAGGAACGAATCTCCCTCGTTAATCTACTAAGAAGAAGAAAATTGTAGAAATAAACTCCAGGATATAATGATCCCCGTGTATCCAACTTTAGTTCGACCGCTTAGCCCGTTCGGCCAAAGAAATACCCCCAGCCTAGGCCTGCGCCTCCAATTCCAAAATGCGCTTGGCAGTATCCGCCATGGTCTGCTCGACAGTATGGAACTCTACTCCGAGCACCTCATTGTCCTTTTCAGCCTCGAGCTTCGCAAACGTCACGTTCTTGTCCTCGCCGCTGTCAGCCGGCAGCCGGCCCTCCAGCTCAGGGACCTTGGCAAGCGCGTGCACGAGCATGGTGTAGGTCATGGGCTTGCCGTTGATGAGGAGGCGCTTGTTCGCCGCGGCAGCGTTGGTCAACGACTTGACGTGGGCATCCGCAAGATCGCGGACGTCAACGAAGGAGGGGAACGAGGTAGCGGGGATGGTGGTGTTGGAGCCGTTGAAGAAGCTGTAGATGACGTTGGTGCTGTAGTTGAGGCTCTTGACGCCGTGGGCGAGTGGCTGCAGCGGGGGTCCGAAAATCAGGGCTGGCAGGAGCACCGTGATGCTGAAAGCGGGCTTCTCGGTCTTGACGAAGTCCCAGATCGCCAGTTCTCCCTCCTTCTTGGCGCTGCAGTAAGAGATGTAGGCATTGTTGGCTTTGCGCGCTTCCTCCTGCGTGATGGCCAGCCAGGTCTCGTTGGTCAGCGGGTCCTTGAGCTCGTCGGGCATGCCTGTTGTCAAGGCGTTGACAGAGCCGGTTACGACCACCGACTTGAGGTTCGACGCATTGCGATGAGCTGAGCGGAGGAGGGCAAGGTTGCTATCACTTATCAGCTTGCGAGTTTACTGATTGTCAGACTCTAGACGCACCCATCAACAGTTGGCTTCAGGAAGTCACGATCATAATCGGTGTTGCCCGGCGCATCCAGAAGAGGCGCGGCTACGTGGACAATCTTAAATTGCATATTAGCACTGTCTTCCCACATGCTGCCATTCGCAGGAGAGACGCACGTGGTCAAATGGGTACTTCTTGAAAACATCATCCCAGTTGCTCTCGACGGCGTAATCTTTGACGACGATGAGCTCGAGGTTTCCCTGAGCCTCGGGGTGGAGAGCTAGAATTGAGTCGATGAGGTTCTCGCGGCGGACAGTTCCAATAACCTTGTGGCCGGCCGTGAGAAGGGAGTTGATGACGTGTGCGCCAACAAAAGAGTTGGCACCGGTGAGAAGGGTGAGAGGCATGTTTGATTCGGTTGGTGTTGGGATCCGAAAGCGGGGTTGGGAGTCAATGGTCAATGAACGCAGTCCAATGATGCTGGCAGTTGGCGATGATGCTCGCAGTTGCCGAGTTTAGTATGGATTTGTTGCTCTTGGACTGAAACGTCTCGATGAGTGCAAGACTGGATGATCTGAATGACTGATTCTGAAATTGAGCGCGCCCAAGACGCATGTTTTATATGCCATCTCAACTCTACAACCCGCTCTTGGCACTTCTGCTGCCGTCCCATCATAGTCGGCCGGCAATGCTTTGTGATGCCGCTTCTGGAAGCCCGGCGGCGGCCCCGAGAAACGGCGGCGCAGCAGTGCAACAGTTGCTTGGACATGCTGAGGGGAAGATCGCCAATCGCACCTGCCAGTAGGTGCACACATTTGATAAGCACCCCGCATATCCCGTGGTGTCGATATCCAGCCCAATCATGGCTGCTTTGTGCCAGGCGCTGAAACCGTCGGTTAATACGTAAGCAAGTCGCGAGAAGGCCTCGACGCCTCCCTGCATGCAGATTACAAATGGCCATCGAGGGGCACTGGCTCGGGACATTCCGTGCCAGAGCACGCAATGTGAACTGCATTATCGCTGTCTACAGATACACTGTATGCCGTGACCCAAAAGGGGCAATACGAGATTACGGATCGCGTACATGTATCCAGGTTCCCTGGCCGTCTACATCGTTCAGCCATTTATCAGCTTGGGAATGAAGAGGTTAAGCATATTGCAGCAGCTTAGGAATACGGTCGAGATGTTGGAGAATCCTGACTACACGGTCAGAAATTTCAGTTTCAGGAAGGTACACTCCCTGAGACCTTCTTTTCAGGACGTGCTGAGGGGCATCTTTCACCCAGGCCACACACATTCCCCTCCGATTCTTCTCGGCAGTCGACCACCACAGAGCCAGGAAATCCACCACCGACTCTTTCCGCAATCAACCCAACTGAATTTCGAGTAATGTCGTCTCCGTCGCCGGCGATTTCTTGGCGGACGTTGGTGGATGACTCCTTGGCGGAGAAAGGGTTAGGGTTGAGGCATCACCCTTCTAGTCACGCGAACACGAGAACAGCCCCCAAGGTGGGTGGGATATGATTGAGAATATCGTCGGGCTGGTCAGCTTATCGAATCCTCCAGCGCTCAATGGCACGTACCATTGGTCGGTTTAGGCGCAGCCGTTGTTGACGCTAAACCCGAAACCCAGGCGCCGAATCTCGGTTTACCCCTCGGACTGCCAGGCAGAGCTAAAATGTGCCAAGAATCCTGCTCGCAGGAAACAAAAGTTGCAGAGACGCCACCAATTTCGACATGGCTCGCCGTCAGCAATCATCCCGTCCTCCCAGGCTGTTGGTTTTCGACTTCATGGAGTCGTGACCATGACACAGCGAAATGGCGACGCGACAGCGCATCCTCACGTCCCAGGCCACACCGACGGTCCAGCCTATTCGACCCTCCCCGAGGTCATTCCGAGCTTCCGCGATGCGACCGCGCTGCCCGAGGTGAGGGCGTCGCAAAACGACAAGTTCCTCATCGATCCCACCGTGGTCGCCGATCCGAAGCGTGACAAGCCGGCCGCCGTCTCGCAAACCAACCTTTCCCCACCCCACGACGCCCCAGAAGAGACGGCAGAGCAAACAGGGGACTCGGGAACCGTCGCGACACAGCGGAAGAGTTGGTATAGACGGGGGCGCAATCCCATAATACTCGGCGTGGTCGCTGTCGTGGCGATTCTTGCTGTCGTAGCTATTACGCTCGGCGTCGTCCTGAGCAAAAACAAGTAAGTTACTCCGTACGTGATCTAGCGTCCTGGGGTTATATGGTTCCGATCTGACACGTCGGCGATAGATCCCCCGGCTCTGCGACAGGCGGTTCTAGCACCAGCACTTCCTCACCCACACCGGACAAGCCGGGGACGCCGGCTGCTGCTTTCGGGACTCCCATCGCGTTTCCCACGCCTGCGGCCGGAGAGACGCCGCTGTCGACATGCCAAGGGACAGTTTGCCCCCAACTGTTGGCCACGGCGCAGTTCGCGACACCAGCGACGACGTTCCTGTTTGCGCTCGGTTCGGACAGCGCCATTTGGGTTCGGGCGGTTTCCAATGGGTCCTGGGAGTCCGAGTGGACCTCTCTGGGCGGCAATTTCATCAGCCAGCCAGCGGCGGCGTCAATGCGGGATGGACGCGTTGATGTCTTTGGCGTCTGGGCCGAGGATAAGTCGGTACGTTTCAAGACGTTCCAGAACGGCGTCTGGGAGAAGGAGTACACGAATCTCGGCGGGCGGGCGTCAACGGCCGTGACGGTATGCAGCCGGGCACGCGACAACCTGCACGTCTTGGTGTTGGACGGCGGGAGCGACGTGTACCAGAAGCATGTGGACGACGGGGTAAACTGGTTGCCGGCGCAATTCGGCAAGTGGGAGCAGCTGGGTAGCTACGCGTCAAGTACGGTCGACATGGCGTGTGTCAACGAGGGCGGCGTGCAACGCATCGACCTGGTCGCGTATGGCCGCGGGAAGCCAGGCTATAGTTTTACTTTCAAGAAGTGGGATAACGTTACGGCTGAGTGGAGCGGCTGGGTCAACGCGACGGGCTCGCTGCGTGGCGATCCAGCCATCGTGTCGACCCCTGACCGGGCCGACTTATTCGGTGTTGCCGAGAATGGCACGCTCTGGACGCAGAGCTGGATTCGCGCGACGGGAGCTTTCACCGAGGGCATCGACCTTGGTGGGGATTTCCAGTCGGCCTCTGCGGCCGTTGCGACGGGTTCCTCGAGGGTCGATGTTGTCGTAGTCGGCACTGACGCGCAGGTATGGCACAAGGCTCGCATCGACGGGGTTTGGGGCACCGACTGGGATTCTCTGGGGGGGTATTTCAATAGCGCTCCGAGGATCGTTATGATGGACCGCCAGCGCGGGGAGGCGGTCATTTTCGGTCTCGGGCCAAACGGGACGATCATCCACACGGCCGTAACGGTCGGGTCTGGGTACAAGTGGGGAGCGAGGCAGTGGTTCTCTGATGGGGGCTCCATGTCGGCCAAGTGGTTCAGGCTTGGGCCGGCGTGAGGCGAGTATAAATCTAATTTTAATACATGTAATGCATCCGTGTTGCCTGGGGTTTGCATCAATGACGCGACTTGTCGTCGCTCGAATGTCGACGTTTAGTCTTTCGAAACCCCGGTTTCCGTCAGCAACGCTGCCAACGTCCTGTGCAGCCACTGATGATTCGGTCATCGGAGCCTCTACGGCCCGGACCGACCCGAGAGCTCGTGTTATGGCAAATGCAGACACTTGGAGCCCGCTTGACACTAAGGCGCTCGGGCTGTGTGAAGTCCGGATACCAAAAATGGGACAAGGACCAGAAAGCTGAGGCGGAAACTGTTCCCAAGATAGCTGGGGCTTGAACTTCTAAGTTTATCGTTTGTTGTATACGCGTCGTTGGCCTCCTCAGCTCGTTCATTGATATATCTGTCCGTTGACCAACTGGTCCTGAACATGATCGGCTGGCATTGTTTTTGAATACATTTGTGCTGTTTCTCATCAGCGGTCTTTGCCAGTCTTCTCCCCTAAAACACCAGTGTTTCCTGGATGCCAGCGCCACGCACTTATCCGATCTTCAGACACCGAGGCTGAAACAAACACTTGATAATGGTCACGTCTCTCCCTCCAACCAGACCTCGGGCACTCACTCGGGGACGGGTGATCGAGGCCCCGATCTTTTCGCCACCGACGCAGGAGGGACCTCGGTCGAGGAACGTTCAACTTCCCCTCCGTGATACGGCTTACGGGGTCGATGTATATAAACGCGTAGTTCAAATTCTCAGAGTCTTTGAATCATACATAGCCTTTCGAAGATCCAAGACAACTCGCATCGCACATTCTTCCTTGCTCATCCCCAACCCTTTATTCACGTCTCATACTTTCATTATCGTTTTTTAATTCCTGGCTGGTACCTCCATCATTGTAGTGTCTCAAACGTTCCTTCAAACCTCTCTTCTGTTCTTACTTTTCAAAACTTCCCCCGATAGCCCCCGTGTATAGAGAGCACAAAATGCGTCCACACAACCTCATATCCTTCGCCGCAACAGCGGCGCTGTCCTCCCCCGTAACCGCCATGACACTAGCCGAGATGCTGGCAGCCCAAAACGCAACCCTCTCCATCCTCAACGGCTTCCTCGAGCAGCAACAAGCCCTCTTCAACGCCTTCAGCAGCACGCCCGACATCACCGTGCTCGCCCCCAGCAACGCCGCCCTATCCTCGCTCCCCGACGAGGTCGTCGACCGCGTCTCGTCCGACCCGGCATATCTCACCGCCCTGCTAAGCTACCACGTCCTCAACGGGACGTACTACGCCTCCCAGCTCACCGCCAGCACGGAACCGCTCGTCATCCGCACGCTCCTCAACTCCTCGGCGTACGCCAACGTCTCCGGCGGACAGCGCGTCGTCGCCCAGCTCCTGGAATCGGACGAGGTGATTCTGTACTCCGGCGGGGGCGCGGGCACGACGATCCAGACGCGCGACTACAACTTCACCGGCGGCACGGTGCACATCATCGACGGGATGCTCAGTCTCCCTGCGAGTCTGTCGGACACGCTGCTGGCGAGGAATATGACCGCCGCCGTGGGCGCGATCCGCGAGTCCGGGATGGGCGATGGGTTAGATGCCGCGGGGGAGGTGACGGTGTTCGCGCCGACGAATGCCGCGTTCGAGGCGGTCGGGAGTTTGGTTGCGGATATGACGGATGACCAGTTCACGAATGTGCTGGCTTATCATGTTGTTCAGGGGGCGGTTATGTATAGCGGGATGATGGGCAACGGGACGGCTGTGGCGACGCAGGGGACGAGTTTGACTTTTCTGGCGGCGGAGGAGGGGGGGATGTTTGTTAATGGGGCGAGGGTGGTCGAGGCGGATGTGTTGATTGCTAATGGGGTGTTGCATTTTATTGATGCGTGCGTACTCCATATTATTCCGTTCTTTTTTTTTTTTTTTTTGTCTCTACAGTTCCTTTCTTTTCCTTTTGTCCCTACTATTGTTTAGGGGCGTGTTGGCTGACAGATTTAGGGTCCTGAATCCGGAGAATAGCGAGGCGACGCCGGATCCTACTGCCTCGACGCAGGCGCCGGAGTTCAGCGGGGCGAGTGCGACAGGCGGCGTGCCGTTCACGACTGGGGTTGTTGTTCCACCGCCACCGCTGTCTTCAACGTCGAGAGCGGTTACGGCGACGATCACAGTGGGGCCGGTCGTTACCGGGTCTGGCGTCATGGACACGGTCGACATGGTGTTGCTGATTTTGTTCGGGTTTCTGGGCGCCATTTTTAATATCTAGGGGGTGGAGGTTGCGGGGTTGATATGAGTAATGTTGGTAATGAATAATACCAGGCTGGATAATACTGGGTAATGCTGGATCCGACCCTTGGAGGTTGGATTCCAGTCTGGGTTTGGCAAGTTGGCCATTGTAGGTACGCAAGGTACTTGGCGGTTTGGGTTTGGAATGAAGGTCTGCTTCATCGGCAGCCGCGGGGCTGGACGCCACAAGATACCTAGTCATACGCCTCAACTACGCAGATTTACTCTGTATATTTTCGGCCTTCTGTGCCCACGTCGGCCCATCACTCAATTTAATAGTTTCCTTGGGGCGTTTAATTCCGGATTTCAGAGACTTATTAAACAACCGTTGCCAGAGCTAGCTCTTGATTCTCGTTCGTCTTTCGTTTCCAGCTTTTGTAATGAGACTTCTTTCAAGCACGGTCGTCTTCTTCCTCATTGTGGCGTCTTCCCTAAACAAACCCTATACTATTTTAGGTGACGGGTAGTCTACGGGATTGATATTGGACGTGGATTCAAGATATCTACCCTTATCCCCGAGCCGTGCAGCAAGCCGGATTGGGAAGGTGGTTGATACTACACATGTGTTCCCCTGAGTTTTAGTCTATCCCAGGGCTGGTGTCCTCTTGCAATGTAACGTCTTCACCATGCCATCCCCGTTTGGCTCTCCTCATTAGTGTCAAGGCGTTCAATCAACGACCGGGTCAGGTATCCTATTGATAAATAAATGTAAAAAGTCGAGAGGTCAGACGAAGCGAGTTACCAGTTCAGCCAATCGGAACCTGTCTCGGGACGTCGCCTAGTCGTGATGTGTGCTCGAACAACAACCCAGCGGTAGCAAGCGAGTAGGGTGTGTTGACAATGTGTCTCTAGTTGCCTGACAGGCCAATCGGTACGGTCTTCGGGTGGGATCCTAGCTACTGCGTGGGATGGCCCGGTCTATGACAACATGATGATTTCTCCTGGGCATCGCGAAAGACGGGTAAAAACGGTAGAATGAGTGTTGACAGGCCGGGCTTAAATACCATATACAGACACTAGACGATCATCAGACAATTCGGGCCAGGTCCGGACGGCGGAGGCATGGAACCCAGAAATTTTATCCAAAACAATATCAGCCCGGATGAGTTGGTACTATAGGAGCTATTTTGGGCGCCTCGGGTTTCTAGGCTAAATGCCCTCGAGGCTCTCTCTGGTGATTCCCATAGCATTCTGCGCCGAAGACAGCGGGCGGAGAACCTGGTTCAGCACGGTACCAAAGGCCCGGTTCAATCGAGCCTGGATACGGCCCACAGATTAGGATCACGTTCTGTACGGGAAATCCCAAGACAGCGATATACGGTCCCATTTCTCAAGCTGTCCCCACCTCGTTCCCTCTGCCAGGTAAATGATAATGCAACATCGCTTGGCGTTCTTGGCTTCCTTCCGGCCATTTTCTGTTAATCAGTTCTAGACCCTCTCCTCTCCAACGGCTGGCGAACATACACCGATGGAACGCTGGACAGGACCCCCGGGTAGCCAGTCAGAGGCAAGATCACTATAAGCGAGAAGAGTGGAAGAACTACAAATGCGATATGGGATCCCGACCGCTGGATCTCCGGTAGCTCGAAAGCGCGCCTCCAAAAAACA
Organism: Echria macrotheca; assembly: GCA_030411725.1. Lineage (NCBI taxonomy): Eukaryota > Fungi > Ascomycota > Sordariomycetes > Sordariales > Schizotheciaceae > Echria > Echria macrotheca. Next base: position 1,305,844 of record MU839831.1, on the reverse strand, counting down.
TCATCATGTGGTCCGTATTATTAGCGGGACTTTTACTCTCCAACTCGAGGGTGGAAGCCAAGCAGAACTGCCCGCTCTATGGAACGCAGTTCCCCAAGCCAAAACAGCTCCTCCAGGACCCAGCCGTGAAGTATGCCGCCCAGCTGCTCGACGATGTATTCACAAAGTACATTGAGCACGACAACACCTCACGGTCCGATGCTTTCTCGTTTTCGGTCGAGATCTTCTCCGGTGCCGAGGATAGGCCACTATGGTCACGCTACTGGACGGCACCAAACCTACAGAACAGCAACACAACGGGGGTGCGCCAGGTGAATGGAGACTCGGTGTATAGGATCGGCAGTATAACCAAGATGTTTACCATCTTGACATTCCTGGCTAGCGTGGGCGACGGTATCATGAACGAGCCAATAACCAAGTACCTGCCCGAGATTGAAGAGCTCGCACGGAACGGGAGCGATTCCAATATCTTCACGCCGGACTGGGAGTCGATCACGATAGGGTCGCTGGCAACACAGACATCCGGTCTAATCCGTGATTGTAAGCACATACTCGTTGTGTTGAAATCCGCACTAACATTATACAGATTCTATACTCGGAGAACTTGCTTACCAGGTTCCCCTGGATGACCTCTACAAGATGGGCTACCCGCCAGTGCCGGTCACGCAGTTTCCTCCCTGTGGACACAACCCGACTTGCAACCGAACTCAGCTGTACCAGGGGTTAGGAAGACTGCCACCTTCCGAGCTGCCGTTTTCCACTCCGGTGTACTCGGATCTTGGATTCACCCTGCTGTCCTTTATAGCCGAAAAGATTACGGGAAAGAGCTTCAAGACTTTGATGAAGGAAACCGTGCTCGACCCTCTAGGTCTTGATCATACCTTCATGTCGCCACCGAGTGACTCGTTCGGGGTGATACCAGGGAATAGAAACTCTACCTCGTGGGCCGGCGATTTAGGAGAGGAATGGGCGTAGGTTCCCCTATCCAGTGGCCTTCAGGCTTTACTAATCGACACACGCAGGACCGGTAACATGTACACATCATCTAGCGACCTCTCAAGTCTTGGCCGCGCTATCCTACGGTCAACACTGCTGAAGCCGGCAGTGACCCGCCGCTGGATGAAACCCTTCTCCTTCACATCGGACCCGAAGGCCATGGTCGGCATGCCATGGGGTATCCGGCGGATTGATCTCACCCAAAGTGCGTCTCCATGGACTTCAGCCTGGGACAGCTTCAGCTAACAGCGACCAGACTCCTCATACTACCAATTCACCCACACATACAACAAAGCGGGTTCGATCGGGTCCTACAACACCCTCTTTGCGGTCCTGCCCGACCTCGACATGGGCTACAGCATCCTCATAGCCGGCCAACCCCCCGGCGGACTAACCATGAGCATAGCCGAGGCGCTGACCAGCGTCATGGTCCCAACAATCATGTACACAGCCCGAACCCAAGCCAACATCACATTTGGCGGCACCTACCGCTACATGGGCAACCTAACAACAGCATCCAACTCGACAGCGGCCTACAACACAACGCTGGGCCGCTTCGACCGGCGACGCCGCCGATCACTAAACGACACCAGCACCGCCCCGACCCGGCTAAACTCGACCGTCACCATCGCCGCCGACGACGACAACCCCGGGCTCGGCGTGTTCAACTGGTTCTCCAACGGCACCGACATGTCGGTCATCGCGGCGGCCATGGGGTCGAATATCAGCAGCGACTACTTCTCGAGCATGAAGCCGAGCGTCAGGCTGTATCCGACGGGGCTGCAGGATAAGACGGCCGACGGGGGCAGTCGGGTCGCGTTCAAGGCCGTGTTTGAGGATCTCAGCGGGCCGCCGATGAATGGGAGCTATGCGTCGGACTGCGCGACGTGGGTGGGCGTCACGGCTGTGGTGTATGGCAGTCGGCCGCTGGATTTGTTCATCTTTGATTTGGATGCGAGTGGGAAGGTGACGGCTGTGGAGAATGCGGCACTGAGGTTACGGATGGATCGGGTTGGGTGATGGCGATGTAATCATGTGTATGTTAATTTGAAGAACAAAATCAGTCAAATTGTGGTTTCCTCCGTCATGACCCATTGTTGGTTCGACGCCCGATGGCTACACAAAAAAAGGGTCTGGCGCGAGGCAGCAAAATAGGCAGGAACATCGCCGATCTTACCGGGTCAAGTCCATCTTCAAGAACATGCCCGGCCACTTCTCCCCCGTGTCCGGTTTCTCCACTTCAAACGCGCCCACGCGCTTGAACCCTTGGCTCTCATAAAACCGCACCAGCTTTCCTTCATTCCCCGCCCAGCAATCAACATACATGACATCAAACCCTTCCTCCCGCGCCCACTCCCTGCCTCTCCTGACCAGCGCCGCGCCGGCGCCCTTCCGCTTGCCTTCCGTTCTAGCGCTGAATTCCGTCACCAGCATGTCAAGGTACATCCACTTCTTCTGTGCCTTGACCGCGTCTCGGAATTGAGGCTGGGATTTGATGTACTCTGGAAACCAATTCGCCTTGTAGATTGCCGCGCCGAGTTGGATATTCTCCTGTTCCGGACCCCCGGGAACTTCAATAATAAACACCCGTACAGGATCACCCTCGCCCTTGGTGCGATACGTCTCCGCCGCGGCGATGGCGGAGACGGGACGGCTGAGAATGTTGGGGCGGGAGGAGAAAGGTTCGGAGCCCCATTGCGTGGCGCTGCCGATGGTGGCGAGGTGCGGGATGCAGGAGTCGAAGGCTGAGAGGATGTAGTGGGCGTCGGTATTGGAGGGGGAGGAGACGGCGTCGCGGATGTGGAATTGGGGTTGAGGTGTGGTCATTTCGGTGCTGATTTTGGGGCGAGGACTCCGCTGAGGCCTTGATAGAGGTCTGCGTGTTGGCGTTAATGATGGGGTTGGTGTTTTTATTGCGTTTAGAAGTCAAAGGGGTATTAATGGTTACGTGGCGAGACGAGTCATACAGGCGGCCAGGCCGGCGTCATCAGCGTCGTAACAGGCTGTCGAATGCGGGGGTTCATTGGTCCGTTGATGGGCCATGGCTGGAGCTTGCGATGCCGGTCTAGGCAGGTGGTTCTGAGACTGAACCGGACTCGGACTGCCGGTCATGGCTTGATCTGGCAACCAGCATCCGGCAAACGCAAGCGAGAAAAAAAACACACGGCAACCGGCCAAATGATTTCGCACCACGGTTCGCAGTGCAAGGCCATGCTATCGCTCCGGGCCCTAGCGTGTCACTATCACATCAGTACATGGCTCAAGAGGAGATGATCAAAAGCCTGGATCGATATATCAGAGTATCTTTCAGCCCCGGAAAGGACGCTTGGGCGTCCGACACTTGCGCCAAATACATTGATCAAGACCCAGAGAGCGTGGGAGAGGATTGCCGACCAATGCACTACTGTCGAAGATCTTGGCACGACGACTTCGTGCAAAGTTGTAGGCGCAGCGTCGTGCCAATCCAAACATGGGGATTACATGTACAGCTTAAAGATCGGCTTGAATACTATGAGATCATGGAGTCTACTGTTTATTACCTGGGGAAGGAAGATTTCGTCTGTCGGATGGCGGCTGCGTCCATGGCCACGACTCTTGGGAATTGGCTTAAGGGAAGCCGTCTTCCACATCAAGCCGGGATAGACTGGCACAGATATGCCGATGCTATCTATGACTCAGTCCCTGGAGGCAGCGTCAGCTGCAGTATTCAACCAAGGCCACAAGGTACGGAATAGTGGTGGGATCGGTACCGGTCCGAGGGAATGGATTGAAACCTGTCATATTTGTCAAGCAACTTATGTTTCCACGATGTTTTTCTTGTTTTTCTTGTTTTTCTTTTTTTTTTCTCGTGGAAATGCAAAACATCTTATTGTCGTCGAAATGCTCAGTGCCAATGCTACTATACTATCAAAAACCCGGTCTCTTTTCGCAGATGATGACGGATATAATGAGGCCGATGTTTGAATCCAAGAAACTACCTAACCTTTACGTAATTTGCGTGAGTTTGATGTTAAGCCTATTTAACCGTTCACAGTGCCTCAATCTTCAACGGTTTCTTTATCGTTTGGAAGGAAAAGCGGCTAGTTTCTACTTTCTTCGACCATTTAAGTATTGCAAGAAGCTTTGGCAGATCGATGTCTAATTGCTGGTACTCGGTTGCAAGTAAGGAGGTACGCGCTTCTTTTTTTGCTACCTATCCTGTATTTGATCTCTTGCCGAGGACGTTGGAGCTGAGGGCTCGGATGCATTTGACTATGAGATTCTGCTTTTACACTTTGTTTGCACGAAGTGGGTGGTTTTGATGCCCAATTTGATAAAGGTCTGTCTGATGCTGGTAGGAAGACCTTGTTAGGGTAAGTGCCACGCAGGTAGAGAGGTAGACAGAAATTCAGTCCTTGTCTTGACGAGCAACCATAAGGTGCCGTCTGACGCTGGGGTCGTTCACTTCAATAAATTCAACTCTTATGTCACTGAGATATTGGACACTTTACCAGAAAACCGGAACAGGCCTATAATCATGATCGAATCCGCCATTTGGACTGCGAGTGTGATTGGGGTGCAAAAGATGAAGACGTATTCTAACCTGGAAGTATTCAAACCTGGGGATAGAATGGGTGTGTGTGTAAAAGACTATGAACCAATGATGGACTTGCCCGCCTTGAATGTGCATGGGTGACAGCGCCCTCCCTTGGGTTTACGTGGAGCTCCCGGAGCCAGTAACTCGAGGGGTGGGGGGACTTTATTGGCTTAACATCCCTCCCCCTCCCTTCCTGTCCTCGAATGCGCAATTGACTTGGCTTCATGTCACCCAGGTTTGGCTGAACTGTAGATAACAAATTTTGCCCTGGGACACGACGTGATGAAGTTGGATATGCATCTTCCCGTCACCAAGACCCGAAATTGCAGCCCGTTGCTTCCCCAAAACTTTGTTCGCACTTGAGCGGGGACTCAACGTTGGCGCAGTTGGCTGACTAGGCACCTAGGTATGTACCTCTTTGGTTTATCAGCGTGACTCTGAGCCCGGAGGAGAATATAGAAGGGGGAGCTCCCAGTCTTCATGGTCGTTAACTCATCTCGCAAACGCCTTGGTGGCGCCATAATAATGCTTGGATTCGGCTTCCATCACAGTTCGTGCGCTCCACCTGGATGGATGCTCGAAACACCCCCTTAAGGGGCCTACGGCTCGATACCCCAATGACTCTACGGAGTGTGTAACTCTTTTTAAGTATCTACCTATTAAATTGGTACTTTTATCAATACCTCCTAACAAGATATAAAACCAACCAGCTCATAATGGTAAGCACCGTCGTCGGCAGGGGCGTCTTCTGCGGGAAGGACATGGCCCTGGCGGCTGCTAGCCCACCAGGTCTGCTCAGCAAAAGCTTAAGCGGCCAGAAGCTGGTATCAGATGTTCTTGCTGCTGCGGAAGGCGTTACATAGATAAGGTGATTGGCTTTGCCGCCAGCAGAGTGATGCCCACATGCATGAAGTTGTCTCGCTGCAGCCAAGAACTGCGAAAGCCGCAGAGCCTGTGTCGGCCTAGAACGCTCGCTGCCGGACATTGCTCCTGTGATTGGGTATGCCGTGCTAAGCTTCGACTCCTTCAAGCCACAACTTTCCTCTTTCAGCGTCCTCGGCTGAGCTGAAAATGCCAACCGTAGAAGCTAAGAGATACATCTCACACCCCCATCTGATCATGCGGAGGGGTTTTGAAAAGTAGGTTCAAAAGTGCGAGCTGGGCAATCGAGGTATAAGTAGGTACCCGGCTGACATTCTGTCCCTCCGAGGCGAGCTCCCGTCTGCTTGCACAACTACCTACCTACCATCTAATTCAAACTCAATACTTCGCTCTTGTTCCGACGACAGGAAACATGGATACCAACAAGGACACGGAGCCGACACCTGTCACCACTTACGCCACTGGCGCTACGGTTCCTTCCACGCCCGACCCCAACTCCTTCTTTCAGAAGTACATCGACCAGATCCAGATCGCGCTGCAGAAGCAGATCGAGAGCGGTGCCTCAGCTGATGAGGTTGGCAAGAAGATCTTCAGCTCTATCCTTAGCGCACTGGAACCCGGTACGTTGGGCAGTTCCATACCACAGACCGAAGTCGCGCATGCTGACTCGATCCTGAATCTACCTGGTACCTATAGATAACACAGCCGATCAGAATGAGGGCCGCGAAATCCACACCTCGTTCAAGCCCAACGTGCCACAGTCAGAGGGCGTGCCGCCCGAAGTGACGGATTTCGTCCCACCCACAGCCACCACTGCCCCCCTTGGTGAGGACGACGACTCGGCCGGGGTACTAGTCACCGCCCCGCCCATGGCCAGATCATTTCTGGACGTGATAAAGGAGGTGGGCAGAACGGTAGTAACGGTGGCGGATAAGGTGGGTCAAGGAGTGTTGACAGGCGTCATAGTAGATGTGCAGGCGCCGGTTTCGGGCCCGCCGCCGGGAGGAGTACTGAGCGGGACTCAACTAAGCGGGCCTCAAATTGACGACTTGCGGACCAAGGTGCTGAATGGAGCATGACCATTGCATTGCTCCTTCGTCAGGACTTGGCTCGTCAGGTAAAGTGGTTTCTGTTATGCTTAGGTAGCTGTGGTGACCTATTGAGAGTCTGATTCCATCAGTGGGCCCTTCTGGATACATCGTTACCTACCTAGTAGTGACTTACTGGTACCGGAAATCACCATCTATACATGTTCATAAATAACAAAAGAGATAATGGGTTGGATTAGCATCGCCCCTGACACCCGTCCTGCGCTTCCCAGGTAGACTTTTCCTCAAGAATTGTTATGACTAATAGCTCAACGAGTAGTTACCTGTCATTCACCTCATCTACCTAGGTACGAATACAATGAAACTTGAAACCAGAGTACGTCTTTGGCATCAATAACCTCGCGTGCTCATCGCTCTACATATCTCCAACCTTCGGCTTGATCTCACCAATGATCTCACCAGTTAAATGGTTGTTTTAGAGGGCACGGTGTTACTTGCCATTGTTGACACTCTAATCTTCCAGATTCCGCGCCACGCCCGCATCGTTGTGCGGTGCATTGGTAACGGTAAATGCCATGTTAAAATGCACCCCTAGTATATCAGTCTTGTACTTTGTGCATAATCAGCCCAATCCACCTCGTCACCTTGGATAATGCACATCGGATCTGTCTAAGTAGGTATCTGGTACCGGAACGATTGGTGGGCTGACCCGTGGGGGATCTTAGGAATGGTGGTGTCATAAAGGCCATCCTGAAAAATCTGACCAAGAGAAAAATCCTGAAATTTCCTCGATTCATCCGTTCAATCTACCGGCAAGCAGAATTGCCATAAATACCTATTGTTAGTATCCACCCAGCCGAGATCCTCTCAGTCGAGCTCGTTCTGCCGGGATTCTTTGGCCTTTGAATGCACATCGCCAACACTAGATGTAAGCAAAGCGCGATTTTGAAACCCTAAGGGCCCAGCGACGGGGTAATCCACATGCCATCCAGAATCGTCTGATATTAAAGTCGGCGCAGCTCAGCATATAGGCGGCGTGGAAAGCCAACAAACCACAGTTTTTTATCGGTGCATAATCATTGGTCTCATCCCACCATTCCATGCTACCATAGCGGGAAAAGGTGAAAATATATAAGCCTTAACAAGGCACCTAAGCCTTGACAAATGGGCTTAAGCCTTACCAGAGGGCCCTAAGCCTTATATCCTTATAGGCGCTGCATGTACCCCACCATATAAATTTGCAGCGTAGGTACCTCTAAATCCGCTCAACAGCCCATTTACCTACCTACCTACCTACCTACCTTCGATTTTAAGTCCCAAATAGCTAATCTTCTAGATCGTAAATTGCTATTAAGGGTTCTTAGGCTAAAATACGCTAGTAGTCCTTGCTTCCGATCGGGGTGGGAATGGTTGCAAAAACGGAAGGAACGACCGCAACCACCCACACACACACACAAGCCTTGAAAATTTTCCAAGTCCGATTGCCTTACTCTTTTCCACGGCACCACACGCAACCACAGGAGCATCACCACCAGGATCACCACCAGGACTATCGCCATCACTATCGCCATCGCCAGGATCTAAACTGCCAGGATCTGGACTGCCAGGATCTGGACTGCCAGGATCTAAACTACCAGGATCCGGATTGCCAGGACCTAGATTACCAGGACCCATTACAAATAGGGTTGCAAGTAGGTTACAAGTAGGTATACGGGCGGGTGTGTTAGCAGGCTTGCAGGTAGGTTTGCAGGTCCCCTGTGGTAGTGGAAGTGAGCGCTGTAGATTGGTAGAATTAGTGGTCTTTAGCGGGCGACTTTAGTAAACTGTCCCGGGCTACAGGGCACTACTACAGTGGATTACAGAGCACCGCTACAGGGGGCTTCCCACAAGGCTTAGGCCATTCTGGCATGGCTTAGGGGTCCCTGGGAGGACTTAAAACTTTTTTAAGTCTTAGGCGACTTATCAAGCGTTATCGCTCCCTGGCGGGGCTTAGATTGCCGCGCACACTCCCGCTAAGGTAATAAGCAATCAACGGACATCTCAACCGGGAATCCGGCAACCACGTCATCTTCGCATCGTCAACCAACAACCCGATTTCAGATTTCCAGAAGATGTCTCCTGCCGAATCAGGACTCAACTTTGCTATTCCGACGCAGGGGCAACAAGCGTGTTTTACTTCACCGGTGCCAATCAGTCGAAGCTGGCGGAGCTGGCGAATCGGGTGCTCCCGTTGGCCATGAGGCACCAACACACCGTTCCCAGCTCTGCCATTCAAAGCCTGTGATAGGCTAAGGACACCTGCACGCCGCGCTGACAATGCACACTGGCGGGTGACCCGCGCAGGCCCAGGCGAACCGCACCGCCAAAAGTCCTGAACTAGCTGCGGCGCAGCAATCCTCCAACAATCTTCCTGCTGTCTGCCCACGCGAGCCAAGAGAAACTAGCCCGTGTGCCATGATACTTATAACATCATTGCACGCAATGGTTCGGGCACAGGCGGCAATGTCTGGCACGTTTTCTCGTCGGTGGGCTACATCATGGGCAAACCGTGGCACATTCCTTCCGGAGCCGATGGATCAGCGACTTCTGTGATCTATTATTCTGCACCCACAAGTCGAGGGACCTCCCCCGACAAGCTTGCCTCTGAACAACGACTCCGAGCTTTCGACTTGGTCGAGTTTCTCCGAAAATTCTGGATCCTTGAACTCCTCTGGTGTCTCGTCGGGCTGGGCTCAGCTGCCGCTATTATCGCCGTCCTGGCCCAATACGACGGCCAGAAGCCCCCGGAATGGCCTTTGGGCATCACGCTCAACACGTTCCTTGCGTTCCTTGCATCCGTTTCAAAAGCATCACTCCTCATACCCGTGACCGAGGGCCTCGGACAGCTCCGATGGATCTGGTTTTCAAGAAAAGCGAGGAAGGCCGACGACTTTGGACTGTTCGAAGAAGCCACAAGGGGGTCTTTTGGCAGTTTGAGACTTCTATTGTCTCTGAAGGGAGGGTTTGTTATCCCGCCAAGTGCTGTTGTCTACCCAGCTAACAATTGCAGCGTCCTCGGATTCGTCGCCGCATTGGTTATCGTGACGAGCTTGATGCTATCGACTGTCACTCAAGCCACCATCCAATACAAGAACGAGCTGTTCCCGTCCAACCATACAGTGCAGGTGCCCCGGATCACAGTCTTCAGTTCGGATCAGTTTTTTCTCGACAAAACAGACCAGACATATCTGCGTTCTTTGAACCTGAAGCAGCATATATCCAACGGAGCCTACACCCCCGCAAGTCAGACTGTTGCTTCCGACTCTCTGGATTGCACCACGGGTGATTGCGAATTTCCCGATTTTGTCACTGTTGGCATTTGCAGCAACGTATCCGATGTTTCGTCACATGTCAAAAGCAACCGTCTCCCTCCCCGGACCTGGGACCTGCCTGGTCTACCCTACAATATGACCTGGTCAGCCACCCTCCCCTGGGGCCAGAACTTGACGATCCCGACCGTCTATGCCTTTGACTTTTGGGCGACCAGAGATTTTGCCCCGACATTGGCCTTCAAGAGCCTCGAGAACCAAAGTTTCGCCGACTTCTTTCTCATCTACTCGAACGTCCTCGGTCTAGATACGCCCGAGCCGACGGTCGAGTTCCGTGCTGTCGAGCTGGTCTGGTACTGGTGCACCAAGTCATACTCTGTCAGCGTGAAAGGGGGCCAGACAAGTTGGCACGAGACGTCGCGCTCCATCAAGGTGTTGAAAGATACAACGACAGCCGTCAACGTTGTGCGGAACCCAGCCTTTTGGCTGTGTACCTTCCAGATCTCGCCCAAGAGGTGCGAGGAGTACACCTGGGGGAACCTCACATTGGCACCGCCGCCTGGTTCTGAGGATCATGCGCCGCTGATAGTCGATGAACTCACGAGCCTTGGGGTGTCATCGTACTTGTCGTTGTCTTTTTGGGACGGGGTGACGCCGCCCATGACATCGGCGAGTACAACTATCGGCACGTCGGAGGGCATGTTCAGGGCGCTCGGAAGGCGATTCTATCGCATCCAAGGCGATCTCAGTATGGCGTTCGCTGTCAACATGTGGAGAGACTTGGCCGGAAGCGTGGATCCTGACACACAGGTGCCGATTCTGAGAAACCTGACGGAAAACATTGGACTGGGTTTGGAAAACTTGTAAGTCCTTGAATGACTGGCACGCGAACCCTACTAACACGGGACAGTATCCGATCGGATTGGAAGGTCCACCCTTTTACCGCGGGCCCCATTAACGGAACCGTCCTCACCCCGACTTCCTTTGTTATTATTCGATGGCAATGGTTATCATATCTCTTGGCGGAGCTATTATTGTCGAGCGTGTTCCTCATCGCGATCGTTTCCTACACGACTGCCTCAGGGGCACAGCCTCTGAAGAGTTCAACGCTGGCGATACTGTGCGCACTTGACGACAAAACCCGCAGCAGTTTGGGCCACATCGGTGACTATGAGGAACTCAGGAGGAACGCCGCCAACACGGAGATAATATTAGAGGATGGGCCGACCGGGCTTGCATTGAAAAGGAAGCCCTAATAACCCCTTGAGCTAGTCAACAGAGGCATAGGGAATCTGTCATGTGGCCACAGAGCCGGGGATAATAATTGTGTCATTTCCTGTGATCAGATCTACACCATGGTTCCACCATCTTCCTTCAGCACATGTACATCACTCCCTCCGTCGAACTTGGGCCTTCTCAGCCAAGACAAAACCAAAGGCGTGGAACGAGCACCATCTCCGGTCTTTAAGCCGCCGGACTCGCTGAGATACCACACACCAAGAATGATCAACGTGAGAGGCACGGCAATAGCCCACAACATCCAAAAATCCGGGTTGAGATCGATATGCCGTGCGACATCGGCCGAGGAAAAGAACTGGGTGCCAAAGATGGAGCACACGGCGCCGAAGGGGATAAAGACCATGCCCACTATGGAAATAATGCGCACGCTTCGACTGTTGTCGAGGTTGACCTGGCTGTCGTGGACCGTATTGATATGAAAGGCCTGTCTTGTCAGGATTTACGAGGACCAAAAACCCGGGAATACTCACCAGGTCTACCGTGTTTTTTATCCTTGCCTGGTCGCTAGCTGTCCTCAACTTAGTCGAGTGGAATAGCTCGCAGGTGTGTCGCAGCCGTCGATCTGTATTTTCCCAGATGTCATTTCCGGGTGCTGTACCCCTCAGCAGTCCGTGGTTGACCAGGGCTAGATCGACGGACCGGATGGCGGCATCCAGGGCCTCGACCATGAAGATGGCGTTCTTGGCACTGGTGTGGATTCGATGGAGGTCGAGGTCGACAATGGCTGTGTCGGAGGACCGCAGCATCCGAGCGCGGCGGAAGACGTCCTCCTCGTCGGCGCGGACCATGCGGTTCACCTCCCAAGCCACCTGGTCGATGCGCTCATGCCATGAGGCCAGCGCAATGTCGACCAGGAGGTACGGATCGACGGTTACGTCTGTCCAACTGGGCGATCGCAAAAGACTGACCAGGCGCTGCATTGTCTCGACTGGGGGGTCGAATGCAATCAGGCTCACGGTATGGCGAGTTGGTGCGGAAGTTGCCGGCTTCGGCGTCCACGTCAGGATGAAGCCCCATTTCAGCCATTCGGGCTGCCGGTTGCTGCCGGCATCTGTTGAGGGGACCTCGCTGAGGAAGTGCATCCAGAGGGCTGAGAAAATGTCAGATCGTGCCTGCGTTCTCTTCGCTGATTGGACCGGGACGACTTACTTTCAGTCTTGAGATCTGGACCCAACTGCCGACCCAGCGAATGCGTGACGCTGCGCTCCCGCTCCAACACAAACTGGGGGGGAATATCGTACAGTTCCACCAGAGTCTCATACTCCTTTTCCGAGTCGGCGAATTTACCGTCAAGGGGTGCAATTCTGGTAGCGTGCAGGTCAGTCCAGACCAGGCTCGGTGTGATGGGAACCACGCGGGACCCGAAATGGGAAACGCGGTGGATGTTTTGGGGATAGCCCCTATTCCCTGCATGCGCGAACCACCGGTGGGAGGCAGAGGGCTGAACTCAAAACACCGAACGCTTACATGATGTCCAAATCGTGTCCACACCATTCTGTCAGGTCGGCTGCCGAGCCACACTTGGATCGGCCCAGGCGATGGTCCCCTTTTTCACTCGTTAGCGGGATTATTCAAGACACACAAAATGCGGCAAGCCAACTGAGTCGCCCAAGGGAAGTGGTTGATGGAGCGCGAACCTTCTTTTCTCCAAAACCTCCGGAACCTGGCTTGCGGGGGTTGTGTCGTTGACTCGGTAGTCCGGCTACCTCGTAGTGGGATATCGAAGCATGGCATGACTGCGCCGTCGCTGATACCTTAGGTAAGTTGCGTCAAGGGTGAAAGGAACAAAAGAGGAAAAGCCAAGGATCACGGAGCTCTCTCTAATACTCCAGAGGGGTGGGATGCGAATCAATACAGACGTCGAGAGAAAAGCAATATTGAACGGCGATGCTGCTAAAATTGGAGAAGAAAAGAGTCTGGATCTCTGTAGGTCCCAAGGAGCTGAAACGCATCGCATTTAGGTGGCTTCCCAAGTGCACCCCGTGCTGCTTGGAGGTTATGCTGTACCACCCACCAGAAGCGGGGCAGCATTTCTCTCCCCTCTCCATGAGCCGGCAAGGCCACCAATTAGATGGGCAGGTGTAGTCACACACCGGGTTCTGGGGCGCTGATCAGAGAAATTAACTGACCAGCACCGGACCGTGCACCGAGGACAGGACAGCCTCGTGAAGTCAGGTTTCGTCCGCCGAGGACGGAGGTGCTGTGGCTGACCTCGTGGATATAATCCCGCCATGGGTCCAGGCATCCAGGCCCTTCACATCTGAGGTCTAGACTTCGCTCTGCATTTAACACACACACAGTTACAAATTTCACACCTGGTGCACCACCTTTTCTCCCTGCTTCCTTTCTCCTCACATACCGGCATGTCGTCTGGTGGAAAGGCCCCTTCCTTCCACGGCGGAAATACCAACCCAGATAAGGAGAAGGTTCGCCGCTTCCTCGACGAGCTCGACGACCTCTTCGACGAGGAACCCTTGCCGCCCGCCAGCAACAACATTCCCAACCGCAATAACAACCGGGGCAACGCTCCGCCTGCTCCGCCTGCCCCCCTTTTCCCGCCTGCTCCTCCGCTGAACCCCAACGCGTATTAGCATCCAACATGGCAATGGTCCAGGCACCCACGGGTTCGGCTTCAGGCCCGCGCTACCCAAACCCGTACGAGGACATCCCCAGCTGGTGGTCATATTTCTTCTCGGGTGGGTACTCATGGCGCTGGTTCTCAAAACCCCATCTATACTTCCGTCCGGGACTGGAGTACAAGAAGACCGAGTCGCCTTTTACCGTTATCGACGGTCTCGGACGCGAGAAGACTTATGACCGGCCGTTCGAGTGCTATATCGACCCGGCCACCGGCAAGATCGAGACCCTCTATGTGCAGGCGCCGGGCATGCTCTGCCGCATGTCTTCCAGCGAGTCCAACTGTACCTGGAAGCGCACGCCCATTAACAATGTCACGCCCATCTTGCTGCGCATCGCCAACATCCCTTATCGTGCCATCCCGGCCAAGCGACGGAGTCTACCGTGGTCCGATCTGACGGCCGAGGACAAATGGAAAGTGGTGTTGTTGTGGCTACCTGCCGTGGCTGTCTTTTTGTTTTCAGTGAGTTTAACCTCGTCTTCATGTTGCTATCGCACGGAGCTTCAGCCAGCTAACGTTCTCGCCTCCAGCTTATGACCATGGATGCCGAAGAAGCAGCCGAGAAAGACCAAACCAGATACCTCCCCATGATGTACAAAGGCCTGCGGTATCCCCGACTGGCTCGTAACCTTCTCGAGAACCGCTTGCAGGTCGCCCAGCGGCTGCATGACCAAGGCGGCAAGACGGTACTGTCGAGTTACCGGACCTTCCGGCCTCGCTTTCTCAACTACATCGTCGAGGTCGAGGTCAATGGCCGCAAGAAATTCGACTCGGTCCGCCGTGCGGTGCCAGAAAACGATCTTACGCCTTTCGTCATGGTGTGCTACGCGTCTGCCCACTACAACCTCCCCGACGCCGACGGGAACGTCCACGCACAGGATCAAGACGACCTCGAGAGGCTCATCAGCGTTTCAACCAAGGCGGCCACCCAGTACTTCCAGCTCAAGCCGGGAGAGGTTGACCTGTTCAAGACACCGTACGCCTTTTGGTCGTCTGCGAACTGCATGCCACCTGGTGAGGTCGCCGACGAGAACGGAAGGCCAACGCCCGTCCACGGATTGGAGCGCGAGAGGCTTGCGAACCAGGACACGTACAGCATCAGCGACATCATCCGCGCCGCGAAGCACGTCATCATCGTCGCCGGCAACATCTCTCGCGAGTGGGACCCCGACGCTCTCCGGGTCTGGGGCCAGCGCATCTGGACCCTGCCCGAGGTTGTCCTCAGCCACGGCGACACGGTCACCGTCTGGCACTGCGGCAACCGCGGCCCGGGCCAGAGGCCCGTCGAGGTGCGCGAGATCCCCAAGGCCCTGCTGCCCACCGAGGCCTGGTCGGATGCGCCGACGGCACGCCAGCTCATCGACCACTACACCAACCTCCACCTCAGCCGACTCGAGCTGGTCAAGATCGCGCTCGAGTGCCTCATGAGCCGCCGATTCCGGTCCCTCCACCCGGGAGACCGCGTCTACGTGCTCATGGGCCTGCTGCGCATCCGCCCGCCCATCGACAAGACCGACACGTCCTTCCAGGCCTTTGCCCGCCTTTCGCTCCCGCAGGACAGCGACAGGCTGATGGAGCGGCTGATCTGCCTGCTGCCCGACTTCCCCGAGCAGAACTGGGAGCTGATGGCGGACCAGTACAAGGCCAGCCTGTGGGACATCTACCCGGACACGCAGGTGTGCGCCATCGGCGAGAACGACACGGTCGTTGTCGACGGTGCCAAGGGCGCCCAGATCCAGTGGTCGCACTTCACCAAGATCCGCGCCCTGCGCCGGGGCACCCTCAAGCGCCAGGTGTTTGTCAGCATCCTGTCGTGGTCGCCTCTTCTTTTCCTGGTCGGTATCATCCTAGCCATTGTCAGCGCCCCTGCGGCTGCTGTCAGGTCCTCCTTCTCGGACTTCGACGTCCCTAGTCCGCCCAACCCGACGCAGCAGGCTGCTATTGCCATCATCGTCATATCCCTCCTCTGCATTCTTCCCGCGCCCTACTTCCTCCGCCAGATATTCTCGGGCAAGCTGTGGGTAGTGGAGCCGTGCTTCTTCGGCATCGAGGGCTACGTGCCCCTCGAGGCCCTCGAAGAGCGTCTCTTCGGCTCGACCGGTGCAGACCCAAAACACTCCCGTCTGCGCTGGAGCGCCTACGGCTCCCCGCTCGCCCGGCACAAGCAGGGCGAGCGCATGCGGGAGCGCGCGGTGCACTACCGGTACGCCGAGAACGAAGAACAGCAACCCCTGCTGCAGGCCGCCATCCAGGACGCCGGCACCATCGACACGTACCCCGTCGAGACCCTGGACCCAACCGCGCCCTGTGACTACTGCCGCAACCAGGGCAGCGGGGCGTACTGCCAGTACCACCCCACCGTCGCATCCTGCCAGGACATGAGCCGCAGCCCCATGGGCAAGATGAAGGTGTTTACGCTGGTAGACACTTTCAACATGACCGTGACGCTGTTCTACGCTATCCGCCCCCCGACCGTCCTCCTCGTTGGCGGTAGCGAGGGCGGCACCAAGCGCGCCATCGCCTGCTCCTTCGACGTGACCACCGGGACGCTGTACCGCGAGACGGTCCTGCGTATCCCCTCGCAGAGCGTCGATCGCATGGATAGCCTTCCGCGCGTGCGTCTGGGGCTGAGGAGGCCATTCCTCGATGGCGATGTGGAGAGGCGGGGGACTGGTGGTGGGTATAACGCTCAGCATTACCAGAACCCCTCGCCGCCGGTGCAGGTACAGGCTCCTGTGTCGGGGCAGCCTCAGCAGCAGTACCAGCAGGGGCGGCCGTACCAAGAACGGCGGCAGTACCAGCGGCAGGGGTATTACCAGAATGCGGGTAGTGGGAGGGGAGAGGTCGTGCCGGTGGAGTATGTCCATGAACCAAAGGTTTAGGGGATGTCAAGTTGTTCGGTTCTCCAATCTCTTTCACCGAGCTGGTTATTTTGGGACCATGTAGTATCATTGTAATTGTTTTTGTTGTTTATTCGGGAGTGGCTGTCGCTCTCTAGCAAGTACCTTATATACCCTATACCTTTGGACTTTCCTCATTGCCCGATATGTCCCTGCCCGGGTTCGATGTCAATTTCTGATCTTCAAGTTGTTGCGGAACAGGTCGAAGTGGCCACAGGCCACAAAGGTCAAAACTGTGAACAATTAATTAAGGCTGGCAAGCATATGGTTAATTTTACTAATTACCTTGCCTATTCACTCGTGGCTAAGCCTTCTTGGTTGCATTTCGCAGCTGCCGTAGCCCGTACTACGCACGGGCGACCACATATTCTAAGGTACGTATACAGCGCGGTGTACCCCGTTATGTCATAAAGAAAGGGTTTCCGGGCCCATGCGTGCAACACGGTCAGCGGAGCTGTCAAACTAAGGTACACCTTGGCTTTTTTCTTTTTTTCTTGTTGGATTGATTTGAAGAGGAGCCCTTGGGAAGTATGGCGGGAAGCAACTATTCAGTGTTGGGAAGCATTTTATTTATTTATTTACGCAGTCCAGCTCCTTCCATGTAGGAGAACTCCTGCCACGCGATTGTCGAAATGAACAACCCGGGGGGCTGCCCGGGGTACCTCAACTCCCTTTCCATGGTTGCACATAAACCAGCCGCTTCAGCTGACAATATCAACTCGCATGCCCCACACCACCCATCACCGCGCCCCTCGGCACAAACGCGTCTCCCTCTCGCAGATAAGTACTCGACATCACCGGACAGCTCATCCCTCCCAGACATCCACCTTCACCAACCCCCCGGCCCCCCTCCCCCGTCCTCAACTCCTCTCCGAATCCCCCACCGGCACAGCAACAATCTTCACCCTAGCCGCCTCGATGACATCCCTTCCCCTGACCGTCCCCCGGTTCATCGAGAACTTGGCGTTGTGCACCTCGAACGTCCAGATGTTGTCGCACAGCCGGTACATGTCCAGCTTGCCCCGGAGCGTCATGGTGGCGCGCGTGCCGAGGCCGCGGGCCATGGTGCGGTCGTAGGCCTCGAGCACGACGATGGCGAGCTGCGGCGTGATGCGGCCGGCGAGGATCAGGCTGTCGATGGTGTCCAGGAGGGTCTGGCCGAGGGAGCCGAAGCGGTAGATTGTGCTGGATGTGATGTTTGCTGTGGACATTTGGGTTTTTCTAGGTTTTTTTTCGTCGGGGGTTACTTGATGCTAGGGTAGAGTATAATGTGCTGGGATGGGAGGTAGATTTTAGTTTTGTTTTCGGCGGTTAACGAGCTGGATGATAGTGTTTTATGATGCGAAGTTGATGGATTATCGATCTGGGAGAAAAGAGCGAGTTTGAGCGGAAAGCGGGGCTCTAATGGAATGTTTCACTGCTTCAGGCAGGTGCTTATTGGGTATGCAAGGACCTGACCTATGCCACACAAGAAGCTTTCTGGGCTTGGGATGACTCGTAGAGTATGACTATTTTCCCAGACGCATACGCTTCTTTGTTCGCAAGATGCCAAGATGCGGTGGAACTCCTATTAAGCCCAGGGTGATAGTTGTTTCCGGACCTGTATGTATTGTTCATGACAATCTTTGTTCTCCGGGTACCTGGAAGGTCTATTCCCGTGTGACAAGACTGGTAGCAAGACAATAACACCTCTATCGTATGTTGTTGTCAGTCTGCCTTCGAGGCGTCGCCAAGACTTCAATCCTCCAGATATTCGGTACGTAATCGAAGCCCTGGGTCTAACCCAATCCGGCGGCCCCATCCCTCCGAACCGGGGACTCCGCAGCGGACCGCGGCGCCGAGCAACGCTGGCGCCGGGGGCGTTATGGCATCATCCTCGCTCGCGCTCGTCAGTGGTCAGAATTTCACCGCAGCCTGCCGACTTCAAATAGCGCCCTGTCCCGACGGCTCGGTTCTCTCCACGTTTTTCTGTTGTCTCAACCTGCGACTTCATCCCCCCGAGATCGCGGGTTTGACATAAAATGAGCTCGTCGACAGCTCGCCAGGCGCGAGCCCGCGCGCTGCGGGCGTGGAAAGTTCTCCGCGCAAACTGGCACCTAGGCGTGACGGCATTCGGCGGACCACCAGTACACTTTAAGATCGTATGTCTCTTCCTCCCCCCTTCCGACACACGCGCCACTGATACAGTTACCTACCTATCCAGTTCAACGACAAATTCGTGAAAAAGACGCAATGGATAGACGAGCAAGTCTTCCAGGAGCTCTTCTCCATCTCCCAGTCCCTCTCCGGGCCGGCCTCGACGAAAATGCTCTACTGCATCAACCTGATCAGGGACGGCTTCGCGGCTGCCTTCATCAGCTTTTTGGTGTGGAGTCTCCCCGGCGCGCTGGGCATGTTCGCCCTTTCCATCGGCGTGGCGAATATCGATGAGACACTACCCCGGCCGGTGTATGCTCTGTTGTCGGGGCTGAACTCGGCCACTGTGGGCGTGATTGCGCTTGCTGCGGTCGAGTTGTCGCACAAGGCGATCACGGATAAGTTGACGCGGATTGTGGTGTTTGTGAGTGGCGCCGCCGGGATGCTGTATAACGCGCTGTGGTACTTTCCCGTGTTAATGGTTGTGTCCGGCGTCGCGACGCTGGTGTTTGACTTTCGGTGGTTGCATCGGCCTGTCGGTGCTGTTCTGGGGCTGTTTAGAAGACGGAAGCCGCGCCGGAGAGGGAGTGAAGAGGAGCCGGTCCCTCCGCTGGAACAGGAACTTGATGAGCGAGTACCGCCGGCATCTGATCTGCCTACGACATCGCAGGACGCAAATAAGGGAACCACCGCAGGTGGCAGTACGACATCCACGGCAGAGAACGAACCGCGCATCATCCCCAAGGGCATCCAGCTCGACTTCTCGTGGAAGACCGGCACCGTGATCATCTGCACCTTTTTTCTCAGCTTCATCGTCGCCATGGTCCTGCGCAGCGTCCTCCCTTCGCCGACACCCCTTCTCTACCGACTGTTTTCGAATATGTACCTGGCGGGGACCATCATCTTTGGCGGCGGCCCGGTCGTGATTCCGCTCCTGCGCGAATACGTCGTCGCCGAGGGCTGGGTCTCACCTCGTGATTTTCTTATCGGACTCGCTCTGATCCAGGCCTTCCCGGGGCCGAACTTCAACTTTGCCGTCTTCTTGGGGAGCTTGACGGCGATTAATAACGGGTATAGCAGTGTGGCTGGTGCGCTCATCGCGTGGGTGGCCATCTTTAGTCCCGGGCTGATATTGGTGCATGGGACGATGGGCATTTGGAGCGCCGCCCGGAACCGGCGGTGGGTTAAGAGTCTGTTGAGGGGTATAAATGCCGGGGCGGTGGGCCTGATTTATACGGCCGTCTACAGAATCTTCTTGGTTGGCTATATCGACGAGGGGTTTCAGTCGGGGAAGAGTCTGGGAGATGATGCATGGTGGGTTGTCATTGTTGCGACGAGTTATGTCGGCGGGAGGTATTTTGGGGTACCGGCGCCGGCGGCGATTGTGTTGGGAGCTGTTATGGGGCTGTTGAGGTATGCGGTGGTGGATGCTTAATTTGCCTTGTTGTGAGAAATGTTAAGTCGTGGGTTGATGTGTCCATGCTCCATCGAGTATATGACCAATCGTAGACTTATTCAGGTCGGCCAGCAATTATGATTAGGTATATTCATTATAGTAATTCCATATCAAAGCTTAAAAGCTGTCACAGAGACGGATGTGCACCAACAATGTCCTGAGCCTTCGTAGCTGCTCCCTCCGCCTCTGGCCGAGTCCGCTCCAGATATGCTGCAAGCCGAGTACTAGACGTTACTCCAGCTGGATCAAAAGTGCTCTTTCCATTGAATATGTCCTTCTCCATCTCGCTCAACTGTCTCAAAAACCCTGGGTTTGGTGCCACCACGGCACGCGCCTCGACAAGAAGCGTCAGACTCTCTCGCAACGTCATGCCCAGACGCTTCATCAGGTAGGCGGCAATCATGGTGGGCGACCGAGAGATGCCGGCGACGCAGTGCACAAGCACCCTGCCGTTGGAATTCAGCACGGCATCAATGAGCTCACAGGCTTTGTTGGTGCAATGCTTGATGGATGAGCTTTCGTGGTCCGTCAGAGTGAGTCGCGCGTACGTTATGCCTGGGATGTGCGATGCGGGGCCCCTGCCGACCGACAGAATATGCGTGATGCCTTGGCGCTCGAGGAAGGCGGTGTTGGCTGTTGCCGACACAGGGCCAAGATAGAGGAGGTCGGGCAAAATGCACGCTGCAGGTTGCTTGGTGTCTGGTGTGGAAACATTTTGTTCCGTTTTGCCCATTGTGATGTTGGCCGAGTCCGTGTCTGTGGTGCAGGTATATTCAGTTGTGTCGAAGGAGGAACCTCTAACCTTTATTGAGCTGGTCATTCCTGTCGGGACGCGGTCTGACTCATCAGCGCAGAGCTGAAAGAGCCACATTCATATTAATATGCCTTGGACATTTGCTTGAGGCTAATAATGGATTTTGAAGTGCAGCTTCACATGCGAATTCACTGCAGTAAATATTCCATAGGCACCTAGGTACCTTAGGTATCACGGCCAAGTCAAGTCAGCCCACTTCTATTCCAAGTAAAGCTTCTTGGTAGTGCATAAGTTGCATGTTCCAACATTTTCAAGCTCGACTCCTTAGGTAGCTGGCGTATTTGATAAGAAAAAGATGCCGTTTCACATGCTTGATTGGCCTCGATGAAACCTGGAAAAGGGGCGTCGGGGCAGTCTCCCGCCAATCACCAACCCTAGAATAAACCCGCGCTAGTCCAAATCAGGGCGCGCCACTGAAATTGCACATCACAACGCGTCAAACGTGACCTGTATCTCATAAAAATCCATTCCTCCTACATATTCCATAAATACGGATGTAATAATCATCACCATGTTCACCATCGGCCGCAGGAAAAGCAGCATCTACCTAATAGGCGGACTCGTCTTCTTCTTCGTCTTCCTCTCCTACCGCCACCTCGACCGGGATCCCCCCTCCTCGGCCCGACCCCGGCCCCAGAACGGTCCCTCTTCCGGACCGGACCGCCCCGGCGGCGAGTCCCAGTCAAAATGGACGCACTACAAACCGCGGTACCCCGTCGACCCGGCGTCGATGCGGCCCCTGCCCACAGGAAAACCACTCGCCCTGCCGCGGATCCAGGCCGACTTCCCGCCCGAGACGGAAGCAGCCCGCGCCGACCGCGAGGCCAAACAGCGCCGCATTCGGGACGCCATGCTCAAATGCTGGGACGCGTACCGCCAGCACGCCTGGCTGCACGACGAGCTGCGGCCCATCACCGGCGGCAGACGCGATCCGTTCGGCGGGTGGGGCGCCACGCTGGTGGACAGTCTTGATACCCTGTGGATCATGGGGTTGCGGGACGAGTTCGACGATGCCGTGGCTGCGCTCGAGAAGATCAACTTTGAGACGACCTCGCTGAATGAGGTCAGTATCTTTGAGACGACGATTCGCTATCTCGGCGGCTTTCTGGCGGCGTATGATCTCAGCGGCGACAAGAGGCTGCTCGCCAAGGCGGTCGAGGTTGGCGATATGATTTATGCGGCGTTTGATACACCGAATCGCATGCCTGTTGTGAGGTGGGATCTCAAGGGCGCCGCGCGCGGCGTGAAGCAGGAGGCCGGCACGCATGTTTTGTTGGCCGAGATCGGAACGTTCGCGCTCGAGTTCACGCGGCTGTCGGTGCTTACGGGGAATCCGAAGTGGTTTGACGCGTCGGAACGCATTACCGATATGCTCCGCGCGCAGCAACAGACGACGCGGCTGCCGGGCATGTGGCCGATTCTGGGAGACGCGAAGGCAATGAAGTTCAACGACCATCCGGATCATAGTCTGGGCGCGCTGGCCGACTCGTGGTACGAGTATCTGCCCAAGATGTATGCGCTCTCCGGCGGGCTGCTGCCGGTGTATCGGCAGATGTACGAGGACGCCATGGACACAGCGATCCGGTATAACCTGTTCCGGCCCATGACAGAGACGAACGAGGATATCCTCGTGTCAGGGAGCGTGTATGCGCGCACACGCGATGGCAAGTTCGAGACCATTCTTAAGCCCGAGGGCCAGCACCTTGCCTGCTTTGTAGGAGGCATGCTGGCTGTCGGCGGCAAGCTCGTGCAGAACCAAACGCACATCGACAAGGGCGCCAAGGTCACGGAGGGCTGCATCTGGTCCTACAAGGTGTCCCCGCTGGGCATCATGCCCGAGGTGTTTTACCTCCTGCCGTGCGAGTCGACTTCGGGCTGCGAATGGGACGAGAAGAAGTGGCGAGACACAGCACTCGAAAAAGCGAACTTTGGCGGCGAAATGATGAAGGAGGACGAGTTTGAGAGTTTGATCAAGCAGAAGCGGTTCCCGCGCGGGTTCACATCGATCCCGGACTCACGGTACCACCTGCGGCCCGAGGCGATCGAGAGCGTTTTTATCTTGTATCGCGTCACGGGCCGGAAAGACTTGTTAGAGGCCGCGTGGGACATGTACCTGGCCATCGACAAGCACACGCGCACCGAGCTGGCCTACTCGGCGCTGATCGACATGACGGTCACGGACGGCAAAGCACCTATGAGCGACGTCATGGAGAGCTTCTGGATGGGCGAGACGCTTAAGTATTTCTATCTGATGTTCAGTGAGCCGGACCTTATCAGTCTGGACGAGTGGGTGTTTAACACGGAGGCGCATCCGCTCAAGAGGGTACTTCCATAGCTCTGGAAATAGGGAGGAGGCTATTGGTTTTGCATATTTTCCTGGAATCTTTTTCTTTTTCTTTTCTTTCTTGTTCTTTTGGATACAAGAACTCAATGATTATCTCAGCATACCCACTTCAGTCACACCCACACCCGGATTCCAATGCGGGATAGCGCAGACTGATTGTTCAAGCTCCTTACCTATATCGGAGGGACAGCTCGGCAACTGCTTGCCGAGCATTCACATCAAACCCTAACCCTGCCAACGGGGAAAGGACCATACCTTAGCCTCTGGAGGAGCTACGAGGTACAAAGACGGTTAAAGTGTGGGATTACTAGTTTAGTGTCTTTTTTTCTTGGGTCGTATTTGATGGTGAAGTCTGTCTAGTGGGGTGCGGGTTCACGTCATGGCATCGAGCACGCCATCGGCGGAACCAATCTCGCAATGAACGGCAAACCTCTCGGACGGAAATATCGTCGGAACCCCTCGGCTTGGCTAAGGGCCATGAGCGGTAATCGGAATGGGGGAAAAGGTGTATAAGTACACTTCAACACTCTGCTCTAAATTAGTATCCCAGATATCCTCGCCAGACCTCACACATCTTCTCCCCCTTTTCCTTATCATATCACAGACACAATGGCCCCCGGCATCCTCGTCGACGAGCCTCAGAGCTCAGCGCTGCCCCGCGTCAAAGTCGCCAACCACGACGCGCCCGCATCCATCTTCCCCGACGGCATCCGCACCTCAGGCCAACATGCGCCGCTGTACGACGTCCTCCAGCCCTACTCTGCGTTCCCCAAGGAAATCACCGGCCCGACCGTCTGGCGGCGCGAGGACTACGTCAACAACCCCGAGCGCTGGGTGCACCCCTTCTCAGAAGAAGAAATCGCCGAGCTCTCGGCCACCGCCGACGCCTTCATCGCCAGCGGCACGCCCCTGACCGGCATCTCACAGAGCAACTTCCCGCTCCCCAAGCTCTCCCTCGTCCTCTCCAAAGTCCGCGACGACCTGCTGAACGGCAAGGGCTTCGTCCTCTTCAAGAAGTTCCCCGCCGACGTCTGGAGTCCCCACAAGAACGCCGTGGCCTACATGGGCCTCGGCACGTATCTGGGGTACTTCATCTCGCAGAACGGCCGCGGCCACGTCTTGGGGCACGTCAAGGACGTAGGCGACGACCCGACGCAGATCCATACCGTGCGCATCTACAGGACTACGGCGAGACAGTTCTTCCACGCCGACGACGGCGATGTCGTCGGGCTGTTGTGTGTGCACCGCGCGGCCGAGGGCGGCGAGAGCGATATCGTCAGCGTGCACAACGTGTGGAATACGCTGCAGCGGGAACATCCCGATGTTGCCGAGCTGCTGACCAAGCCGGTGTGGTATTTCGATCGCAAGGGGGAGGTGAGCGAGGACCAGCAGGAGTGGATCAGGCAGCCGGTTGTGTATCTGGAGAATAAGCCCGAGGGGGAAAGGAGGCTGTATTGCAAGTGGGATCCGTATTACGTGCGGTCTCTGACGCGATTTTCCGACAAGGGGCTGGTGCCGCCGCTTAGTGAGGAGCAGTTGAGGGCGATGCAGATCCTCGAAGAGACGTGCCAGCGGTTGTCGCTGCATATGATCCTCGAGGTGGGGGATATCCAGTTTCTTAGTAACGCGCATCTCCTTCACGCGAGAACTGAGTATAAGGGTATGTCTTTCTCCCTTCCTCAAGAGGGCAGGTTTGCTAACAGAAGCAGATTATCCACCCCCGGCGCCGAGGAGACATCTCTTGCGGCTCTGGCTAGCTACGCCCGAAGGCGAGGGCGGATGGGCTCTTCCTATGCCGGACAGCCATGAGAAGAAGAGGGGCGGTGTCCAGGTGAACAACACCCCGCCCAAGGCGCCCTTGGATGCGGAATAACTGTAATTATGAATCAAGCGTTGCTTTCTGTATTTGTTTGCATAATACGGTCACAGGAGTCTCGTATGACTGTGCTTCTATGTTATGCCTACCTGTATAAGGTCTTAAGGACCTGTAAGAGTGTCCGTTACAAGATATCTGTGCTTCTTGACACCTGTATATCTTCAACGTAAAGCGCCGAAGCCTCCCGCCAGGGGATAAGCTGTCCCTCTCCCTCTTGGTAATGCACAGAAGTGCCTCCTGTACGGTTTCTGAAAACATTGTTCTGTGAGTTCCACCCTAGCCCAGCAGCATAATGCCTAAACAAGAAGCACTTTGTCGGACCACCAAATCTTTGCATATACCACCCCGCTCCCAATATTTCCAACGGACGAACTGCTGCTCCCCCGACCTGAAGAATTCAGTCTGGCTGCTGCCATCCAAAATTCCACATTCCTCAAACAAAACCCAAACCCGCTTACTTCGAACTCATCCTCTAGACAGGACAAAAGTATAAGCTTAAGCCCAATCTACTTCCTCCCCCAAGGGGTACTCTCGTTACTCGGCATAACTAGAACCCGAAAAGGACGTTGTCCGGTACCCTCGTAGACGGCGCTTCTGCACTTTGATACCTCATCACCACTGTGGTGTGCATTGGCCCGTTCGACGAGGGCGTTGTATAGCTCGAGCATATACTTGTCCCGGTCTTGAATATCCCTCCTTCCGACAGTTGACAGCAACATATTAAGGCGGTTGAGAGTCTTATCTTCTTGTATACCCCTTGCTTCCATCTCCACCGGGTTACTGTCTGAATCTTGAGGTAGTTCTGGTTAGTCGAAATCGATGAGAGCTGTCGACCTAAGGAGTTTGCTGAAGTCGGATCGCCTCTTTGTTTTCCACGGCCGAAAAGGGGAGCGCAAATGGGAAAGACATATAGCTACAGGTTTTCCTTTTGGTTATCGACTTGTCGTGGCCCTTAGAGGCGAGACGGCTCCGATATTCGGATTTTAATCATCCTCTTTCACAGGAATATAATTGCCGTTGTATTCTTTTCTCAGCATCCCAACCATACAGGAGATGCTCGCGTTAGTTTTATCTCTCGGAGCTGTAAGTGTTGTTGATGTCGAGGTCTCAACGGAGATCGGTCTTTGTCAACTCTGTTGATAAAGTTGACGTTTCCACGTCAAGAAGACCCTGTAGCGGTCTTCAGAGATATCTCACACTGCTCAGTGTTATCTCTTATCTCATGGGGGATAAACAGTCGAGGATTCAGCAATGTTCTTCCGCATTTTGATAAAGCCGTTGAGGCCTCGATTCTGGGGGGCCTAAGTTCCTTGAGGACCGAAAGTATGCCGAGAAAACGAGCCGCCGTTATTGAGTCCGACGTTAAGTCGCAAAGGCTGATGGCGCAAGACTGGCTTCGGCCAGCAATGGTACGAAGAATCTTGTGGTGTAATGCTAAGTCCGGGGGCGGATGATCCTTGAGATACCCAGATGTCGATGATCAAAACCAACATTTCGGGTAATAAGATAAAGCCGTCTTGACAAGGTGTGTATAAGTCGGGCCGAAAAACGCGGAGTCCGGAGAGTGAATCGGAACTGAGCGTTGAGTTTCTTATGAGTTATGGTGCTGTTATCCCACGAAAATATATCGCGTTTCTCGGTTATTGTATGAGAATATGAGAATGGAAGATGTGTGGATTTCTGGTGAGAGGGGAAGCCAGATCCACACGACGGGAAGAGGCCGCACAAAGGCTGTGGTGGAAACCCACATGTGGGCCTGTGGGTCCCATAACAATATATTCTGTAGCCAGGCCATGGTAGATGGAACAGCTCTATCCGCGACCCAGAGCCTAGAAGAGATCACTGGATGGGAGATACAGACAAAGCCGTATCACGATCGTAGGCACGGAGTAGATAGGGAATAGATAAAGGGCTAATAAAAAGTAGATGAAAGGCAGATAGAGAGTAAATAAAAGGTAGATGGGGAGTAGATGGGAGGTAGATGGGAGGTAGATGGGAGGGGAGCTTAGTATTTATGTGTTTCTGGGACTGGGGCTCAGCATCACAACTGCGTCGCAATATTTCGATTCACCGCTGCGGTTAACTGCTAGCTCTTCTCCGAATGCAGGAGGTTTGCACTGGTGAGGGAGCATGTGAAAACGAAGCTGTGACTTGGGAAATCAGCTTCACGCATGTCCGGGTTTGCTTCCTTATTTAGCTGCAACCTCGATGGCTGTTCTTGACGCTAGACACCTAGCTTCCTATCCTCGGACCAAAACGAATATAACGCAGCTGGAAGGAGGGGATATCTCTGTTGGTAAGGATGAACGGCTGGCTTGTGATCATCGAACTGGCTTGAAATTCATGTGTTTTGCCACTCGTAACGTCGCCAAAGTTCTTCCCAACCTTGCAGTAGTTCCGAACCTCAACCAGACCCGGTTTCACGCGCCGTTGAACGGCGTTAAACTTGCTGATGCATGGTAGTGTTCGGGGTCTTGGGATAGGCAGTATCCATTTAGATTCATCGCGTCTCAATGAACGGCGTCCTCAGGACTCCCTCGACAGCGTATGACCGCAGTCCGAGCCGAACCAGTCGGACGCCTTGCGCTGATGGCACTTCAGCAGTTCTCATTTTCTACCGTCTGCTTTTCATGCTAGAGTCTGTGGGACCAAACCTCCGCTATGCAAGTAGCACCTTAACTCGCAAGTTGGTGTTTCTGTGCAGAGGCCAGCAAGGGAGCATGTGATCCTGGACGACGCTCCTCCTGCCCAGAACGTGGTACATGCAGAACCGAAAACCACTGGATGACGGTGGCCTGCATGTGACCGTAACATTGACGGCAGCCACATGCTACCATTCGATGATGCTCTTGCTTGGCTAGCTCGCAGATTCCTGGTAGCTTGGTGAAGTGGAATGGCTCATGGGCAATCAACAAAGACCCGAGACGCTCTGAGAGGCGCGAGGCACACAACGACCACCAAAGAACAGCAAAGAACCAATGCCTATCGAACAATGCAGGGGGTATCATGGTATGTCACAAATATTACACAAGCGCAGATCGCGGGTATTAACCTTACGCAGCCACAGCCGCGGCCACCTCCTCGGCCTCCCACTTCCTCTCTAGCTCCCCCAAAGCCTCGTACAACCCCCGACTCGCCTTCTCGTCCAATATCCCCCTCGCGTGCCTTGGGATCTTAGACAACACAAAGTCCGAAACCGCCGACCGATCCCTCGCCTCGGGCCGCCCAATCCCCACCGACACCCGCGCCCACCGGCTCCCCATCGCCGGGCTTGGCGGCTTCAGGCTGGCCATGACGCTCTTGACACCATTATGCCCCCGATGACTCCTGCTCCACTGCCGTATCTTGATCACGCCCAGCTCTTCCTCTAAATCATCGTGGACCAGCAGCAGCGCGAGCTCCTCGGGCTTGAGGTCGTTGTCGGCCAGGTATTCCTTGTACGCCTTCGCCAGCCAGGGGCCCGAGACGTTCATCAGCGTCGGGCTTTGAAGCAGTGTGTATTTCGGGCCGGTCGAGGCCAGGACGGCCTTTTTGCCATATCGTTCCCTCGTGAAGGAGGACAGTTCGGACGAGAATCGTTTTTGGAGCGATTCGAGCGCGAGATGGCCGGCCGAATGGTAGGTGTCGTGTAGTGCCTCTGGATTTCCGAGGCTCACTATGAGCACTCGGCGTACTGCGGACATGGTTCCTTTCTCGTCCGCCGGGTTTCGGGTCTGGACGTTCAGTCTTGGGTGCGTCGCGCAAACGAAGGTCCGAATCGGCTGGGTCGACCAAGTCTGCAGAGATTTCTGGCGCAAGTCGCAGTTGTATGGGAAGGTGCGAAGTAGAAAAAGAGGGAATATCCCACTACGAACCGGGACCTGCGCCATTTTGTACGAGTGCTCACATTCGTGAGTCTTTGCAGAGGATTGCTGAAGTGCAAAGAAAGGTGTTGAATCTTGAGCGCAAAAACGTTTGTCAGCTGGCGCTCACTGTGCGCCGAGCCCCGGCAATGACTCCACTGGCCGAGAGGCTGAAGAAGCCTCGAATCAAATTGTGGCGCGCCTTCTCTGGCGTCTGCTGGCCACTGGCAGGCGCTCGGCTCGGCGCTGACGTCGACACTGCCCACTTCTTTCCTCGGCAGGCATGCGGCGGGGCACACGGGACTCGCGGGGAAACCGGCAGCACTGCCACAACCACCGTCGTCACCTTCGTCCCTCAGATTCCAGCCAGGCACCGCCAGGGTTCCTGCCACACTCTCCCGCTGTGGTTCGACCAGTCTTTGGCCGCTTTCGTTGTTCGCGACGCAACTTCTGCAAACGAAACCTGACGACGAGACCACATCTCCCTACCGGCGATTATCCTCAACTTTTTGGCAGCGACTTTACCTGAAATTTCCCATATCGATTTGCTGTCCGATTGCCCATCATGTCGTGGGCGGGTATGCGACCCCGCGATGCTTGGTAGAAACCCGACGACTCACGCTTCATAGGCTTCAAGAAAAATGTCAACCGCGCGACGACGCAGGTGATGATGAAGACGGGTGCGCAGAGTTTTCCCCGGCTTTCCCCATTGGCGAGGCATTGACGTTTTCGCGCAGGCCATGTCGAGAAGACCAACGACCGCGACTACGAGGTGGAAGAGAGACGGTTCAGAACGATGGAGGCGGCTTCATTGCGATTACAGAAGGAGGCAAAGGGATACCTTGATTCTCTGAGAGGTAAGCGCCTCGCCAGAATGTTCTTTGTGTCCTTTCGCGACTGACAGCCCCCAGCGATGACGGCTTCCCAGATGCGAATCGCCGAGACGATCGATGCGTTCTACGGGGACGCGGGCGCAAAGGACGGCGTGAGCAGGAGTTACAAGCAGGCCGTCGAAGACCTCGACGCCGAAACCATCAAGGCGCTAGACGGGCCATACCGGACAACCGTGCTGGAGCCCATTGGGCGGTTCTGTGCTTATTTCCCCGACGTAAACGAGTGTAGGTTCCACGACGGAAGTGCGGCTTACATCCTGCTGACCCGACCCAGGCATCAAGAAGCGTGGCCACAAACTCCTCGATTACGACGCGCTGCGGGCTAAAGTCAAGAAGCTGGTCGAGAAGCCGGATAAGGACGTGACCAAACTCCCGCGCGCCGAAAAGGAGATGGATATGGCTAGGGCGGCGTACGAACAGCTCAACGAGCAATTGTGCACAGAACTGCCGCAGCTCATCGATCTCCGCGTGCCCTACCTCGATCCCTCGTTCGAAGCCCTCGTCAAGATCCAACTCCGCTTCTGCGCCGAAGCCTACAGTCGAATGGCACAGGTGCAACAATATCTTGACCCAGATACCCGGGAGCAATACGCCCAAGGCCAACTCGATAGCCGGGTCGAACAGGTGCTGCAGGAGATAAGGGAACTGAGCATCAGCGGGACGGTTTAATCGGGTACTCATGAAACGAGTTGAGGAAGTTAATGTCCACGAGAGTCGAGACGATAAATGCGGGAGGCCGCGAGGGCATACATTAGGACGGGTACACAATACACGGTGGTCCTGGTGGGCTGGCGGGGGGAGAGAGAGAGAGCAGCGCTTGGATGGCAAGTCGTTTCTCGGAATGGTTTTGTAACATAGCTTTGGTGTCCGCGGCGCTCGTCGCTTGGGGCAGCGGGCTACGCAAGATTAATATGTATCAAGGCGCGCCTGAGCATGTCACAGTGTTCGTGCTGGTGTGTAGCCGCATAGAGATTGCGGAGATCTCCTCCAGGGTGCTTCCCGGATCCGGCGCACACGGCGATCGATCGTCAACGTTGCTCGGGCCGTGCACAGGCGGTGCGCCACCGGCATCGCATCCCTGCGCGGCAGACGACGGCCGGCCGCGCAACCGGCAGACAGAGATCGAAGTCTGCGACGGGATCCGCGCGCCTGCCCATCATCATGACAATCATTTGCGACAGCGCGCGTCTGGAGCGAGGCAGTGTAATCTATGGGGAAAGTTGACCACGGTGAACCGTTGACAAGTGTGCGCATGCAGGTGTGGATGAGGGCCGGCAAATCCCAGTTGATTGGACTGGCGGCTCGCCGGGCATCCGAGTCAGCGCATGGTCCTGACTGCTGAAGAAGCGCTGGCCAGTGGTCGTCAGCGGCCGGGTTGGGTCCTGACGAGGAGGGACTTGGGGCTGAAACCGTCGTCCAACGTCCCCGCCAGGACAAGACGAACGAATGCACTTTCATCCACCACTTCATCCACCTTCTCCAGGGGACCGACCAGCGTTTCGGAGGGGATCGCCGGCCGGGACTGGGTTTGTTGGGTTGCTGGTCTGTCGGCGGTCCAGGTGGTTCAATTCGTGACGCTGTCGTCAGCACGGAATTCGTAATGCTATCCATAATTCTCGGGCATCTCTGAATCGTCTCTGATCTGTTGTCCGTCCTCGAGATATGGGTGGGAGGGGTTGGGAAGCCGGAAAGGTTCCCGCTGCGGGGTTGGGAGACCAAGATCCCAATTCGATATCTCTGCCCGCCACCATGACCATCCCCCAACCTCGACTTGCAGATGACATACAGAAGGGGAGGGTGGGAATCGCTTCTCCCCTTCGGCCCGGAATCTCCTAATCTCGCGTCTTTCGTGCCATAGTGATGGTGGGCGAAGACAAATACTCCATGCAAGAGCGCAGAATCTGGAAGGTCAGGCGGGCAGTTGGAAATATTCAGGCTATACCCCTCGTCCTCGTCTCTCCCTCCATCCGAACCACCAACCCTGGGAAAAGACGAGTTGCGAAAGATTTGTCCGCTGGGAGTCCCTTTTTCGCCTCCTGGCATTCAGTGTTCTGGCCCAACGAGATCGGTGGATCTTCGCGCCTCATGAGACGCTGTGGAGAAGGCCTGGACACCGGAAACACGCTGCGCCTCTCTCCAAGCGTAGGGTCTTCAGCAGCGATGGTTCGCTCACAGTCGCCCAGTAAGGTACGGTACCTCGCGAGCAAAGCTTACATGCCTTGGCCCCGCCCAGGAACAGGTTTGAAGAAGGACGAAACAGTGGACGAATGGATGGATGAGTGGTCCACTGTCGTCCAGCGATTCGTCTCATCAGCTGCGTTTCAGCAACCTCGACACGGGGAGACGGGTTGGTCCAGTAGAAAAAAAAAATCTCTGGCTCGGCTCCCGGAAGCCCAAACCCGCCTTCCTCTTTTGAGTGCGGTGCCATTCCAATCGCTTTTGCCCATGGCGATTTATTGACCCTGCACCTGTTGGATGGTGTGTCGCGCGTCTGCTGGGCAGTTGCATGTGTGGAGGGAGCGAGGGGTCCCCAGATGCAGCCACTGAATAGAGCGCGCGTCTAGCACGCCGCAAGACACGAGCTGTCAGTCGCGCTCCAGGAGGTGGTACCTGAATGATGGATTGCCATGGAGATGGTGTCGCCTTCATATCGCTGCTTCGCCGTTTCCTGGGTTGCCCGTCGGTTGCCATCCCGCATTCCATGTAACCACAGCAGTAACAAACAGGTCCAGAAGACCGAATTCATCCAGCCCGGCTACTTTTCCCGCTGCCGAGTGCTTAACAGATGACTGCTCAGCCGTGCAGCGGCCGCGTTAGCGACCATCCATTGACTGGGCCCCTGCTTCCCTAACCTCCAGATTGGCGCGCCATGCACACACTGCAGCAGTGCAGGGCAGGGTAGGATTCTGGGGCCAGCCCCCTGTTCGACGATAAGACTGGGGTCTCAATTCAACCGTTTTGACGAGTTTCGTGCTGGACGAGACATCCATTGAGCTCTCTTGTTGCCACCGCGGCTCCAGTCGCTATATTTGGTCTCATCCCTTCCCTTGGAGCTCTTGTGTTCTCTTTTATCTGGTCCTGCTTTTGTCAAATACCGTCTGATTCTGTCTCAAAGCTTGTTCTTTTGCAACCCTCAGATACTCCAGGCCGAGACCGGGTTTCATCACCGGAGCCACAAGTGCTTCCACACACGACGCACATTACGACACAACGTCCTACCACAGTCGTCGAAACAGAAGGGGGCTGGGAGTACCTTTTTAATCGCAATTTCCCCGAGAGTATTGCAATACCTCGAGTCTCGAGCATCATCGTACCCACTCTCGCCCAAACCAGAGAACCATCGCCACCATGAATATCACCAAGAAATTCGACCGTGCCTTCCAATGGGCCGGCGAGAAGATGGGCGCTGAGGCTAAGACCAGCATGTCGGAAGACTTCAAGCAGCTGGAGACGGAGATGGCGCTACGTTTCGACGGTGAGTCCTCGGCAGATGACTGAGCGGATGATGCTCAATGCTGACGACTCTTGACCACAGGCATGGACCGGCTGCAAAGATCGATGAATCTGTATGTCAAATGGCTGGCTCGCCGAACCGATGCCTCAGAAGACCGGGAAAAGTCGCTGCCAAGCAGCTTTCTCGGGCGGACCATGGTCAGCCATGGCGAAGAGTTCCAGTCGGATTCCGAGTTCGGCAACTGCCTGATCGCGTTGGGTCGGGCGAACGAGCGAGTGTCGGCCATCCAAGAGACATTCATTAGCGAAGCGACCAACACGTGGCTCGAGTCTCTGGAAAGATCGTTGGCCATGATGAAGGAATATCAGGTTAGTGCACTCCCGGCTCAGGGGCGCTGAACAGGTTGCTAACGGCTCCACTCCCGCAGGCCGCAAGGAAGAAGCTCGAGAGCCGCCGCCTCGCCTATGATGCAAGCATTAGCAAGATGCAGAAGGCCAAGCGTGATGATTTCCGCCTCGAAGAGGAGCAGCGGTCCGCCAAGGCCAAGTACGAGGAGTCGTCGGAAGATGTGATCCGTCGCATGCAGGATATCAGAGACGCCGAGGTGGACAGCGTCAGGGACATGACCCAGTTCCTTGACGCCGAGCTCGACTACCACGAGCGTTGCGCTGAGGAACTTCGGCGTGTGCGCAAGAGCTGGGTTGCTTCATCTGGTTCCGGCGGGATGTCGAGCTATGGCAGCGCGCCCGAGAGGCGCCCGACGACCCGCAGCAGGTCCAACACGGCACACAGCTTCACGGAGCGCCTGTCCCGGACAAATAGCCACAACAATATCTATGAGGACGACGAGATCGAGTCCGAGGCCCCGCCAGTCCGCATGCCTATCCGCAGCAGCGGTAGTCGGATCGGGTTGTCGGCACAGTCGCAGAGCCAGCAGTCAGAGGTGATGCGGCCGACTCTGAGCAAGGCCAGCACCTTCCAGGGTGGTGCTAGCCTCGACCGGGAGCGCAATGGCGGCCGGATTGGCGGCTCCAACATGTCCAACTCCAGCTACGGTGTGAACCAGAACATTGCCAATGTTGGTGCATTGCGTGGGCAGCTGCGTCCTGTCAACAGAATTGTGACGACCAGGGACGATGTGTTTGCGGATCGCGACGACGACACGACGGATGGCAGTGGCAGCCCGGACTGGGGAAATCGGAGCACCAGCCCGGCGACCAGTCTCGGGAGTCTGAGCCGGACATCCAGCAACGTCGCCGTGAGCACCACCAGTCTTGGATCGCGAAAGGCTCCCCCGCCTCCTCCTCCCAGCCGCTCCAAGAAGCCGCCACCGCCAGTGCCGGCCAGGCGGGAAGTCATGTATTGAGTTGAGGGCTGGAACGCTGTCTTTTTTTTTCCTTTTCCTGTTATCTATAAAGGAGGGCTGCGTAATCGCTCGATCGTGGACGATGGGTTGTCAGCCGTTGCTCTGGCGTTTGGTGTCTCGAGGTTGGCAAAAGTCGGAATGCCAGTTGACCGCGTTCGCCGGACTGGTGCCGGGCGGGTTAGGGTATCTGGATAGTAGTGTCATTGTGACCTTGATTAATTATGGACCAAGTAGATACGATATGATAAATGCATGATTGTACCCGAACAGTTTGCAATGCTCAAGTTGATGTCGATCGAGAACTTGTGGAAAGGAATTCGAAAGCTTCCTTTTGTGCCAAGTTAGCGTCGGCAACAGTGATTGCCGATCCGCCGATCACCGGTCCCCCGCCCTGTGGGGGTCGCTGTGGCGTTGAGCTCACCGCGGTGAGAGCCCCACATTTCCTGTCCTTTGACGCGGGCTTCGAGCTTTCGAAACAGCCCGATTCTTTCACTGCTTGAAGCAGGTCCGATTCAACAACGAGGACTTGACCGAACGATATCGCCCGGCATGGCCGCAGAGGACGCCCGATACCGCCAGTCGTCGCAATACCGGCTGTGGTCCTTCTCGCCGGTCGAGCTGGCGACGCTGCGAGAGAAGAGCAATGCGCTCGCCAAAGCTAGCATCTCCGAACGGATGCTGTCGTCGAACGCCTCTCGACCCGCCTCCGGTGCCAACACGCCAGACGGCGACGCGACACCCACGCTGCCTGAATTCCTCACGCCCACCGAGGAGGCCCTGCTCGTCACCTTCTACACGTCCGAGGTCCTCCGAGCCGGCAACCATGCAGGCTATCGCGACGCCATCAAGGCCACGGCGGCCGTCTTCTTCCGGCGCTTCTACGTTACCAACAGCATCATGACGTATCCCCCGAATGATATGGTCCTAGTGACATTATTCCTCGCGAACAAGGCAGAAGCAAATTTCGTCAACATAGGAGAGTGGGTTACCAAAGACTGGGGAGACAGACAGGCGCCCGCCATGGGAGGCGTGTACTGTGCTGACGATATATGGTCCCTAGGTTCGCAAATAAGTTCGGCAAGAAAAACGCCGAGTCCATTCTTGCCGGCGAGTTCCTCCTCTGCCAGGCCCTTCGTTTCGCTTTCGATGTCAAACACCCCTTCCGCGCGCTCAAGGGCGCCGTAATGGCGCTGAGGAGAATTGGCGGCATTGATGTTCGTCTACCCAACATGCCCATCGTTTTGTGAACAATACTAAGACAAGACAACTGGGACACAGGACAAACGAATTAACGCTGCCGAGCACCGCGCCCACGAGATCCTGTGCTTCAGCCCCCTCATGACCGATGCCTACTTCCACTACACTCCCAGCCAGATCATGCTCGCCGCGCTGTCACTCGCAGACCGCGGCCTCGTCGAGCAGCTCATAGCTGACACATTCCACCACGTCTCCCCACCCGGCACGAGCGGCCCCGGAACACCCATGGAGACGGGCGACGCCCCACCTCCACCGCGTCGGGACACAAAGAGCGAGGACAAGGCAACCATCATCGGGGCATGGATCCGAGACAAGGTGCTAGGCACAATTGAAGCCTGCCGGGACATGCTGTCAAAAGAGCTGCCAGAAGAGCGGCGTGAGCATTGGGCCAGCGTCAGTCCCCTCCCTACCCTACCCATGTTCTCTTCCCTTGCACAGTGCTAATAACCCCTACAGCAAGACGTATTCGCCGCCGAGCTCAAGCCCCTTAGGAAGAAGCTGAACAAATGCCGCGACCCCGACCGGTCGAACCTCCTCGAGTTACACCGCCGGCGCCGCGAACAAGCCCGTATAAAGGCCGAGACGGAGGATGACGATGCGGAGGATAGAGGGGCCGCGCTGGCGGATGATGGCGCCGTCTTTGGCGACGCTGGACCGAGAGATACGAAGAGGAGAAAGGTCGGCAAGGGCCTGGAGGATCCGTTTGGGGGCCCCCTTTGACGGATTGGCATTCTGTTGCGGAGTTCAAGGCGCGAGGAGGATTGGATCTTGCATGGGTAATAATTATGTTACGGGGCGATCTCGACAGATTAGACATATCGGACTGGCGTTGGGGTAGGATAGCGGAAAACGGTCTCCATGGGAGGTTGCTGATAGACAAAGTACCTAACTTGCTTTGGGAGGGGGCGTCGCCTCACGTCCTGTCCTCCATCTCCGAAACGAGTTCTTCACCATTTCTGCCGCTTCAGCGGGTTGGCATCGCCAAGTGAATCGCATTTATACCCACAAGTACTCCGTACAGGTCATCAGTGATTAACAACCGATCTCTCGCTCATCTAGGTAGCTACTCCGCCGCCACTCCGAGACTACATATCGAGGTTCTCCGAGTTGACGCTCCCGACGATGCGGAACGCTGACTGAAACTCGCCTCACGCTGAGAAACAGATCTTCTTGAAAACAAAACAAAAGAAAAAGGAAAAGGAAAGGAGAAGGGATCCGCGGAGAAGGACGGAAAACCTCCAGAGGGAGGCAACATGAAATCCCGTGCCTATGTCTAACCCTCCGCTCGTCCCCTATGCTGCAAGCATCCACAGTCCGAATCCCAGCTGAGCTACGCTCCCCAAATTTGCGCAGTCTTTGATAGCCATACAAGATGAGTGGGAACCTGTCGTCCATTGACAACCCGGCTTCCCAAAAATATAGACCCCTGGCTCCTGGACCGATCGTGAGAACCTTACCGCCGTCGAAACGAGCCAAGTAAGTTCCCCGTGGTTCCTTCACCTCACGCATACCGGTGATTGAAAAGAGACAAGAAAAACCCTCTATGCCTCTTATGGCTTGTCATCATGAACGTCGTAATAGTTGTGGCACAATCCACCGTGTCGTACTCCTTGACTTCCTCGTAGTGCCTCCAGCCGCTCATCGCCAACTTGCCTAGTGCCCGTCTCCGCGGCGGCACATCTCCTGGGGTTAGCTAAAAAGCAAACCCGCGCTTCCTGAGTGACTCCATCAGATCCGCCAAATTTTGATTTTGCTGATAATGGCCCGTGGGAGGCCGCAACTCCTGCTCGCCCGATTTGGCCGCTTTCACAGCCGGGTAAGGCAAACTGCTTACGCGATCGACGATGTGAGCGCTCCTGTGCCCAAAGTGCTTGCGAATAACGAGGCCCCAGACAGCGTCGTCCTTGCTATCGACGGCCGTGTTGCCAATGGGACCAGAGTCACGCGGACCGTTACTTGGAGGCCCACCTGTCGCAATGCCGGGTCCAGGAACTGAAGCGAATGGCCCGCCCTGCCCGTCTTGCCCGGTTTGTCCGTTCTGGGCCTGCCAGCTGCTGAACATCCAAGGATCATCCACAGCCACCTGGAGTGCTTGCACTGACTTTACCTGTGCAATGTTTGGAGCTAGTGCAGTGACCTGCGAGTGGAGTAACGAGTCGGGAGAATGGCCAAAGAAACTGGAGTTCGTGAAGGATGGAGGCTGGCCTGCCAAATTGCTGCCCGGATGGGACTGGCCCGAGATGATCGGGTGCCCCCCAACGTTGCTGCTGAGGCTCACAGGGAGCTCAGCACTTGCATAGGTAGCCACATCCTGTAAAGCCTCGATAATCTGGCTCTGTTGGGTTTGTTGGAGCCCAGGTTCATCCCAGGGTGGAATATCAGGGTCGGGGCCAGGAAACTGGACTGCTGACGTTACCATCGAGAGTAGTTGGGGCAAAGCCGATAGCGTGGAACCGTTCTGTGGGTGAGTTGCGGTTGATGGGACGGGTTTGTTGGATGGGGAAGGTGTTCCTGTGGCTGTAGTTCGCACTGGCGGCCTGCCCTTGTTGTCTCCGATGCAAAGCCGCTCATTGAGCCAGTATATCATGGCGTGGCGAATCGTATATTGGTAGATCTCGCAGTTATACGCCTCCGAGCGCACGGTGTCTGTGCGTGTTTCGCGTCCTGGTTCGTTGTACCACGGCTCGTTCGTGAGAATCATGGCTGAACAAGATGTCAGGATCCAAAGAAGACAGAAGAAGAAGCAGGAAGACTTACCCTGGATAGATACTAGGACCTGGAGGATAGTTGAGCGCTGAGGCTCCCAGCCCTGTCCCGTCCAAGTCCCTATCAAAGAGAGGCATACTGGAGGTCGCCGTCAGTGACATGTCACCAGCCACACGATGGAAGCGAGTTCTTACCCTTCCCATTATTATAGAGGTTCGGGTTAAAACCGATTTTGCCGCCCCCAGTTGTCCGGAACTGCACCTCGGGCGGCATCAAGGGGAATCTTTCGTTACAGAAAAAGTCGAATTCGAAAAGCCCATCTTCATACGGTGTTCCGCTCGGCCCCACAATCAACACCTTCATGACATCTAGGCGGGACGTGCCATGACGCACGTAAATACCTTGGGGTAGGCCAGAGCGGAGCGATGAAATCTGCATTGCCAACTTCTTCATGCGACCATCGCACTGCTTCAACGCTTCGACGTCGCGGGCTCTGGTGGCAAAGTAAAAGCTCTCGAGGATTGTGTCGTCTGGCAGGTCTTGTACGCAATTCTCGCGATGAAACGACGCCATCTCCGCATCCGCTTTGCGCTGCTGAGCGAGTTGCGCCTCTATGGCCGCCCTCGCCACTTGTCCTCTGGTCCTGACTGATGAAGTTTGAGGTGGCGGACGCGGGTACCCATATGGGTGCTCCAGGTAGGACGCAGCTAGCTTTGGGCGCGAAGCTGATAATTTGTCGGCTGTTTGTATTATCTGGTTGACCAACTTCATTGTCAATCCTCCATCCTGATCAATCTGGTTCAAATGCGCCGAAGCCGTCCGTACGAAATGGGAGCAGTGATCTCCGAGGGTCTGGAGCAAAATGTTGAGCGACGTCGTAGTATCGTTCGCCGAAGAGCTCGCAACATGTGATATAGGATTGAAAGACGAGAACATCGAGGGACCAAGCTGGCTCTCGCGTGGATAGAGCACCATTTCCTTGACGAAGAGCGCGTCTAAGTCTTTGTGGTTCGTCAACGCTGTCAAGAAAACCAGCAGCGAAAGGTAAACTTGTGCCAGCGAAACGATCTCCTCAACGCAGGTTTGTCTCAATAGCTCTGAAACGGTGTTGAGGATCGGGCTCCTGGCCATCATGTGTCCAACGACCGGCTGATGCCCAGAGTTGAAGACACGGTGATTCGTGCAGCTAGACGAAGGGAGAACTTTGTTG
The DNA here is from genome assembly GCA_030411725.1 of Echria macrotheca. Taxonomy (NCBI): domain Eukaryota; kingdom Fungi; phylum Ascomycota; class Sordariomycetes; order Sordariales; family Schizotheciaceae; genus Echria; species Echria macrotheca. The sequence continues at coordinate 1,265,841 of MU839831.1, read as the reverse complement.
AGGGCCTGAAGATACACGGCCAGTTTTCGGTCCTCGGGCTTGGGAACGGGGAGGTTCGTCGACATTGTTGGTAGGGTGGGGCCCAAAAATGGATGCGCGGGTGTGTGCTGAGGCTGGGTCTCGGCCCCACCGTAGCCAGTTCCCTTGGACAACACTGATTTTGGCTTTGATGCCTTGGACAGGATAGCCTTGGCCTGCGACGAGGCGTATTCAAGCTGGGAGATTGTCGACAGCAAATCCGTGGTCTTCTGCTTCTGAGGTAGGGGGTCCGACTTGAACCGAGTCCGCCTGCGGAATCCCGAAGTAGACAGCGTCTCTGTAGGACATTCCGTTCCGCAAGCTAGGCAGAAGATGAGGAACAGTCTTCCGCCATCGCAGCACCACGCGATTGTAAGGCCCGGAATCGAGGCGGAAGGCTCAAGTCCAGTGACAGTCTCGCGATATTCCTGGCAACCAGCCCCAGCGCAAGACCAGACCTTGCACTTGGTGCACTGGAGAAATGGGTGGAGAGTTCCTGCAACAGGTCAGAGACAATGATAGCTGCAAAATGAATGACATTCATACCTTTTTCTTTGATGGCTGTCTCAGTACGGGTTGCGATCTTTGCCCAGGATACTGGGATATCCGCCCGACATTGGGAACATCGAATATTATGGAGATGGCATCGGAAAGCGTCAACATCCAGGAAGGCTTTGCTCGTGTGGTTCGATCTGCGCAAGGATAAGCCATTCAGAGCGCTAAGGTGGGATGGGGGCGGATCTGCATACGGTCCCCGACGAGGCAGGCCTTCTTCTTTGAGAGCACTTGCCAGCCTCTCGTCCTCAGAAAGCTGCATCCTGTTGTCCCGCGATGCGCGGAACATCTGGGAAGCGGTGGCAGCGCTGCTGGGATCTTCCGGTGAAATGTACGACCGCGGGCTGCTCGAGGGGGTGCTGTTAGCCAGCTCGACCGGATATGTCGCAGAGCTCGTTCCAGAGCCTGATGTACCTAGAAGATTGTCAGAATATCTTCGCGCTCTTCCCGGGATACATACTAGGAAACCTGCTAGAAGCTCTGCTATGCTTTGGAGAAGGATCCCAGGTGTAACTGGTCGTGGCACCGGAGCTAGACGACGAAGGAGGTGGCTTCTCAAGGGAAGGGTAGCCTGCCGTGTCTGCTGGAAGCATTGAAAACGGGGATGTGGATTGGGGGGCGAGTGGGTGGCCAGCTCCTGTTTGCGAAGAGCTGCTTGCGTGCCCGGCCACTGTCCTCAGCTGCTTCGACGGCTGCCCATTCCCGCTTTCTTCCGTGGGAAAACGCCGTTTACCGGACGGGCGCAGCTTGTCGTTAATTTTAGTGACTGCGTCGCCAATCCGCGCCTTGAGTTCTGCCATATCGAATGGGTTCCGGGAAACCGATTTGCCCTTGTTAGCTGCTACCAGGTCAGCAGTGAGAGTCGGAAGGGTTGTACCATGCCAGATGCCGCGTGGTGCATGTAGTCTGGTCTTTTGGTGTGCGTCGTACCTTGCATCCCTGGAGGAGTATGCTCAAGACCTCCCAACGCGTGCTGGGCTCTGTGATCTGCCGATTTCACCTGTCACAAGTGTGCGAGTATTGCTCGACCGGCTTTGTTCGGCGGCCTGTTAGATGCTAGAGATGTTCGGCGACGTTTCGGATGATGATAAAATATCGAATGGGGGTCTTCCGAAGGAGACGAAGAACTTCCGCGGCGTTCTCGGCTCGCCCGGCGAAGCTGCCAATGACGGAAGTTGCAAAGCCTCGGTGCGGCTGCTTCGATGCGGCCGGCGCTTTGCGTGTCGTCCCTAGTGGCTATAGATACGTCGCTTCAGCGCATGAATGGATTCGGAGGACCGCAGCTACAATTGTCAGTCTCCCGGTACACGGCAGCTGAGAAGACAGTGAGGTCTCAGGTTGTCTGCGGGGACGCGGGGCAGATGGTGGACGGATCCAGGGCGCAGGCAGAACCCCGACCATGAGGTCACAGGCAGCAACGTCGGCGCACAAATTGAATACTGGAATAACTCTAGTGGAAAGACGAAAATGAGAGCCGCCACTCCAGCACAACTGCAGCAGCGAGGTGTTGTGGTGCCGTCAATGTGGGGCAATCAGAAGATGAAGAGTAAGAGATGTCGTTGATTTTGGGCGGCACCGACCTGTGAGGCTCTGGATTCTTGGTAGGACTAAAAATGGAGCAATAAGCGACCTTGGAGGTGCCCGTGACCCGCACGCGTTGAGCTGGGCACTATCTGCAGGTGTGAGAGTGTGCGTGTGGTCGGCCATGCGCGGTGCCCCTCCAAGACCGCAGAGTCAGGCAAATGATGGCGCGGAGCTTGTGTGCAGCTTCCGATGTGCTGGAATCTGAGTGGACGAGAGCTCTGTTAGGCAGCACAAGGAGGAAGCTAACCTCAGCTTGTGAGTGCGGAGTCGTGTGTGGCTGTTTCACATGGACCAAACAAAAAGTGCTGGAGTGACGTTGGGAAAAAGCATACACTTCATTCGCTGACCAAATCCTCCGTGACTGGCTCTCCGAGGGTCCACTGTGCACCGTGCCTGAATCGTTCAACTTTGCGGAGGTACTTGCGGGTATTTTAGCACACTGATTCGTCATTGCGTAGTCCACCCACACTGTTTCGTTTGTCAATGTGTGTTCAGTTATCTCAAGATTCGACCTCAAGCGTGGTCTCAAAAGGTTCCATAAAAGGCCATGGCATGCTCTGATAGTCGCCCCATGGGCTTCGCAGCCATCTCTCCTACACCCTGGGAGCCTGGAAGATGAAGTCTTCAAACAAGCGGCTCGTGACTAAGTAAAGCTCCTTGACAACTGCGGGAGCCAACACATAAACACTTTCAGGCAGCCACCCCGGCAAAGGTTGTTGTTCGTTGGGTACCTGAAAGCGCATATCTAACTATGCCAGCCTCGGTGGGTTGGGGGAAACTGCAGCTTTGTCCCGTTGGCGAAAGCACAAACGAGGGAAATGCAAATTTCATTCACCAACCTGACGTGCGCACCCGAGGAGTTGGAAACCCACATTTTGGGTATCAGAGATGCGCCGGCCGAGGCAGTTGCCGTGAGGCCAAATTCATAGGGGTTTAAGAATGATTCGGGGCCGAGAACAAACGAAGTGCAGGAGGAAAGTGCAGCTCGTGTTTCGACGAGCGGCCGAGAAATTGGGCACGTGGCAACTACTTTACCTGGTACAGGAGGTGCGGGCATTACTTGAACAGCGAAAGGAAGGTGCGAGTTGAAAACGCGGCGTCTGTCTACTGTGTGGGCCCACGAGTATTCCTTACGCTTGAAAAATCCGGATTGCTTAGATAAGATCTCACTTGACCAAGGCATTGTCACAACAAATGAAATGACTGGCAAATATGCCTTGAAGCTTTTATCGTCCTCATGTCGCTGTCTTGAGATCTTGCTTCGAACTTCGGAATACATCTGTCCAACTGCTAACGCAATCTTGAAAGTTTCTCTAGGTACCTTGATGTGTAATAGGTGACTGGGGGGGGGGGGGGGTCCTACAATGCATGCCCAACAGCTTATCCATATATCCTCTCACATAAGTTAATTAATCACATTGAGAAGGAACTTCATGAATGTCAATGATTCTCACGGACCTCAAACTGATAAGAATGTTACGTCGAGTCGCAAAGCCGAACATCGGGAGTTAAGTTGCCAGAAAGCAAATATCTTGTTACGAGAGAGGGGATAAAGCTTCCTTTTAGTCTCTTATGTTTTGAAAAGGGTTAGCATTGCTGCCGCCGCCTGATAAGTCGACGGAAGGCTTCCAAGCTATCGCAGTTGCTGGCAATGGAACTTGTTGAAGACGTCCCGGTTCTTTGTTCATCTCTTTCGCGGAATGCTGTTCTCGACCACAAGGATAGCCTGCGCGATAATAGGATGGACTCTTTGCAGCTCAATCAATCGTGGGGGCAGAGGACTGTATGCGGAAATATCCCGTGGTCGCTAACGTTTTGCCGGCACTGTCAGAATTCCATCCCTGAGAGAAGGTTAGATGAATTGCTCACTTTATGCCGCTCTGGGACTTGAGGGTGGCGCAGATATGTTGGGTGAAGGAGAGCTATGCCGGCCTATAAGCGAAATAGATCGTCGAGAGTGATGAAGAAAATCCGAAATATGAAACACTCATGGGTTGTATGCGTCCGCCGTCTGGACAACAAGACCTCGCGCCAACTGTACAGATAAACCCATTACGATGGGGTGCAACGACTTATGTCTGGGTCGGGATATAAGCTACTCGATTTAAGATGGGCGACAGTCAGGGGTTATCTCACATCGTTCAGCGGGAAGTCAAATGACTCTGAGATATTGACAAACAAAACACCACTACTTCTAGTAGACCTGATACACCTCGCCTTGGCGAGAGCAACAGCAGCCACACTACCTCGAAACCCAACTATAGCAAACATACTGCAATAACGATCAGTCCCAGTATACGCTCCGCGTTCCATAGATGACTGCAAAACTATGATCATGCGTCGGTGTCACAGATACAGAAACGAAATGATTTCGAACCTCATGGGTTCGGATGCAGTCGTGTATAAGCGGGTACTAGGCTGTGCAAGGGAAGGATGTCCTTTTTCTTGCACACCACAGATGCACAACGATGAACGATCCATGTGGGTTAGGAATATATGCTACCGCATAATAAGGTACCTAAAATGTGTTTTATGGGGGGCTGGGGAGTCTTGAATGGCGGTAGAAAAGCTGTTATAGGCCTCCTTCATCATATACATGCACTGGGCTCTCACCTTGACTTTGTGGGTAGTAATAGTCGCCTGCATACGGAATAGTTGCTTGCCCGGTCTTGCGTATTTGGTCTTCTGCTATCATGGTGGGGCGTATATATATGTACACGCGGGTTTCGGTGGGTTTTATGGCTACCTTCTCCATCGCAAATCTAAATCATCCAATGCTCGATGGAAGGGGGAGAGGATGAATCCTGCGTTTGCTGTTAACACGTTGAAAAGCCTCTGCTAGCCAAGTTATTTCTCGGGAATGGCGGACACCAGTGGCATATCAGAGAACATCCCAAGTGAGTGATGGGGCCCTTGCTGTGCCATCGTATGAGCTTCATTATAGGGCAGTAGAATTGTGCAACAAGGCAGTCGCAACGACTCGCTGCCGATGAAAGTGATGTTGGTGGATGAGTACCTAGGTACTTTTCTAGGAGTCGGAACAACTCAACCCCGGTGCAAGATGGAGGCTTCCCGGGAGTGGCATCCAGTTAGGACACTTGATGCCGGCGAAAAGGGGATGAAGGACGTCCCTCTTCTTCGAGCCAATAGCGGCATGGCTGTTGCGAAACACGGCCCCGGTGCCAACCCCCACGCACTAGCATTGGAGGAGATGAGGTTAAGCGCCAATACCATGCGGCCCTACAAGCAGGTCCAGTCCACTATGTTTGAACCTCTGGGTGTGTATGTCTTGGCAAGCTCTTGTGCAGCGAAGAAAGGTGCCGATTTCCGGATGGTATACCACACCTGCGGCTACGTCTGGTGTCGTTCGCCTGTATCACCTTGCACTACTGATGCAGGTCGCGGGCTAGAACTGACAAAACGTTGCGGTATAGGGCTGCCATTGGTCTGCGCCAAGTCTGACCAGCTGCTGGTCTCGTTTCCTGCATTATCCAGGCTTCGTGGAGGCTTTGTGTCCAGACACGATATAAAGCCGTATCTCATTTGCTGCTGCTGCAGGTTCGGGGACGCCGTCTCGCAAAGGGTTGCTGCATGTCTGTTCTGGGCCCTGATGATCAAGACGAGGTGTGTGGAGGCCAGTTGGTCGCGTCGCTGTCGCGCCGTCGCTGTCTGCAGGGCGGGACCGGGCTGAGGACGACCAGACGGGGGCAAAGGGAGCTAGAACGTCGGGAGCTGCATGGAAGGATGCATGGAAGCGCGGGTGAAGCAGAGCAAGCCGCAGCTGACTGCATTCTTCGTCGGTATGGATAACTAACTGCTGACGTGGGATTCGCGAGTTCTTGGGAAGTCGGAGTCTCATCCTGGACCTTGGGGCTGGGTCTGGAAAAAGAGGGGGTGGGGTGCCATTCGAAAGAGATCATCGATCAAATCCTGGTCCAGGCTATGTAGGAGAAAGTTCCGAGATTCGAGACCCGTTGTTTTCGCGAATCAACGAAGCGGGAGTGCAACTTAGGGGAGGCGCGCCGGGATTCGACTGCGCGGCGCGTCCAACTTTACCCCGCCCGGCCTTACTCTACACGTAACGATGAACGGACCAAAGGTCTGTGTAGGTTGCGAACTTGAGGTGTCGAATATCGCGGTGTCTGTGAGACCCCCAGGACTCCGATCAGTATCTGGTCTTATCGCGCGATCACTCCGCAAAAATGGTGGGTCACTGCAGGAAACAAGCATTGGCCAAGACCACTGCCAAGACGGCAGCGAAACGGAGGGGCTTGTCAACGGTTCCAAATTCGGAACTTTTCCAGAAGACTTCCCCCCTTCCACTGCGAAGCTCTGATAAGGACAGCGGGCGAGCAAACAGAATGGGGTAATGGCAGAGCTGGCCAATCCGGACTGGCTCTCCATTTTCCAGCGACAGGGTGAGCCACACTCAGGCTGCGAGGCTTATCAGGGGCTGATAAGGCTGGATTCAGCTGCTGCCCAGCGGACCAACCACTGCAAGCGCGACAATCATGGTGTGGTCGTCCAAACTGCTGGTTCTGCCGCTTTTCGTCCAGCTAATTATGTAAGCACTCAATTTTTTGAAACCGCGCATCCTAGCGGCTGATTTCGCCATGTTGACTTCGACGATCGTTGTGGAGTTTTTGGTGCTTGAACGCCAGAAATGCCAAGATCACCGCCAAGACCGCCCCACACTCGCCAAGAGATAAGCAACAGTCATAACCAATCAGACATGCTATTTCAGGACCATTAATCCGCGACCTGCTCCTGCGGTTTGAAATCCGCAGAAGGCTCTCATCGATGCAAACCCGGGACCACCTTCGCGTCCTCGCCCAACATGGCTTGGTTTGGCGAAACCGTCGAGAGCGTCGGCTAAGGCAGGAGACGCTACCACCTGCGCTAGCGAAAGGACAGCAGATGGAAAGGCGCTGTGGGGTTTGATAAGACGCAGAGGCACCTGCCAAGCAGAGATGGAATTTCGTAATGTCGACAACTGAGCCAACCGTCGTCGCTGGTTGCTGACTCTTGTTCTCATATCCAGTATCTTTATCGATTCAGACAAACGAGCATTGTTTGTCAGTCCGAGTCTTATCTTGAAGACTCCATGTTCTCCTCTCAGTTGGTGGTCGTTGCCGCGAAGCAAACCGCGATTGGATCGCCGACTGGATCGGCTTCGGGACGTTAGCGCGTCTGCACATCGCGGCGGCGGTCAAACGCCATCCGAGGGGCTGACAGGTGGCGTTTACAATCGCGCGATTCCAACGTGCGTCATGTCTCGGCCGACCAGCTACGGTACCTAGTCATCTTTAAGTGAAAATCCCCCGCTATCGAATCGGCTCGGCGTCAACGTTCGGCAGCAGTCGACGGCAACAACAGTTCCGACATCGCGAACATTTCACCGCGATTATGGATCCCATGCGCCTGGTTCGCGTTCAGCTTCCGGCACAGATGGCAGATCCTTTGGGATGCACACAACTTCCGATCGGACAAGGGGCGCAATGGTTTCTCAGAGGACTGCTGCCCCTCTGGGAAAGTCCGGCGGCAAAGTGTTCAAGTTCAGGGACTCCCCGCTACCGAAATGCAGCTGGCGACCTGTACGACACCGAACCAGGTGAAGGGTCCCTCGTCTCGACAGTGGTAATATTAATATAAAATTTCTCGACCGGGACGACCCCAGGACCTGACCACTGAGTGCAGCCGCAGGTTACCCTGCAGACGCGGCAACATCCTGCAGCGGGATGGTCATTGCAACCTGAAGCCAGGACCAAGGAGTCAGGACTCGAGTTGAGCTTCGACAATGGACCAGAGCCAACCTTTGTCGCAAATCCGAAGAGTAGAGCGAGTTGACTCTCGTCTCCGAAGCCGTCTTTTCCGGAGGATGCTCAGCTGTTCCTCATTGCAGATTCTCGCATCCCATGCATCGATGCCGACCTCGGCGCAGAGCTGGTGAGTGGGTGATGCGGCGATTGGTCGCCTGGCTAAATAACTGCCGGGCAACGTTCCTGAGGTTTCGACCCCTCGAAATCGAGAGACAGACCGGAGGCCTACATGTATGTCTTTCGGCAGCAGCCACGATGAACTTCCCACGACGCAGCACTACTCTAGCCAGACGTCGATGCGTGGATTTCCGTAGTGGTCGATCAGGTACTCTCAATCCCCACCTTGAACTCTTTGGGATCCAAGACATCGGAATGCCAAGTCTGGCGAAGGCGGGATCTGGTGGAGCTAGTGTACCCGGAGGGTCCGTGTTTGCCCCCCACCGTTTGGCGATGCCCAGAAATTCCTTATCAGTGCGTCTCGGCCAATGGGAGGGCAGCATCCCAGCCGAAGCACCAGAGGGCTGCCCGGAACGGAAGGGGGTGCGTATTGCGGTCGCTAGCAAAGTAGCAATAGCGACCGTGGCGTTATCGCGCCCCGCCAAGCTTCCTCAAGCTGGGACCAGACACGGCGACGGCACGGGGCAGACTTGCCCGGTCGGCAAGGGTCGTGAAGGCTTGCGGGCATGGATGGTTCTTTTTATTTACCCAGCTACTCCCCCGACCGAGACCGCTGAAACCTTCTTTTTTTTCCCTGTGCAACCTTGGGTTCGACCTGTCCTTTCCTTGTGCTCCAGACCGCCCAAGACCCTCGCAGCTTCGAGCCCGACCCGACGTCGACTTGTCCGTCCTGCTTTCACCATGTCGGCCGGAACCCCGACTGAGTATGCTGGCGTCAGTGGTGTCGCCGACAGCGGCGGCGACTCGCTGACCGAGGATCTCAACGTCTACTACTCGGTAAGGACATGCGCCTGGCTGCGCTTCCTGGCGCGCTCGCCATAGCTAACGCGGCCCAGAACGGCGATTTTGCCTGGATCATGACCTCGTCGGCCCTCGTGCTGCTCATGATTCCCGGTGTCGGTTTCTTCTACAGCGGTCTCGCCCGGCGCAAGTCCGCCCTTTCACTCATCCTGCTGTCTATGCTCTCCGTAGCAGTCGTGGGCTTCCAATGGTTCTTCTGGGGTTACTCCCTGACCTTCTCCCACACCGGCAGCGCCTACATCGGCGATCTTTCCAACTTTGGTCTCATGAAGGTGCTCGGCCAGCCTAGTGTTGGCAGCTCCAAGATCCCCGATATCCTCTTCATGCTGTACCAGGGCATGTTCGCGGCCATCACGTAGGTTTTCCTGGTTCCCGAGTTGCGTATCTAGGTCTGACATTTTCCAGCCCGGCCCTCGCCATTGGCGCTGCTGCTGACCGTGCTCGCATCCTGCCCGCTGTCGTCTTCATCTTCATCTGGGCCACCATTGTTTACGACCCCATTGCGTACTGGACCTGGAACGCCAACGGCTGGTCTTTCATCATGGGTGGCCTCGATTTCGCCGGAGGTACTCCCGTGCACATCAGCTCGGGTGCTGCCGCCCTCGCCTACGCTCTGATGCTCGGAAAGCGCACCGGCTACACCAAGGTCCACGGTCTTCCTTACCGTCCCCACAACGTCACCCACGTCGTGCTCGGTACCGTCTTCCTCTGGGTCGGCTGGTTCGGCTTCAACGGTGGTAGCGCCCTTGCCGCCAACACCCGTGCTGTCATGGCCTGCGTTGTCACCCACATCGCTGCTTGTGTCGGTGGCTTCACTTGGTGCCTGCTCGACTACCGTCTCGAGAAGAAGTGGAGCACGGTTGGTTTCTGCTCTGGTGTCATTGCCGGTCTCGTCGCTATTACTCCTGGCTCTGGTTTCGTCCCGCCGTGGTCTGCCGTCGTCTTCGGTGTTGTTGGCGCCATCGTTTGCAACTTTGGCACCAAGGTCAAGTTCCTCCTCGGTATCGATGACGGCCTTGATGTGTTCGCCGAGCATGCCATTGGTGGCATTGCGGGCAACCTCATGACCGGTCTGTTTGCTGCGTAAGTTTTCGTCTGGCACACGTCTTCACGTCTCATACTAACGGGGTCGCGCAGCGACTACATTGCTCACTTGGACGGCGCCTCGGAGATTCCGGGCGGCTGGGTCAACAAGAACTACATCCAGCTCGGCTACCAGCTCGCCGACAGCGTTGCCGGCTTTTCGTACTCGTTCGTTCTGACCTGCGTCATCCTCTTCCTCATGAACTTGGTTCCCGGGCTCTCGCTCCGTGTGACGGCCGAGGAGGAGGAGCTTGGTCTGGATGATGCCGAGCTCGGCGAGTTCGCTTACGACTACGTCGAGCTTACCCGCCATGCCAGCGATATCCTCCCGACTTCGACTGCTCCTGGCAGCGGCGCTCACAGCCTCAAGGGCGATGAGAAGACTGCCTAAGCGTTTTGACGGGGTGGAGATTTGAAAGGGGGTTGCTTTTTTCGCGGGCGACATGTATTTGTTGTCATTACAAGGATACCACTGCTTTTTGGATCGCGCTGATAACCGATGATACCTATACATAATTGAAGATTTTACAAGGAATATTGTTCCATTTGTTTTTTTGCTTGACGGTGTCAAGAGACTCCTGAGTCTTCTTGTTCCTACTTGCGCTCGTTCGCTTCCATGTCATCTTGACAAGTACATAACCGATAGCATATTCTCAATATCTAATTATTTCTTTTCATTATGTATGGTTGTCTGAAAGTTGCTAGACGGAGAGGGGTGTATTCGAAAAGGCGTCCGAATAGGCGCGGAAGTTGTTAGCCCGTAACTACCTGCCGGCGAGGCTCTCGGCCTGGGGGGTGGCGATGCCGCTGAAAAAGCCACAGCCGCATGCAAAAACGCGGACTTTTGCCCGGTTTGTGTGGGCATTCTGCCGGGCTGAATTGAGGTGTGAAACAAACTTGCCCGAGAGAGGCTAGTGTAGGCGGGAAGGCAGGCTGCGCACTCACCACGACGTCCAGCCTGATCTGACATCAGACTAGGTACGGATCACCCATCGCCACTATGTGTACATGTATTTCTCTCCTGGACCGATGATGCTGGTGGTAAGGAACAAGGCTCACTGAATTCTTATAGTAGAAACGAAAAACGCTGTCCTTTAAAATGCTACCATAGATACTACCGTGCTTCCCGGCTGCAGTGTATGGGGGACTTATTAGCTGCGCTTCATTGGGTTGTGAATTCAGCTTCACTACGTTTCTCATGAAGTAAGCCACACTGCGTAGTAAAGTAAGCCCCATTGCGTGGTAAACTATTCTTCATTGCGTTATACGTAGCCGAGACACCCTCAAAGAGAAGTGCTACCAGATGGCAGGGTCACACTTGTCTCTATCCATCCTGGCTAGACCAGGGGCAAGATTACTGGGGATCCGTATGCCCTTGGTTTACTACTGCATCCGTTTGATTTGATAGGTATGAAATACATTAGCAGCAATACTAATTCCACCGCTCGACATCAAACCATCGACAACCGGCAATCAACCGGCAGCAGCCCTCGTTCCGTACAGCTCCTCAGCGGCCTCTTTGCTGATGGGCTTGTTCCTCGTCACCTCCTGTGTGTCCTTCCCTCCGAGGTCGGCAATCACACGCTCGCTATTCTTCTTGGAAGCCTCGCTGGTGTCTGTCATCCGTGGTTAGCCCGAACCATCTCGAAACCGACCAAGTTCAAAGAGACATACTGGGATTGGACAAATTGGCCTGGTGGCCACGGATGACGTTGCTAATCTCCTCCTTGCCCTCATGCAGCTCCTGCATGTTGTTGGACATGACAGACTTTGCGCCGGCTGAATCCATGGGGAGGGTTGAGCACATTTGAGGGGGGTGATAAAGCTGTTGTTTTCTATTCTGTTGATACCTATGCAAGAGGGTGGGCCGTGGTGCGATGGAGTGGACGAGAGCGATGTTGAAGGGGACCTCAAGTCAAAGAAAGATAAATATGCTGGGTAATGCATGACGTCGGGTAGACTACTATTGGTCGTGTCGCTGGTTTGTACGCAAGTGTACCTGGTGTAAGTGGTTGCGTCATCGGTCTTGGCTTAGGTGGATTTGTTACAGGGTTCAGTGGGCTGACCGGCCTGAACCGGCTGGCAGCACCTGCTATGCACGGACCACACAGTCTGTATTTCAGTGGCTCAAAGGATTTGACGTCGTTTTCAATGGAAAAGTTCCTCGACTTACTTCAACACAAATCTGCACGGCAATCAATGCAACCCGATCACCCCTTGTCAGTATTATTTCAGTGCAAACTTTCTTTCAACTCAGATACTAGGGTTGCAGCCGCTGCCTATCCGCCCTCGGTGTTTTGCTTGAAGCCATTGCTCCCGCTGAGTCATCTCATCAGCTCTTCCGGCCCGCAATGGGATGACAGACAGTTATTGTACCGTCACTGGAGGCACGTGCCGCATGCGAATTGTGCAACGCTCGCGGTGTGCCTGGAACCGAATGAATCAGCATGGAGCGTGCCGTGCGAAACCCGGAGGCCAATCAGTCCTACCTGCAACCTGTCACTTGATTGGGCTTTGAAGTGCATGGCAAGGCAGCCATGAGCGGGGTTTGTATGTCGACCCACGCCTTTATGTCCTCTACAGAGCATCCCAGGACTCATTTATTAGTCGCCGATGCAGAAATGTCAGAATTGATATGAGCACCAACCTCACCACTAGCGACCTCTGTTCATCCGGACACTCCAAATCGCAATCATGGCCACCGCCGACCTGGAGGCGGCTATCCCCGACCTCAGCAATCTCGTCCAGCAGACGCTACATCTCACACAAGCCGTGAGCAGTGAGTCAGAGAGCTGCTCTGACGACTCAGAGCTGGAAAAGCAGTTGAAGACGGTCCTCGACTCGCTGGAGGGGGCTTTAGCACATCTGGGTACCTTGTCGGCCGAGAAACGAGCAGCAACCGCAGAATTGGTCGAGAAAACGGTAACGCAAGTCGCAGCGGCCAGGCACCAACTCGTCGACAGCGGACAAGATGCCGATAGAACTTCACTTCCCCAGTTGGACGGGATCTCACGAACGTGGGAAATCCTAACGGACCAGTTCGACACCGAGGATGGGATGCCACCCACCCCAGCAACCTCGGCCCCGCAGCCCAGTCAGGGGTTATCGTTGTCGGCGACCGCGAGGCGCACTCGACCGGGAGATCTCATGCCTCATCTGAATTCTATGCTTCACTCCTTGTCCGGCCTCTCTTCTGCTCAGAAGGCCGGTCTAGTTCTCCGGGGCCATATGCCAAACCCGGCCGAGCTGCTCAAGCATATGCGTCCGGACCCCGCCATGATCATAAAATATGGCCTTCTGTCCATGGCAAAGACCCTCCCCATCCTTGCGGTATACTTCCTCACTATGTGGACTGCCATGGCCAGGGGAGACTATGAACTCGCCCTGAAGCTCAGCGCCATAGCAGTCAAGAGGACCGAAGACAAGAAGAACTGCAACGAGTCACTTGCCTGGTTCGCCCGGGGCCATGCTCACCAAGACTGGGACGAGTCGGCGGTCTGCTATCTGCGTGCCATGAGGATCCTTGCGCAGGTCCCCCATACGGCCTTCAGTCTCGTCATTGTCGAGGCAACTAGCAGCTACGTGGGCGGACTGATGGATTACCTCGACGCCGAAGATGACAAGGAGCGCGCCCTTGCCCTGGTGCTCGAATTCGAGCGACGGCTTACTACGCCTGCCACCAATAACGCCACCTTGGCAAAGGTGCTTGCCGACTCTCCCCAGGCTAAGTGCGGCGGTCTTCTGGGCTTGTGCCACTGGGCAAACTTCCGTGGCCATTATGAGACGGCAATGCGCATTTACGGAAAGGCTGAATCCCTTATCAAGAGAGCGGCTCATACTCCCGAGTGTCATTGCAAGGGTTACTCTAGATGGGCCGGACAGCATGTGTACAGCCTCATCATGACTAACAAGCGTCCCGAGGCAGAGGAGGTATTACGGAAATTCGCCCCTCGCGACAGCGCCCATCCCGAAGATTTGGAGGTCCTGCTCAAGATAAAAAACGCGTGGCACCTCAAGGCTGTCGCCGAGATGTGGGTACGGAGTCTGCAGCCGGTCCCGAGGTGGACGGATCGATCGAAATTGCTTTGCAATCTTGCAGTGGGACTAAGTCAAGGAGGCGACCATGATGCTGCGACAGAGACAATGGCGACTTTGATCAAAACCGGTGCGGTTCCTGGGTTGACTGTGTCAGCCCGTACTCAATATCCGACCACCGACATTCAAGCCATCTACGACTTCTTCAGGGAAAAGGAAAAGACCTCGAAATTCATGAATTCCCATGATGACGGCACATGGCCGCTTTTGTCTCTTCATCTATGGTTACGCCACATCGTGCCCAACGCCCCGCCGGCCCCGAGCACTTTCGCTGAGCCAAAATCACCGAAACCCAAGCTGGAATGGCGATGGATCTCTATCTTGATAGATGTTTGCCATGATCTCGTCCGGGCCGGTCACAACCGTGACGCTATCCAGATTCTGAGAGATTATCGAATCGTTGACGAACTCAAAAGACTCCGCCGCGACGAGGAGCTAAGGTCCGGGTGTGACTATCTGACGCAGTGCGCGAAGCTCTGGTCCCTGTACCGTCTTGGCAACAAGCTGGACGATGCGACGCGGCTGTTCAAAAATCTCTTCGATTATAAGCATGGATGCTGTGCCCCATGCGGGAAGGGTCTGCCCTCGATAGTAGGGGATGAGACAACAGCGGAGAAAGGAGGATTCCCTATCGGCGAGTCCCTGTGCTCCGCAGCCGGGTATGCCCGACACGCGGCGTTCCTGCGCGCAGAAGCCAAGAAAAAAGGGGCAGGGGTACACTCAGGAGACGCAGGTATGGAGGTGCTGGCCATCTCCAGCGCGGCGACATTTTATGACGGTCTTGTCTGCGTCGCGCGGCACGACCGTGCCGGGGCGATGGCCAAGTGGAAAGCATTGGTCGAAACCCTCGCCGCCTACAAAGAAGGATATTTATCGTGTACGGCCTTCCAGCTCGTTATACTTGTCCATCGCAACATGGCCCTGCTGCATCGACGCGAGGGGCCCGTGTGGGACGAGAGGCAGAAGGAAGGAGATGAAGGCCATGACGAGTGGGTGACGGTTTCGGGTGATGGGCTGGCGGTGGCAGATCTGAGGGGGTGGGACTCTCGGGCATGTTACGGGAGCAATTGTCAGAATGTCAAGCGCGGCGTGTTGGGGAGTCTGGAGAAGGATGCGGTGTCTGAGCTTGACGATTTGAATCGGCGCAAGTATTGGTCCCTTTGGGAGGCGCTTTGCAGTTTGGGTTGATGTTAACCTGGTGTTTATGACTGGTTTCTTCCTTTTCTTTTCTTTTGTTTCCTCTTTGGCTCTTATTTCCTTCCCAAATTTTGTTTTGCGGGACTGGCTTTGCTACTAGCGGTTCTATCGTTACGAGACCCCAGACAAAATAATACACTTTAGTTATTCTCAGAAGTCCGATGAAATATTAGCTGTATCAAGTTGAAGTGATAACGGGTTCTGATGGGCTTTGGGGAGACCTGTATTTGTGGACTAGGCGCCTCTTTACAATGTAATCCAGTCTCTATCCGCACTGAACTCAACACCTTCCATTATCCGCACATGTAACCCATCTTTACGAACTCCCAGTCCCGTCCGCAGCGGCATCCACCACCCCATCCACAAATGCCTGGGACCCCGGCCCATTGCAGACCATGCCCTCCTCAAGCGACTCGCCCACGCAATCCATCTCGACCTCGACCGTTCCCGTGATTGTGGAATTCCCCCTTGCGTCTCCGCCGCCGCAAGTCTTCGTCTCGACGAAGCTGAAATACGCGGCGAGGTTGAGCTGCATGTAGACGTAGAGATTCGGGTCCCTCGGCGTGCTGGTAAAGGTGCATTGGTAGCCCGCGCGGAGCGTGCATTTCAGCGTCTGCGTCGTGTTGGAGCGCGTGTCGGTTATGGCGAAGGAGGCGGTGTAGGTGTTTGTGCCGAGCGGGTTTGTCGAGGGCGGGTAGGTCACTTTTAGGTCGTGGAGGGACCAGATGTGCGGGAGGGTGGTGCCGGGGGGTTGGCAGGTTGTTTGGGTCTGGCGGGGGGTGAGGTGGTGGTGAGAGCCCGGGAGGGCGGAGATGGATGAGGGGAGGGTGAGGAGGGATAGGAGGAGGGTTGTTGGTGGTCTCATCTTGGCGGTTTTGGTTGTTGGTTCGGGGTTTGGAATGGGGATTCGATTCGTAGTTGGGGGACGGAGAATAGTGGAAGGGAGGTGCGTGGGGTGTTATATCCGTCGCCTTCTAGAAGGTTGACGACGCATGGCGGGTCTATAGATACCTAGATGACGAACATCCTATATTCCGGTATCAGTCCCAGATAGGGCCAAGATACCCCGCATGCCGCGTGTAGGTGGTTGATATGGGCTTGATATACCCCAAAATGCAGGTCCCGGTTGCCAGGCGTCGGATAAACTGGCGGTTTGAGCCGCCATGCTCCGGCAGTCCAGCCGGAATATTACCGCTTGGCTGGGTGGCGTTGTCGATTTTATATCGTTTGCCATGGAAATGTTAGCTAACGTGGTATCGAACAGAGGGGTGTTGCATCTGGTGTTAGCTGATAAGGTACGTGTGCGTAGTGAAAGGAGGGGGCTCACGGGAATATAAAGGGATCGGCTTGGGCTTAAGGGGCGATAGTCACATGGATCAAGCGTTCAGTCTACTTATGAGATTATGTTCTTGGATTGCATGCATAGATACACATATCCTGGCGTTGTAGTCTCACGTTGGCTAGGTACATGTATGTTTTCTCATCTCCTGCGTTCCGCGTACCCACGAGTTTGGTTGTTACCTTACTATGAGTTTCCAACAAACGCCACCCTTACCGAGGTCGATTAGGATCATACGCATCCCAAAACACAGGACACCTCGCGTCAACCACCTGAGGATCAACCAACGTGATCCCATCCCTCGTCCCCTGTCCGCCCAAATCGGCGAGCGTCGCCCCCGTGCTGCTATACTTCGCCCATCCTGGCCCAGCCGTCGGATTCTTCGCAAACGAAGCCCACGCCGTCTGCATCGCCCGACTGAGCTGCTGATTCGCCTTGGTCGACTGCGCCTGCGATCCAAACACAAAGTTCACGTCGGTGCCGTGACCGGCGAGCCGTCCGCCGGGAAGCGACGCGTTGAACACATACCGCCAAGTTGCTGTTATCCCAATCATCAGCCCAAGGTCTATTATATGTTTGTTTGAAGGAAACAGAAAACTCACGTATTCCAGCTGCCACCATCAAGTCACTATCATACGTCGTCGTGCATGCAAACTGGAAATCCGAATGCATGAGCAGCACGCCATCCGCAGCTGTGGCGATCTGCCAGCTCGAACCGGTTGCATACGCCTTCACCACCGCATCACGCGCGGTATCGTTGCGGGGATATATCATCTGCGCCCACTGCTGCAGCGACCGTGAGGCGACCGCGCTGGCCGGGAGTATATTGCCCTCGTCAAAGGTGCTCCCGATGAGCACCGGCACCTTGACGGTCCTCCCCGCCCGGCGAGCCGCGTCCGAGTCGCCCACGCTTGATTTACCCCCGTCATCGACGGGCGGGAAGAGGAGGTTGACGCTCTGCACGGCCGACTTGACCTGTGCTTTAGACTTGGACTGGACGCACGCCAGGGCATCCGCGGCGGAGCAGTTGAGTGCTCTCGCGAGTGTGAGGAAGGGAATCTCGTCGGCGCGGTTTCCCGTCCCCAGTCCCGTCACGTACGTCCCGACCCCCAACGCAACGCGGTTAAACGTGTGCAGCCCGCCGCTTTGGAGGATGGCCGCGTGGAAGGGCGGCTTGTCGAACGGCTCGCTGAGCAACTGAGAATCGACCGAGACGGCACCGGCGGACTCGCCAAAGATGGTGACGCGCGACTTGTCGCCGCCGAAGAGGGCGATGTTCTCCTGGATCCAGCGGAGGGCCATCTTCTGGTCGCGGAACCCGGCGTTGAGCTCATCTGAAGGAATGCCGGGCACGTTGCCGGGGAACCCGAAGACGCCAAGGCGGTATTGTGACGTTACGATGATTACGTCCTCGTTGGCGGCGAGGGAGGAACCGTCGAAGGTGGAGATGGAGCCGGATTGCAGGGCACCGCCGTGCCACCAGATCATGACGGCTTTTAGGTTTGTGGGTGTGGCGAGGGATTTGCTGATCTGGGGGGCGTAGACATTGAGGAAGAGGCAATCTTCGCTGTCGGAGCCGCCTTTAAATCGGTCAGTATACCCACGAGTGTAAAAAGGGGTTGCGTACCATTCTGGGCACACGCCGGTGGTTGGGTCACAGCGTTGATTGTCGTGTTCCCCTCTGCAACTGGCTGCGGCGCCCGGAACCGCTGGGGTGGTGCTGCAAACCGGATGCCGAGGAATTTGTCGACCGTAGCGGTTCCCGTAGCCGTCGTAACGCTGGTGGTCGTTCCCGCGTAGGTGGCATCACGAAGCCGTACCGTCGGTCCTGCGGCAGCTGCCGTGCATGCCAGTGACAGGATCGTCGTGAACTTCATCTTGACTCGAATAACTCCAGCAAGCCCCGGGTTCAACAACGGCGAGAATGCCAGACGGCATTGTGGGGTTAAGTGGAAGACTAAATACGCCCAGTTCAGTGGATCTAAAAGGCGATGACGCGGATGTGCTCGTCTCGTTTGCGCGCTTCCACAGAGAACCTTGGTGGGTGTCCGCGATTGGCTCGCCCATGCTGGCTCCCGGATGTTCGGGCTCACTCAGATTAACCGTCCCCGGGGATGATCGGTGCGGTCGGTGCGGATGCGCGAACAAATACCGGGTAAAGTGCCGTGGATGCATTTATGCAGGAACAATCGGGGATCGATTGGCGCGATTATGTTGAAGTCTAAGTGCTCGGGTATCTCGACCCGCCACTTACCGCCACTTATGTATTCTAGCTGGAAGGAGGTGAGGCATCAAATATCTAACATGTTGTGTTATTCGCTTTCCAAATTATGTCTTTCTGTTATGGGGCTTTGGCTTCAGGGGTAAAGCGGGGGACTAAAAAGGGGCAAGGTTTTCTTGGGAATAGGTCTACAGATCTAATTTTTGGGCGCAAGTCGATCACCTGCTATCAAAAGACTGGATACCTGATATCCAGATCCCTGAAAAGAAAACAGAAGACAGGATACATGATACAGGAAACATACAACATACAAGCATTTCCGTATGTCGACATCGGCCAATCAAGCGACCCCCTTTTTCGCTCGTGACAGGGGTCGCGGCGCTTACCGCGAGGCCTCGTAGCCGCCCATTCCAAATCGCCGACCCGAACTGTTGGGTCATTCTGAAACTTGAAACAACCCAACACCTCCGTCTCGGTCAACGACTTCCCATCGACTGTCATGTAAAGATACGACAGTCGCCTTGCATGATGCGCGCAACTTAGACCCGGATTCTTGGGTATCAGATCGGACATTTAAAATGTCTTGATGTCCCCTTCCGGATTGTAGTCCAACTTCCAATCCAAGAGTCATCTCCCGGTCGAGAGCTGACCGCCACAACATGCATCTCATCAACACCACCACCCTCAGTCTTGAGACATTCCACGACAATGAAATCCCGCCATACGCCATCCTCTCCCACACCTGGGGCGAAGACCACGAGGAGCTCAGCTATCAGGACCTTGCCGCCGGCAAAATCACCGACCCGCCGAATCTGGGCATGACAAAACTCCGCGGCACATGCAAACAGGCCCAAAAAGACGGCATAAAGTATGCCTGGATCGACAGCTGCTGCATTAACAAAGAAGACGGCATCGAGCTGTCTATCGCCATCAACTCCATGTTCCGCTGGTACCGCCGAGCCGTTGTCTGCTATGTCTATCTCGCGGACGTGCCGGCGACGGACAAGCCCAGGGACAAGAAGGGGTCTGCATTCCAGCAAAGCCGCTGGTTTGAACGAGGATGGACTCTGCAGGAACTGATTGCGCCCCGTCGGGTGTCGTTTTTCCACTCGGAGTGGGGTCTGCTCGGAACTAAAACTAATCTTAAGAATGTGTTGTCTTCGATCACCGGCGTGCCTCGGGAGTTTCTGCTTCATAAGAAGGATCTGTACAAGGGTAGCGTCGCCCAGCGCATGTCCTGGGCGGCTAAGAGGCAGACAAGGCTACCTGAGGATCTGGCGTATTGTCTGATGGGGATGTTCAATGTGTCGATGGACATGGTAAGTCGCCGTCTTACTTTTACTCATGTCTCTCCAGTGGCTAACTGGGTAGTAGCGGTATGGAGAGGGAGGACAGAAAGCTTTTATTCGTCTGCAAGAGTCCATATTCGAGCGGACGGGCGACGAGTCCATGCTAGCTTGGGGTCTTGACGCAAGGAGCACAGCTACAGCAGGCGGCGTCCTGGCAAGCATGCCTTCGGACTTCATATCGAGTGGGCATGTCGTCCCTGGCGATCGGACCACACTCATGTCGCCACCGCCAAGGATAGAGGAAGAAAATCTCTATATTCACGCACCGCTGCATATCCTACCAACCGACGAGATGTATGCGCTGCTCAATTGCCAGCCGGGCCGGTCTACCTCGGGTGAGCATCAGCAGCGGACGCGACGGTTGCTATTTTCATCTCTTCTTAGGAAGTCGGTAGCAAACCAGGTCATCGGGATCCCGCTAGCGCCCGTGGGATCTACGACCCAGCCAGATGTCCCAGTTCACTCGTATGTCCGCAAACCTGGGGTGCCGGCCAAGTACTTCCCCCGAAAGGTATACGATGAGGCATCGCAGCTGGAGCCGATTTCCATCAAGGTGTATTCCGTTTGGGATTCAATCGCGGGTGTCAAACCGCTCCCACACTATGGAAACTCACCGCTGTTGGAAAGAGGGAGCGCTGGAGCAACCGGTAACAAATAGTTCGGCTTATTATTTCCCAGACCTATGATTATTTCATAATCCATGCGTATTCCCTTAAAGCCTGATTTAAGCCTTGTCTTGAAGAACAGGGAGCAGGCCGGACCGGCAGCGAAGGGAGCCGAGTGTCTTCGAGAGATGATGTCTCACTCGCCGTCCCTCTCCCGACTTTGTCTCGGATCTCAACGGCCCTGTGAAGAACGCCATTGATCGGCTCCAGTCTGTAAGGGTTGAATGTCTCCCTTCCACGGGAGAGTATCGACAATTATTGCTTTCTCAAATACTTCAATTCTTCGTACTCCACCCTTTAACTCAGGGATTTACAGAGCTATATAGTCCGCTGTTCTCGCCACCGAAAACCAACCATTTACTTCATCGCATCCATCGAAAACATCTCAGCAACAACTTCTTGCCATCGACTGTTCATCTCGTCTGCATTTACATCCATACATCATACCCTCCATACATACCAAGCCAGCACACTACCACAGTGCAGTCATCGTTGCCAGCACACGAATAAACATGAGACTCGCAACGCTCTCAGCAAGCCTCCTAGCGGTGATTGCTGCCGGCGCACCAGGTGGTGGTCCGGGCTACGGCTTCGGCTTCCCCGTACCGGTCATTGGCGGTGGTAGTAGCAGCAGCTCCGGTACTGGCGGTGTTACCGGCGGTACGACCGGTGGAACATTCGGGGGTTCAGGTGGTGGTGGATCTGGAGGTAGCAGCAGCACGGGCGGATCAGGCGGATCGGGCGGGGGCTCCGGGTCTGGTTCAGGGAGTACTTCCGGGGGCTCTGCAGGAGGATCAACGGGAGGATCGACAACCCCGATTACTCTAACCTGTACTGGCTTGTACAGCAGTCTCCAATGCTGCGCGACCGACGTGCTCGGAGTAGCCGCGTTGGACTGTGAATCTCGTACGTATTTATTACCCCCTAGTCCTTCCACCGTGTATACTGACTTCTCGCCAGCGGCGGCTGATAGGACTTGTCCGTCCAACAAGGCCCCTACTTGCTGCGTCCTGCCCATTGTAAGTCAAACCGCTTGTTCTCCCTGGGCACGGAGTGCTGACGTCGCACACAGCTTGGACAAGCTCTCCTCTGCCAATCGTCTTAATATCTCCTCGTGTCCCCCCGGACGTATGGTGCGACGCGTATGATGTTGATGGGCTACATCCGAAACCGGGTTATATATGTAGTCCATCGGAGATAGCATGAAAGCGTATTACCAATCCAAATCTTGGTATCATCCCCTTGGAGTTTGATCTGTCGTTCCAGCCCCGATCCGCTATACCATAGAATGCTGGGTCGTAATTGCGGAGTAACTTGTCATTCGATTTCTGGTGAGGAGACAGCGCCATGTACCAATGAATGCGTGGCATTCGAGAAGTCGTGATGCAGAAAGCATTGGTCCTGCAGGATCCTTCCAAGCTTGGCTCGCCATTCGCCTTTTCCGGAGATAACGCGAGGCCGAGATCCCTCTTCGCAAAATCCTACGCCTGTATCAAACGTCATATCTAAGCTGTTTGTCGTGCCAACACCCTCATCTTTCACCACCAACCTCCCCTCCCCAAACCTCGATACACAAAAACAAAATGGCCGACCTCCCAGTCCCGCCGTGCTGCCTCAAAGCCTTCCAATGGGACGGCACCCCCACCGGAACCGAGGGGTACCTCCCCGGCTCGCCCAACAAGACCTACATAACCGGCACGAACCCCAACGTCGCCGTCTTCGTCATCCACGACCTCCTCGCCTGGACATTCCCCAACATCCGGCTGCTGGCCGACCACTACGCGCGCGAGATCGACGCGACCGTGTACGTGCCCGACTTCTTCGGCGGCGAGACGCTCCCCATCGACCTCGTGCTCGCCGCGCGCTGGGCCGAGCTCGACCTGCACGGCTTCATCGGCCGCAACTCGCGCGAGATCCGCGAGCCGGAGATCATCGGCTTCGCGCGCGCGCTGCGGGCTGCTAACTACGACAAGGTCGGCGCGATTGGGTTCTGCTACGGCGGCTGGGCTGTGCACCGGCTCGGCGCGCGCGAGTTTCTCGATCCCGACACGGGCAAGAGTTCGTTGGTGGACTGTGTGACGGCCGGACATCCGAGCTTGTTGACGAAGAAGGATATCGATGAGGTTGCGGTGCCGGTGCAGATTCTTGCGCCCGAGATCGATGCGGCGTATACCGACGAGTTCAAGTTGCACTCGTTTGTGACGATGCAGAAGAATGGGGTGCCGTTTAACTATGTGCACTTTCCTAAAGTTGAGCATGCGTGTTTTGTTAGAGGGGATTTGAATATTAAGGGGGAGAGGGAGGCGCTAGTTAGGGGGAAGAATGAGGCTGTTTCCTGGGCGAGGCTTTGGCTTCATGGGCCGGAGAAGAACTAGTATTTGAATCTTGAGGGTGAAGTGATGAAACTCTGTGTATGACGGGATGGCGAGGTCGGGAAAGACTGGCAGAGACGACTAGGGGGAGAGACATATGAGCTGGCAAGACTCAGAACTTCGCACCCTGCATCAGGGCTGTCCACTTTCATCTCTTTAACCAATTTCACAGCTTCGTAGTATTTATGGGAACTATCCGTAGCTCATGTCTCCTCCGGCCCCCTCTGATTCTCATGTTCGCGCATCAGCGACTCAATATCCCAGCAGCAGAGGTCATATTGATCAGAAAGAGCGAACAGACTGCGACTGCAAGATGAGAACCAAAAACGTATGGGACGCGTGCCGGATTCTTTGAAACAGAGTTTCAGTGGCGCCCCGAAAGCTATTCTATCGGCTTCCACCCCTTGCTGTTCGATGTCAAGAGGCTTGTCTAGGTTTATACTACTAACGTAGATCGTTAGAGCGTGATCCACATAAGCCAGAAGCTGACAGCTGGGAGATATTTTGCAATGTCTGCGAGAGTTGGACGGAAGGGCGGGACGAGACGACATTGGTTGACTGAGAAAGCGCTCAAATTGTTTCCCCTCCTGTCCGAGATGTGAAGATTGGATCTCAATGATCGTGATGAACGCATCATGAATGCACGTGACCCAGACAATGCCGAATCTGGTTCCGTTTTCGTTCACCTCGACCTGACGTGGGGTGAGACCGGGGCGATTGCCCGTCGCATTGGGGAGTGCTCGCATGCCGGTCGCTCGGTTGTCCGCTATCTCGCACACCGAAATATAAGCAAAGTCATTTCTCGGGTGTCCTTGCTTGGGTTGGCTTTCTTGCCTGACGGTGACCACTGTTTTACCGTCAGCGGAAAGCGCGAGTAGGCGTCTACTAGCGAGATCCCCGCGAACGATCGGAGGAGCGACATTATCGATTCGTCGACGGAAGGGTTTCATCGAGGATGTATTATCCATCTCATACTCTTCAAGGCCCTCTTTCGTGTCTGAATCATGAGTTCTAAAGATATGTAAAGTTCCACAGTTGATGTCCGGTGTCGCAACTTGTCTTCGGCCTCGAGTGACAACCCACGCGCTCGCAGACGGCTGCGGGTAGACTGAGATCGACGCATGTCTTGTCGCTTTCATCCAGTCCCAGACTTGGATCTCAGTTCTCAAGTTATGTGGAATTCCGATGACGATATAGTTGCTCTGTTTCCCCAGGAACGATATTTGGTCGACCGGCATGGTGGGGCCGCCCTGAAAGAAGCGATATAGTCGCTTTTCAATAGTTCCCACGCCAAAACCCTTCGTCTTGGGTGTCAATTCGACCAACGGAGTTGACCGATCGATATTCCAGACCGTCACATTCTCACCATGATTGTAAACGGCCAATCTTTGACAGGGGGAAATACTGATGGTCTTGAGTCGTGCTCCATGATTTACTGGAAAGCGTGTGAGGACCTTGGCTTCGCTACGTGTCGTCAACATCCTTTCCTGATCCTTGCCAAGAGTTGGGCTTGGTTTATTGAAAGAGGCGGGACGGAGTGGCGGCGATGGCGTTGGCGCTGGTCGCTGCTGAGAAGTAATTCCACGTTGAGTGGCCGATGACAGCCCCTCAACCACAACAGGATGCTGGCCTTGGGCACTTTGGAACGGAGGGCCCCTAAATTCGGCTGCCAGTGAGCTATTCCCGGTCGCGATAGCATCCTCACGGACGGATGCGGTATACATAGTCAGGCTTTCGAGGTAACGGCTCATGATATCCAGTCGTCCTTGGACGGTGTCCGAGTCGTCATAGTCACCCGATCCAGGTAACAGTTTCACGAGCTGGAGAAGCTCTTCCAGCCGCCCTCGGTTATCGTGAGAGTCGGCAAGGAGAGCCGTCGTGTCGACCTTTATGCTGCATGATATTGAACTGTTGCAGCGTGAGTGAGAGCACGGCCAGAGGAACCAGGTCATCGCGCAACTGCAGGTACACTCACAAGTCGATGGTCGTGAGACACAATTCCAAGGCCTTTCTATGACCTTCCAGAAGGGCCGCCTGATCCTCAATCTTTTTCTTCCCGGAGAGGGCCCAGTGGGCTGCGCGAGCACCGCTGCCGCCGAGATACCACGTCAAGATCTCATCAATCTCAGCGAGGACGCGGCGGCAGTTGTCTACAAGAGCGATGAGTTGAGCTTGCATTCTTTGCGGGACGCGTGCTTGGCCAATGTCTCCGCTCTGCTCAACGTCGCGAATGCTCTGGAGGACGTCATTAAGTTGCGAGATTTCCTGGCTGAGACAAGAAACGTCGGCTTGCCCGTGACTGAAATCACGGACAAAGTCTCGAACAACTTTTGCCGTCTGACCGGCGGCGGTGATGACAGCGATGCAGCTAGCCGCGATGGAAAGCGGGTCGGCCATGGTACCTTAGTGATGAGCGGTTGTGACGCGACCTAAGGCAGAGCGAATTGATGAACGGGCTGAGTTTGAAGAGTTTCGACGAGAGCCTGGCTGCCTACCTAGGTGGCTTGCTTGGTCATCAGCACCCACCAGGTTAACATTTTCTTGCCCCGCAGTTTCACAGCCACCACCGCAAGCCCCAGCAATTCTACCTAAGGGAGCACGGGTGGCGGTGACGGCTTTCGCTCACGAAGCATCTATAATTCTGTGATTGGCTGGGCAAACTGTGAGGCACGCCGAGTTGGGTCGGGAGGGCGGAGAAAAAGAAGCAACTGGAGGACCGGCTACCTAGCCCCCCTTCACATGAATCATGTTATGTTCTCATCATCGGCTCGTGCAGTCGTTAAGCATGGCTAGTTGAAGTCTCTTCCGAGCACCGTTTCTCTATTCTCGGTAACCACCAGTGCCTCATCATAGGTAGGTACCTTACGTAAGTTATTAAGGTACCCTTGATGCACTCCCACACCACCAAACAGGCTGATGCTATGCCGATAACCAATTTTCCGAAGCCCCTGACAACAAAAACTAGTGGTCCTGAGCACCGACGCCCTGGGGTAAGGGCATGAGACTTGTACGTTGGAGCGACAGCCTCCTCTACCGAAGTTCACCACCCGTGGTGGGCACCTGATGGCAAGCAAGTCAACGATACGAAATTCGCGGGGAGCCAAAAGAGGAGAAGCGATATGTTTATTCTGTGAAGGAGAGGTTGCGTAAGATACTGATTGGACCATGAAAACTTTTCTGTTGCGGTGCCTGTCTAATAAATCTCTGACCCTGAATCTCGTCGCCTGCATAATTGACACCGCTCAGTTCTTCACCGCAAACACATAAAAGTGGCCTTCGCCCGTAGCACCCTTGTATCCCGTCCCGGCAAACAGAAACTCATCCTGCACCGCCACGCCGCCGTAAAACGGACCGTCAAGCGGATACCGCATCACCTCGGCCCCCGTCTCCCTGTTCAACGCGAGTATCCCTCCCGGACCAGACGACACAGGCGGCACCCCAGCCGGCGGCGGGCCCGACCAACCGACCAACACCAAATCCCGCACCACGGTGGGCGGCACCTGCGTCATGGTGCCAGCCGGCGCCGCGATGCTCCAGACCACACGCCCGTTAGCCAGACCCGCCGCGCCGAACCCGCTTCCATTGGTCGATACATTCGAAGGCACCAGCGTCCAGGGCAGATTGGGGTAGTTGATGGCGCTGAAGTACACCCGCGCCTCGTCGACGGCAACACCCCACATCAGCCCGCCGCCGGCACCGCCGGGGCTCGTCACCGATGCCCACTCGATGGCGCCGGTGGCAGCGTCTAGGGAATACAAGTTCCCGTTCTTCTGGCCCACCGTCACCACGTCCTTCTTACCTCCAGTGCCGGGGACGAAGGCCGGGGCCATGCCGAAGTCCGCATCGGGGCCTGGCTCGTGCGGACACAGCGCCGGGTCTCGCGGGATCGAGCCCGGCACGCCGCACACCAGCGTCCAGGAATCGAGGGGCGATAGGCGTCGGACCCAGTTGGGTTTACCCGTGGTGATGTCGAGCGCCAGGACGGCTTCCTGCCATATCGTCGGCGGCACACATGCGTCGATCGACATGGGTGAATCGGTGCATGGCTCGAAGGCATCAGGAGCCGTGTAGACATTCCCGGTGGCGATGAAGACCTGGTGTCGCTGCGTGTCGATCGCTGGCTGGCTGCCCCAGACGCCAATGCCCGACCATTTGCCTTCCGTTCCGTTGGTCGGCGCGTCCGGCGGGATCATGGGCGTGTCCCAGTGCGTGATGAATTTCCCGGCGGAGCGGTCAAACGTAAGCGCGACAAAGTTTCCGATGAAGGAGCAGCAGGGATACTGGGTCTGGTTGTTGTTGAGCAGGTACGCCGCATTCTCCTCGCCGCTGGAGCAGCCGACGAAGAGGGTACCGTTGTACAATGTCGGGCTCATGGTGATGGTGGCCATGGGGTGCGAGTTGATTTGCCGCACCCCGAGGACCTTGCCCGACTTAAGATCCGCTGCGACAACCAGCGCCCACGCCTGTGTGCCGAAGTACACGATCTCATTCTTCTCGTCGATCTGGGGACTTGTTCTGGCGATTGGCACAGTAGTCGCAAGCTGGGCGGCGCTGAGAGCGCCGAAGTTATCGATGACGGCGCCGGTGACGTTGATCTGCCACTTTACCGAGCATGCTTTGTAGTCGAGCGCGACGAACGATCCGTTCCAGGTGCTGTAGTATGCGACGCCGTCGAGGATTGCCGGGGGCGCACTTACTCCCACCGGATACGTGATTTTGCAGTGCTCGCTGAGGGAGTGGATGCTGGACGACGAAACCTTGGCCGACGACACCCAGCGGTTGTTGAGATACGATCCTCCCCATCCAGTCCATCCGCCAGTGTACACCGCGAGCGAGCTGGCGGCCAGCCCTAGCAAAGTGTATGGTTTGACCATTGTGGAGTTTGTCGTTCTTGCTAGTCCTGCAAAACGCAGTCGCCGGACCGGGGATTACGTAGTAGATGTACTTTTGAGACATCTCTCACATTTAATCCCGATGCTCCCAAGCTACCTACATCACCCGCTGCAAGGTTCTAGTTCCAATGTAAGCAGAAACATGGTTACCATGGCTCGTATAGTCGCACTCCAATCACAAACGGCTGGACGACCTTGTGGGCACTTATAACCGATGCGTCGTCATAACAGAAAATGTAACGCTCGGCAGAGTTCCGACGGACCAGCCGCTTGCACTGGTGCCTGACGCGGTTATTTCCGCTTCATTTCGACCCGCTGCGGAGATGGCGGCAGGCATCTGTACCATTGCATTTGCGAAGAATAAGCACAAGGATATGTTTCTAAAATACATATAATAGACCGATCGTCGGCTATACTTGTATTCAGGGGAGAGTTGACAGACGGCCATAGCCCCCTTTGGTCTACCAGTACAGCAGATATAACTGCAAGCTGTGGCAAAGGATGTTGTAAAGCAATGAGTGAATGTTTAAGTGCCTAAGAACTGAATCTAAACCAACGCCTCTCCGGCTACATGCAATTGTACAATGATATGCTGGTAAACATCCAGAGCCGAGCCCCCGCTGCCTATAGTCCCTACAGCTGGGCCTCAGGCTCCTTACACAACCACATATACCCTTTACAACGCGCCTTCCTCAAACTCGCAAAGAACGCAGGCGAGATTGTCGTTGAGAGCTCCGGGAAAGTTGACGAATCTGCAATACACGGGAAGAATTAGTCTCGCATCCATCATAAGGCAAACCCCGACCTGAACCAGAACGGAGTTAACCAAGAAATACCACGTACCCATTCGTGCTGTCAATCTGGATCGTAGTCCCGGTGCAGGTGAAGCCGCCGTTTGAGGATCCGAGAGTACAGAGCAGATTCGGCGTGTCGATCCTGGCGGACGACGGGCAGCCGCCGAGGTCGGTGCAGACGGTGCCGGCCGGGACGACGAAGGGTCCGATGGCGAAGCCCTGCTCGTTCTTGATGGCGTCCGACGGGATCGTCACGGGGGCGCAGGCGCCGCCGGCGTTGATGTCGACGCACAGGGTCATTTGGCCGGTAACATCACGAGCCGCCTGGCAGGATTCTTGTTAGTGAAACCTGCTCCGCGATGTCGGTGGATTCTTGAAGCTTGACACATACCACATCAGGGGTGGGAATAGCATGGACACCGAAAACAGCGAGGGAGGAAAGGAAAGCACCGGCGAGAAAATGCATTTTGTTTTCTGATTCAGTTGATCAAGGACACTTGAACGAAAGAAAAAAGAAAAAAAGGGAAAAGGGAAAAAAAAATGGAAAGAAAAAGGAACTGTAGATGGTATGAGTTGAGGATGTGAGTGTTGATGCTAGAAAGGAGAAGAAGAATAGGCTGGTGGCATGCGATCTGCTTTTATACACGGGATGAGACATTGTTGCCACCAAGTATCCGTACCTGTACCTGCAGCGGACGACATGCATCCTAGCCCGGGCTGTGTCTAGGAACCTGTTTCTCCTGCAAGAACCACTCCAAGGTCATGAGGTCTAGCTTACACTGGACCCTACAAGCAGATAACTGACGTGAGAATACGTCCGTACATGACTAGCCGGCGGCGTGGAGACCACTCGGCACGAGGTAAGACGCCACAGAGTCCAGGGTAGTAATAAGAAGTCGGCTTGATGCACCGATCCATCGATGCGAGTACTACCTGGGTATAATACGGTGACCGAAATGGTGGTCGACGCCGAGACTCTCATATCCAAAGCCTCATTCGTCGCGCGCCGCCCAAAAAAGCATCGGCCTATGGTAACAAGGGGATCAGTAAGGTCATTTGTAAAAAGAAGGGCTGCGCCTTCCACCTCTTGCAATCTTTTCGCCCCCTCCAATCATCTGATAGCTCCTGGCCCCGTTACTGGCCTGAGCCCTCCTGCCCCTCGGGCTTCCTGATGATTGGTAACTGTTGCCCCATGTGTGTGCTCTGGTCATCATCAATGGTTAGCGTCTCTGGTCGACCCATACCTTGATTTACACATTACGGTACCTGACAAAGCCAAAATATTCTGCTCACAACCAGTATCGTCGAAATAGTCAATGACAGTGCCTGAAGACAACATACTTGTAAACGAGAATCACTAACTCCTTAACGTCTGAATATGATGGACTAGACACTCACCCAAAAAAAAAAAGCCACAGTGCAAATGCCGCAAAGATTTGTACTGTACAGAGTGGCTGCAGGTTGTCGGGCATTTCCTGACGACTGCAGCATTCCTGCCCAACTTCCGTCCAGACAACCGACCACATTAGAAATCGCAGTGTTTAAACCCCAAGTCTCTTGATCCCGCACCAGATTTCCCAGTAACTCTCATCACCTAGTCGCATCCTCCGATCCATTACCCAAAAGTTTGACCATGAGACTCATCCACGCAGACACGTTCGAGATGAAGGAGTTCATCGGCTCCGGAACCCCGCCCTACGCCATCCTGAGTCACACCTGGGGCGACGACGAAGTGTCCTTCCACGCGATGCAAAGCACCTGGGACAAGGCAGCGCAAGCGCCGTCGGAGCTCGCAACTCAGGAAGTCTGGGATAATGCGATGAAAACGAAGGGGTTCATGAAGATCGTGAACTCCTGCAAACAGGCCCGCCTGGATGGGATCGAGTGGGTGTGGGTCGACACCTGCTGCATCGACAAGACGTCGAGTGCTGAGCTGTCTGAGGCCATCAACTCGATGTGGGCTTGGTACCGCGACGCCTGGGTCTGCTATGCCTTCCTCGAGGACGTGCCGCCTCTTGCGCCGTTACTGGCCCCGGAGGAGTTTGCGAGTGCGCGCTGGTTCACGCGCGGCTGGTGTCTGCAGGAACTCATTGCCCCCAGCAAGCTCGAGTTTTACGCGTCCGACTGGACCGAGATGGGCACCAAGTCGAGCCTGAAACAGCAGTTGGAAGGGATCACGGGCATTCCAGCTGACGCCCTGGTGGGCCGCAAAGCTTTGTCTGACTACAATGTGGCCCAAAGGATGTCATGGGCTGCGGGCCGGAAGACAACTCGACTTGAAGATGAGGCCTATTGCCTCCTCGGTATCTTCGACATCAACATGCCCCTCCTATACGGAGAGGGGACACACGCCTTTTCCCGTCTCCAGGAGCAAATCCTCATGAAGACTGGCGACTATTCCATTCTGCTCTGGACAATCCCGCGCTTATGGGAGAAGGATAATGGCACGAGTACTGGTCTCTTCGGTGTCTTTGCGCGATCACCAATGCAGTTCGCCAACCCGCCCTACCCAATTGATTACCGCCGGATCCGACAGCGGACGTTCGATGTGGATGAATTTGAACCTCCGCAAATGACCGCGCGTGGGCTACGTGTTTATCTTCGCTCCCTCCTAGGTGAGGGCGAGAAGTATGAAGTGTTTTCAGGTTTCATGTCAGCTGACAACAGGTACATCTGTCTTCATCTATGGCCAAGCCCGAAGTCCCTTCCGCAGCATGGAGCCTACGTGAGGAGGATTAACCATCCTTCCCCTTACTATGAAGATGACGGCTTCCAACTCTCGAACGTTGTGCTAGTTGATGAGCTGGACTTCAATAACTTCAAACTCCGGGTTCTCTATCTCCCGACGGATTGGACCGGCCTGGTGCTTATGGCCAGGCCTCCCAAAATTGAGAACTTCGATATACGTATCTGCATCATTCGCCAGGGGGATATACAGATACAACCGGAATCTCTCGCGGGCGGGTTCCAGCTCAATTGGTTCAATTGGCTCAAGGAAGCTTTGGCTACACCATCTACTCTTCCGAGTCGAGGACCCACGTATAAAAACGTCGTCGCTTGGAAGACTTTTCGCATCATGGACTGTGAAGTCACAATCGCCGTCGAGAACCACTCTAATAGGGTGGGGATCGTTTCGCTCATCAGCGAGGCTCCTGGGACCTCCTTCAGCACGAACCCTGGACTGTTGCAAAGCATCGTCGACAGGGATATCCGCCGACTCCCCTCGGGCATCCTGTACCTGGCTGTTAAGAGCCGCCCTGAAAATCACACACAATCCGATTACGATCCTCGGAAGAACCGTTTCCCGTCGAAGGCAAGCTATGATTTACACATCAGGTTGCTCGCCCACCCTGAGGGCCAGGCCGGTGACTCTCCACCTCCCCTATAAACCTTGTCGGACAACCCAAAGACGTCTCAAAGTCCATGTCCTAAATAATGCGAATATATACACTCTCCCCGGCGATACCATTACAGAGTTCGCGACACAGCATCACCCAACCCACCAACTGGTACACCGGTTTTGATTTCTCACAAACAGTCTCCCGGACGGCAAACCCCAGAGCCATATCTTCCAGAGAGCGCTCCTTGGGCAGATCTCCTGCGAGACAAAAGATCTTGTCGCCAGGCTCAAGACCACGTCCGGCCCCCATCCCCACCTCCGGACCTCCCTCCCCGGTGTAGTAAAACTCAAAGAGGGACCGCTTCTCCAAAATCCTCAGAGCGTGTTCCGGACGCCATGACAACGACACAAACCAGGGGAACTCGGCATCTTCGGGCCTACCAAAGTCGCCCTCTCTCCACTCTCTCCCAAGGCCGGTCGCGGTTAGGAACGTAATGGCGGCTTCATATCTTTTGATGAGCAAGCTATCGGGTTCTGTGAACAGGTTATTGAGCAGAGGGGGACCCAGGCCAAAAATCCAGTTATAAGTCTGACTGGGGACGTGTTGCGTCTTCCAGATGAACTCCACCGTTGGCGGCTTGACGAGCGGTGTTTCGGGGCTGCCGACGAAGCCTACTTGGCCGATCCAGCGGGCGTGGACGGAGAGGGCGCCAGAGTGACCAGAGTCATCGACACTCTCCACCTCATCGAGTGTGTACTCGCACTCCTGCTGGAACCGCTCACCCCGGAGCGGAAATCCAATCCCAGAGTTACTGAGCTGATGCCAGTCGGGACACCACGACGGCAGCCCCGGCGACCTAACAGCCTCACCCGCCCGATCCATCTCCGCCGAAAGCCCGGCAAGATGCAACACCGCCCAGACCGATCTCGTCGTCAACACCCTTCGTGTCAGATCCTCAAAGACATCCGGCAGCGGACGCTGATAATCCACCTGCACCTGCCCCAGCACATCGGGATACACAGCAATCAAGCCAAAGATGAGATCGTGCGGCACCGAGGCCTTCTTGCTCAGCAGCTCGAACGCGAACTCCGCCCTGTCCGTGGACCCTTCGACTCTCTTCCGGCCGCGACGGCGGGGCATGTGCATCTCGTTGTCGTACCGGTCCGGGATGATAGCCGTGTACACGCTCAGCGGTGCCGGGCGCACGTTCTTGTTGTACACAATCGCCTTCTTGGCCAGTCTGACCTCCTGCACCGTCCAGATGCGCGACCAATACCGATGGCCGTGTATCGCCTCCTTCGCTTTTTCCTTCGCCCTGCCCCGGATGAGACACAGCGTGCGGGCGGCGTAGTAACCCCAGACCGCCGGACCTGCTTATCCAGTTAGCAACTAACTTATTTTGTCCCCAAAGAGATGTCCGGTAAGAACTGAGAAGAACAATTCTCACCGGGCGTCAACAAATGCCGCCACCACTTCTCGTCGTCCTCAATCTTTTCCCTCCCCGCCGCCGCCACACGCTTGTCAACCCAGGCCTCCCACCAGCCGCCCCAGATCACGCGGGCCAGCGGCGCCGCGCTAAACGCCAGATCGCCGAGCCAGATGGCCACGTGTTCCGCGGAACGGTAGATATCCGCCATCATGGCGACCTGCTCGCCCTTCTCCGGGAGCGAGGCCTGGTTGATGCAGATCGCGTCGACCCAGAGATATACGGGGTGCAGGGTCCGGCGGAGGGCGCGCATCGCCGCGGCCGCGTTGGCGGTGACGTGTAGGAGTTTGTCATCGCACCAGACTTTCTGGTCGGGGGTTTGGCCGTCCCAGGTGTAGGAGAGGGCGATGTAGGAAGGGGGATTGGCGTCGATGGGGGTGGAGAGGAGAGTGAATTTGAGGGGGAGGAAGGGGAGGGGGGAGGGGTGGAGGTGGATGAGGCGGAAGAATCGGGGCTGGAGGGGGGTGTATTCGTAGGGGGGCTTCATTGTGATTGTTTTCTTGTCTGGAGGTGGCGGCGGGGGGTTAGGTATATGTTGGGCTCCGGGGGATGTTGAGAAAACGGGCACGCGCCGAGCCGAGCTGAAAGAGGTGGGATTTTGATCGGGGCCGCTAGGTCCGAGACTAGGCCGCGTTTGGTCATCCGAGGACCCGCGCTGAAGCTGATGAATCTGCCTTCTGCCTTCAGCTTGGCTGGCAAGGCTATGTGGGTTGGAGCAGCTATCATAAAACAGCATCGTTTGAGCGCTTATTCTGGAGTACGGGGTAAAGCTATCTCAAAAGCTGCCCAAATGGCTTGAAAGGCCCGTTTCTTCCTAAAGCTACCCGATGTTGGAGTAGATCTTCACAGCTGTCTCAACTGGTTTGATCCCTACTTCACCATGAAGTGTGAGAGCGCAGTAATTGCATGATCTTCTCGGGGTCATTTGCTTCTGCATCGCAGAGCAGTGAGGTAACTGACACACGGGTTTTCGAACTGTCCTTCGAAAATGCGTGTCCATAAGGTGACGAGGTGCTTTGATGGCCAAAAGACGAGCGTTAAAATATCCTCTTTGAGGAATTTTTGTATTATTGCACAGTCGCATACCTATGTTGCTGTGCGTGCGAAACCTAATAAGTGGTTGTGGCGTAATGGAGGAATGTAAAATCGTTCATGGGTTGTCGTCGACCGGTCAATATTAACGTTTGCATATCTCGAAAGATTGGAAGTGTGTTCTGGGTGCCACTAGGGTCGGCGTTATGCCACTGTCCATAATGGAGAAGCTGCTCGTAACGAAGTCCGTGACGGACTGATGGATGAACTGAAGAAGATGGCCACTGAAAGCTCTGCGGGTCTCTCGCGGCTGCTAACGAAACGAGGAGCTTGCGTATGGCCCAGTTCCACGAGACCCCGCCTGGGTGTCTAATTTACTTGGTCACTTCAGGCAGGATAGAAACCGGTCCATGGTCTGTCCCAAGACGTTCAGCGGGAAGACGCCAACTGACGATGGAAGTCACGTCTACACCGGTCGTTGGCCGCTCCACTGTGTCACAGCTGGACGATGGTCAGCGAAAATCGTCGAATCGGGGATGAGGCAAGCTGAGCGTCGCCGACCATTTTCCCGTCCGAGGCATAGTTGCCTGAGGTGTCCCTCCCTGGCAGTGTCCCATAGCCAATCGTTCACGCCACATCTGTAGGTATCTGAGTCTCTTATGGAGATGTTCTCGCGGCATGGTCCCATTGGTCAGCCCTTGCCTGCCGCGGCTGCTGGACTGGTTCAGAAAACATGTCTCTCGGGACGCCAAGCTACTTGGTGATAGCCGCGGCTTCCTACCTACGTAACTCTCCCTTGACTCCGTCATGGATCATCCTGATTGTGGATGCCTAAGAACCTACAGGACTAGGAGTCTCCACCCCAGCCGTGTTTCTTCTTTTCGAGATTGGCTCCTCGCCCTCCCTACTCGTTTTTCATTGGCAGTCTAAGCCGTTCACCCGCAGGATCTTGGAACTACGATTGTAGCAAACATTGCTAGCAAACATGTCCTCGGTCCCACACCACTTCTCAGCAGACCCGCCGGGCGGTCCGGAATTGGTATTGTCGGCGATAGACCCCTAGTCGGCGACCTGTTTATGTCCCGTTGAAAGTTTCGTTTCGTCCCGCCTATGGTTTTCTTTTCCGCTTTAGGTTATTATTAAGTAGGATCGGTTTGCACACGGTTCTCTGCCGTCAGACAGTCGAATGCTGTCATGTGGGGGTAATAGATTTGCAGCTGTATTGATACTTATTGATGGGTGCTACCGCCTGGAGGGGAGCTCGTTATGTTCACATGGAGCGCTACCTGAAGCTTCTTACTATCGTGGTCAAGAAACTCGGAGAGTACTTGGTTCTATGCATCACAGGGGTTACCGTTTCCCGACTACACTCTTGGCTCCTTGATCCAGTTGTTTAGTTCAAAAAACGTGGGAGGAGACAGAAAACCCCGGTGAAGCTCGGTGACTCTGCACATACGCCTCCAGCCAGCGGTTTTGTCCCCAGCAGCATCACCATTTTGTTTTCGTCCTAATGTGGAAAGATTGCCAAACGAGCCAGTCCAGGCTATAACTCGAAACGGCATCAACCCAAGGGACACCCCTATATGCACCTGGGTGAAAGTCGCCAGGTCCAGGTCCAGGTCCTGACTATGTTCGATGGTTGGTTTCACGTAACTTCTGTATAACAGCGGTGCCACTAGAAGCCCTCGGAAAAGAGGGATGCTTTTCCCGGATACGAGGCGGGATGTGGGAGGACTCACGACGTCAAGGTGGAGGATGGGTATCCTAGAAAGGTGCCAAACACACCGCCTCCTGGCAGTCTTGGCCACAGAGCTAGCGTCTGTGAAGCTTTATTGCTGCGAAAGAAAAACCTATGGAATTCACCGAAGCCCCATCCATTGGCGTGCATTCCCAACGTGCCCACTCCGCAAAATCGACACAGTCATAATGCAAACATGTACACTCGCGAATAAGAGCTTACAACACTGATGAGAATACTGCAGTCTCCGCCAATGGTACAGGATCTGGAAGTCTTCTGATCCTTCACCCCATGCGGATCCCAGCAAGCCCCGTTCTCGGACCAACCAGTTGCAAGCACTTACAAGCTACTACCTGTAAGGATGGCGATTATGGAAGATAACGTCCACCCTCGTCCCGCGTCTTTGTCGAACTAACTTCAAACTGGGTTGTTTGTTTCGCAAAGCTAGGTCTAGAACACGGATGAAATGCCTTCGGTCTCCCTATCCGCTGACCGGAGGCAGTGGCACTATCACCGGTGGAGGCAACCTTGTTGGCAAGCGAACCTGGTAGGTAGCCCGGCTTGAACACCTCCGGCTTGAGCTTATAATGTAGGGTTTCCGGGGCCCCCTGAGTGTTGGTGTCCCCCCAGAAACACCGAGACTTATACGCCTGCCTCACGACTCACGAGCCCTAACAAAAAATCACAAACAATGGCAGGAGTACTGGTCAAGGTGCCAGACCTGCTCCGGGCCTGGCCCTGGCAGCGCCACCTCGGCGAGCACTACGACGAAGTCAAGGCGCAGAGCGTCGAGTGGTTTGTCGGCTTCGGAGCCTTTGACGCCAAGTCCCAGGACGCCTTCGATCGGTGCGAGTTTGGTAGGCTTTCCTTCCTTCTATGCCACAGCATGACTAACAGTAGATACCCCCCTAGCAAAACTCGCGATGCTCTCATACCGCTTTGGTGATCTCGGTACGACGTTCTTCATCCGCACCACTCTCTCAGACTAACCGCAGCAAACCAGCCCGCTGTCGAACCGGCGCAGATCTGATAATGTTGTTCTACGCCTTTGACGAGTACACCAATGTCGCGGACGAGGTCGTCACCCGCGAGCTAGCCGATATGGTCATGGATGGCCTGCGGAACCCGGACAAACCACGGCCGGCGGACGAATGTCTCCTTGGGGAGATGGCACGACAGTGAGTTGCTTCGCAAGAAATAACATCAAGACACAGTCTAAACATCAAACAGGTTCTGGTCCACCGGTCGTGAATACTCGTCCGCCATGGCAGAGCGCCACCTCCTCGAGACGATGCAACTCTACGTCGACGCCGTGGTCCAGCAGTCAGCGGACTGGGCAACGGACCGCCTCCGGACCATCGACGACTACCTCGCCGTCCGCCGACATACCAGCGGGTGCTTGCCGTCCTTCGCCCTCGCCGAGATGGAGTTGGACGTGCCGGAGGATGTCTACCGCCACCCGCTGCTGGAGCGGATGCGTGATTGTGGCGCGTATCTCATCATCGCTTCCAACGTACGCTTCATACTACTACCCCCTACAGGGACGGAGTGTAGTTAACCAAGGACAGGATCTCTACTCATACCCGGTTGAGCGTGCCCGCGGCCATGCGCTGCATAACCTCGTCACCACCGTCATGTATCAGCTCGACCTGGCCCCGCAGGCGGCCGTTGACTGGATCGGGAACTGGTCCGATGGCATCGCCGCCGAATTCCTAGAATGTCGGGCGAATCTGCCGTCCTGGGGGCCTGAGATTGACGAGCAGATCCATCGGTATGTGGATGGGATCGCGAGCTGGGTGCGCGGCGCCGACGACTGGAGTTTCGAGTCGCAGCGATACTTTGGCGTGGCGGGGGAGGAGGTGCGGCGGACTAGGGAGATTTATATGCTCCCGAGAGTCGAGAGAGATGGAGCTGGGTCGGCCGCGCTCAGGGAGGGTGTGGTTGATGCCGAGAGGCTCGCTGTTGCTGCGATGCAGATCCGGCGGGACCTGGCGCTTGGGACGAGTCCTGAGTGATGACCTTTCTCGTTCCTCTCCGTCGTTATCCTCTTGTTTTCTTTTCCTTTTTTTCTTTTCCTTTTTTTCTTTTCTTTTATGCGACCGCCATCGTCCCCTCATTCAGTTTGTTTCACGATTAGCTGCGTCTTCTTCAGCCGTCGATAAGGGCGAAAGCTTGTTGGGGGGAGACGCTATGAGTCTGGTATTTACGATCTTGCCACGGGCACTAAATCATCCCCCCCGAGGACTTGAGGTGGCCAGGGTTTCGCGTAGATCTCTTTTGGTTCTTAGTATGACGCTAGAACATGTGTCTTGTTGGATGTCGTATCGAAATGCTACCTCCTTGGATTCTTGCACAGGAAGAGGAAATGATTTAGAAAATGCGAAATAGGGGTAGTCCGAGTGAGCCCGTAGTCTCGTGCCGATCCCGAGCTCGCCGGTATGCGGCTTATATTGTTTCCAAGTCCACTCGGATATCGGCAAGTG
The DNA here is from genome assembly GCA_030411725.1 of Echria macrotheca. NCBI lineage: Eukaryota > Fungi > Ascomycota > Sordariomycetes > Sordariales > Schizotheciaceae > Echria > Echria macrotheca. The sequence continues at coordinate 1,226,800 of MU839831.1, read as the reverse complement.
ACTTAACGCCGTGGTTGTATTTTCCCGTAAATAGCGGTGAGATCTACGGGGCTATATCTTATTCCGTTAATCATTAGGACTTCCTCCAAGACGGATACCTTGGCTTCGTCGGGCTTTCTACGTACAGCACGCTTCGTAGGTTGTGAGACTCGACACATGTGCATAAAGTACTCCAAAGTAGGTATGTAGAAAAAAAATCTGCATCCCCACCAGAAAAAAGAAAACAGGGTGAACAGCTACCAGGTGAGACCCAGGACAGTCAGCAAAGCTCCCATTCGTCGCCTCCTGTACCCGCCATATATACAAGAAGGGGCCTCGGAGCTGTCTGAGCCCTTCTCGAGTGGAAGGGGGTTTCCTCCTCGTCCACGCTATCGTCGTCACTATCCACCACCATTGGGTCGGGCTCCCACCGGACGCCGATGCGACCGCAGACTAGGTCGCGAAACGTCCAGAGGTAGCGCGTCGCCGAGAGCAAGAGCCGCCCCTCGACAACAGCGAGATATTTCTTGCCGTCCTTCATGACCGCGGCTGACGTGGTCGTCTCGGTGATGACGCTCACCATCACCTCATCGTCGCGGATCATGGCTTGCACCGCCCCCGAGGTAGGCACGGCCAGCTCGACGCAGAACTTGGTGCGGCGGTCCTCCGAGGTATGTATGTGGTCGTCGTGGACGAACCAGTAAAAGCTGGGCTGGCGATGATTGCGAACAAAAAAATGCATTGCCGCTAAGCCAGTCGGGGCCTACGACGGGGTTCGTGATGAGCGGAAAGGCTCGACCGCCGGCTAGACCATCGTTCAGCAAGACGGTGCTGATGACGTTCCGAAATCCTTCTACCAGTCCCAACGATTGTACTAGGTGGATCTGATCCCATCCTGTACCCAGGTTCTCGATTGTTAGATCAATCGCGACGCGTCGGAAGGGACTGAATTTGATTACCTCTCGAGCTATGGCCCCAGAACTGTGCCGAGGACCGGACCAGCCCTACAATCTGAGGAATGCCCTGGAGCGCACGGTAGAACTCGTCAGCATCGTACCGGGAAGGGAAACAGAGCATCAAGCGACCCCAGTTCGTCGCTTGGACTTTATCGGCGGGGAGATACTTGACAAAGACGTAATAGAGTCCCGACATGGCGTTTTGGCGGAATGAACTCAGATAGCAATCTTTGCGGAGCTTTCAACTGGAGGAGCGAGGCGAGTGAAGGGGAGGAAATCTGCGCACCGAAAGGGGTTTCTAGCTAGCAACAGCTTTCTAACGGTGAAAATGAATAAAACAAATTCCCCGCGATTGCCGAGGTCGAAAATGGGCTTGTGGCCTAATCCTGAGCGTGCGGCGTGGAATGGGTTTCATGCGGAACATCGGGGAAGATGTGAGTGGTTGAAAGCGTCAATGTTTTCGTCCGGCTCTTGCCGCAGGGTCCTTGCAGCACAGTTTAGGTATCTAGGTACCTAGGTAGGTAGGTAACTTGTATATTTGTGTGCAAGTGATATCGTCGCGGCAGCCGCGGGACGGCATGAGGGATTGAAGTTGAAATTGGCGGCGGTTAGCACGTGCCATGTGCCTTCAGCCCAACTTGTGCCCAAACCGCGCAGCCTGAAGCTTTCCGCGGTAATCACCTTGGCCGTTGTGGTTCGTGTGGGTATGACTAATGAGACCCTCGATTCTCTCTTTCCATCACACCTCTACGATCCTTCATTGGCAAGTCGCGCTCCCCAACGGCATCTCTTTATCCTCCACATATCACCGTTTTACTGGCGAGATCATCGAGCCCTGGTATTCTTGCCAACGTAGAGACATGGCTTCTCGAGTGCAAAGGGCCGACGACGCCACGGGCGCTTTCCGAACTCGGAGGCAACGCAGAGAGTTCGAAGACACCCTCCCGGACGACTCTCGACCAAGGCCGAAGACGGGTGCGAAAGTACTTCGTGGCCCTCGCAAAGACGACAAAGCCATTAGGTCTCGAAGGAGTGACGAGGCCACGGGGGCTTTCTGGACCCGGAGGCAGCGCAGGGAGTTTCAAGACACGCTTCCAGACGACTCTCGACCAAGGCGCAAGATCAACGCGAAGCTGCCTTCTCGCACTCGCAAAGACGACAATCTCACTGGGCCTCGTTACCGATACTCCCCCTTGCTTGGTGACACCATCCGCTTGCTCCAGCTGCTGCCCAATAGCGACGACAAGGCCGAGATAGGCTGCCAGCTCGTGGACCACCGGCTCTCAGGCACGGACGAGGGCGCGCACCCGTATGAAGCGCTGTCCTACGTCTGGGGCTCACAGGGTCCTCTCCAGACCATGTGGGTGGGCGCGGGGAGGGAGCCCTTGCGGGTGACGAAGAACCTTGACGCAGCTCTGCGGCGCCTCCGCCACGGCTCGCTTATTCGTACCCTGTGGGTTGATTCCGTTTGCATCAACCAAGAAGATGCCGAAGAAAAGTGCCGGCAGATCCGCCTCATGGCCAAGATCTACGCGCATGCGCGCTGTGTCGTCGTCTGGCTCGAGGAGGCCGTCGACGGGAGACACGCAACCGAGACGACCGACAGCGGCTGGGCGCTCGATAAGCTGCTATGGCACGCAGCGGCGAATATCAGCGGGGACGGCGGTGCGGCCAGGTCTACCCCTTCAGGCCTCCTCCAGCTGCCCGGGCTATCCGGACGTAAGCCTCAAGTTCTCAGTAGCGCTGGCGCTCTAGACGCCACCTCGAGCGGTTCAGGGTCGGATTTGCGGCGGGCTGTTCGTCTACTCTTGGAGAGGTCTTGGTTCCATCGCATCTGGGTAGGTAAGAGCACCTAAGGCAAAACACCCCCTCTCGACCGAGGCGAGCAAAGCGTGATGTTCAAAATACGAACTGACTGGCCATATCCGGTTCCAGGTGCTCCAAGAAGTCGCGGCAGCTCGGCACGTCATTGTGACGTCTCGCTCGACCGAGATCGACGGCTATGCATTCTGTCTGGGTCTAGAGGCGGCACTCAGGTCTGCTAGTTTGCGAGGCACATGGCTAGAGACGGACTTGGAGAATATGGCTCGCTCGGCTGTATATCTCATCGGCGCCTCGGTCGTGCGGGACCGGCGGGTGAAAAGCCGCAGCGATCGCTTCTCGCTAGACGTGTGCTCCCTAGCCGAGCTGCTAGACCTCTACCACGACCGCAGCGCTACCGACCAGCGAGACAAGGTGTTTGCCCTGCTCGGCATGAGCTCCGACGACAAGATCCCCGACAGCCTGCTGCCGCAAACCGATGTCACCTGGCGAGAGCTGTTTTCACGTCTTGTCCGCTCTCTTGTTGGCCAAGAAGCCAATGTGCAGACTTGGGACACCGAGGAGCTCGCCGTCGCGAACACCAGAGGTCGGATTCTCGGCCTGGTATCAGAGCTGGGTCCCAAGACGGCGGCCGTCCACGCGTTGCCAAACTCCATCCAGGGCACCGATGTCGTCTGCTTGTTCTGCGGGGCATCAGTGCCAGCAGTCGTACGTCCGTACCGAGACTACTGGGCTGTTGTGGCACTGGGAGGCGTCAGCCTTCAAGATGGCGCCTCCGCGCTGCGACAAAACCCTGCCCGCAATGTTCTGCTCGTCTGGGATTGGGAGCAACGACCTGGGGGTGGGGGCGTCGGAAACCACGTCAACAAGTTTCAAGGTTTTGTCCATGGCCGGCTTGATAAGCACCCAGGGGTCCAACTTTTGCAAAGCAGCCCGGGTGCCGCGAGCAGGCTGATGGACATGGCATTAGTCCGGGCCGACCTAGACCAGGAGGAACACGCCTATGAAGATTTTCGGGATGCGGCACGTCGCCTCCCGCGCGAGCTGAACGGCGGTTTGCTCAACCGCGTGCTGAGTGTGGCAAAAAGCCTGGCACAGCGGTGTATATCACCGCTCGGTGATCGCTTCCAGGTCATGATCGATATATTTGACCGTAGAGGCGGCTTCGCTCATCCTGGCGCTGACCAACTGCTTCGGGCTGCGCAGTCTAGCGTGGGTGCAACCGAATTGCTTTTCCGTTCGTGGTCCCCGGAGGGGAACGTCGTCACCGACGCCGTGCTTGAGGCCACGGCCAGGCTGGAACAGAGAGGGGTCCTCGAGTTGATGAGACTGCTTCTCAAGAAACGCGCCAATTCCTCCGGCAAAGATACTACTCCTCTCACGATTGTGAGCGCTGTGCTCTTGGCAGCAGCCAGAAATAAGAGATACGGCGACTCCTTATTGCTCTCGATCCTCAACCACTACGACGCGCACGTCGAGATTACCTCTGAGACGATCGAGGCCATGGTAGTCGAGGCCACTGAGCAAACCATGAAGCAGCTCCTCGACCGCTTTGGCAGACAAGTCCAGATCAAGGCGGCAGCACTCGAGGCAGCGGCCAGCAGGGCTACACCAGGCATGATGAAACTGCTGCTCGACCACCTGAAGCCAAGATTTGGAATCACCGAGCGGGTGCTCCAAGCAGTCGCCAGAAATCAAAACCACGGCAGCGACCTGATGAGGTTGCTACTTGCCCAGTGTCCTCACGAGGTGAACGTGACCGAGGGAGTAGTCGAGACGGCGGCGGCAGAGGGCCGAAGCGGCCTGATGGACTTCCTCCTCAAGAAATTCCCAGACCAGGTCAGGGCAACCGAGCAGGTGGTCACGGCCGCGGCCGGAAACAAGATGGACGGCTGCGCTATGATGGGGCTGCTGCTCACCAGCCGCGGCCTACCTGTCGCGATCACCGCCCGGGTGGTGAAGGCAGCCGTTAGCAACGGCTACTCGATGATGGAGCTGCTCTTCCACATTCGAGACACCCAGATTGACATTACCGAGGACGAGGACATCATCACCTTGGCTGCTAGCCACGAAATCGATGGGCCGAAGCTGATGGAATTGATGTTCAAGCGGCGTGGCACCACATTCGAGGTCACCGAGAAGGCGCTTCAGGCAGCAGCCAGAAACAAGGGCCGCGGCGTGTCATTGATGCGGCTTCTCCTCGACGAGCGCGGCAGCGCATTGCCCATGACCGACAATGTGGTCGCGGCGGCTGTCGCAAACGAGATAGGCGGCCACGAGCTGCTAGACTTGTTCTTCAGCCGCCGAGTCCAAGTGAGAATGACAGAAAGTGTAATGATTGCGGCAGCCGGAAACGAAGCACACGGGTATCAGCTGATGGTGTCGCTGTTCCGCAACTGTGCCTTCCAGGAGGCGGTAACCCCGGGGGTGTGGAAGGCAGCGGCTGGGAATAAAAGATGGGCTAAGGAGTTGAAGAGCTTGTTCGATCAGAAAAAACAGAAAAAAGGGGATTCTGGCCAAGAGCCAGAACACTAGGTAAGGTACACTTGCGAAATCTCCAGAATGGACTAGAATAACAAGATTTACGGGTAATATTGTGCCAGGGACCTTCCAGTGGTTGCCACAGGGTTAAGGCTTATAGTGGCGTTAATCGGTTTAAAGGAGGCCTTCGGCCTCCCCTGTTGGATTTCTAGGCTAGATAGGCATCAACTTTTGTCCTTTCTCACCACCTACTATTGCTTCGCGCTGTAAACCACGCCCTTCACAACCCCCCCGAGGACTTGAGCTGGCTAGGATTTCGTATAGATCTCGTTTAATTCTTAATTTAACGTTAGAACATAATTACCTAATATACCAAATATCTTATTAAATATCGTATCCAAATATTAATTCCTCGGATTTTTATATAGGAAGATGGAATGATATAGCTAATACGGAACGGGGCCCGGGGGTAGTCCGAGCCAGCCCATAGTCTCGTGCCCGATCCCGAGCCGGCCGGTGTGCAGCTTGCATTGTTTCCGAACCCACTCGGACATCGGCAAGTGACTCAACGCCGTGGTTGCATTTCCCGTAAATAGCGCATTAGCGGCAGGCCTTCCCCGCTCGGCATAAATAGGGGCATCTGTAACTCAACCTACATCGAACCTGATCACCCTAGCTGGGTAGGTAGGAAGATAGCAACAGCGTCAATACAGCTACTCGGACACCATTCCCTCACCATTCCCTCACCAACAACAGTAAGCCACTCCATCACCATGGCCGACCAAGAAATCGAATCCGCCATCCAATCCGCCATCGCGGCAAACAAAATCAACGGCGCCGTCATCTGCGCCACCAACACAACCGACACCTTCACTTACACCCGCGCCCTCGGCACCCACACCCTCCTCTCGGGTGAAACCAAACCGCTTCGCACAGATGACATCCTCTTCCTCGCCTCGGCGACAAAGCTCATCGCCACCATCGCAGCCCTCCAATGCGTCGAGGACGGCCTCTTGTCTCTCGACGCGGACACGTCCAAAATCATACCCGAGCTCGCAGCCCAACAAGTCCTCGCCGGTTTTGCGGCGGATGAAACACCCCAGCTGGAACCGCAGGCCCGGCCTATCACGCTGCGCATGTTGTTGACGCACACTTCCGGCGTGGCGTATGACTTCCTCGTCCCGAAACTGATGAGATATAGAAAAGAGACCGGGCAGGTGCCCCCGCCCGCTGGTCGGCGGCGGGTCGAGGCCGCGTTTGCGTATCCGCTTGCTTTCCAGCCGGGGACTGGGTGGATGTACGGGCCTGGTTTGGACTGGGCTGGGCGGATTGTCGAGCGTGTTACCGGTCGGACGCTGGGGGAGCGTGTGAGGGTTAGGATATGCAGGCCGTTGGGGATTCCGGAGGGGGATGCGCAGTTTTATCCGGTTACGGGGTGTGATGAGCGGGTTGTTGATCTGAACCCGGGAGACCCCAAGGGGCTGGGGTTGGGGGTTGTGAATGGGGCGGATATGAACTCGAGGAGCGAGGGGGACTTTGGCGGGCATGGGCTGTTTATGACGGGGGAGGGGTACTTGAAGGTGTTGGGGTCGCTGCTGAGGAATGATGGGAGGCTTTTGGGGAGGGAGATGGTGACGGAGATGTTCCGGAACCAGATCAACGGTGAGATGGAGGAGGGGTTTCGGGATGCGATGGCCGGGCCTATTGGGCCGTTTTTCAGCGTGGGGGTGGATGTTGAGACGAAGACGGGCTATGGGCTCGGTGGGTTGTTGACGATGGAGGATGTTGAGGGGTGGTATGGGCAGGGGACGTTGACCTGGGGTGGTGGCGCGACGTTTGCGTGGTTTGTTGATCCCAAGACGGGGCTGTGCGGTCTCGCCGCTATTCATCTGTCCTTGCCGGCGGACGATGGTCTTGTGGCGGACTTGAAGCAGAGTTTCCGGCACGACATCTTTCGCAAGTACGCGTCGTGGAAGCAGAGTGGGAGCAGCTGAGGGGGAAATGTTAGATGACAGCATAACCACCTACCCGTCTTGCCGTAGGTTAAAGGGGAGCACACCGCTAAGGTCCCCTGATCATGAACACTTTTGGTGGAGGATACCAAATGTATACCATATCTCAGATTGGCATTGCTATGTACGCATATATGTCCTTATATATACAGGGAAAAGATAAGTCCTTGATGAAAGGGCGAGCCGTCACTGTCACTCAGCCAAAGATAGCAAGTCGACACCTCTCTGATGGCGGCGTTGTCCAAGGCGTGGTTGAGAGCTTAGCGACGACGACGACGAGCCGGTTGCGCAGGGGTGCATGGACTCGACGGTTGCGTCGCCGGCGCTCCTGTAGGCGAGGACGGGCGAACAGACGTCTGCAACGTCGTGGGAGGCTGGACGGCCGGTGGAGCGGGGATGTTCGGGTTCTGAGCAGGCGGGGCGGCGGTCGGAGCCGAGCCGGGCCGCGAAGTCGGGGCAGGGGCGGGAGGGGCCGCGCCGCCGCCGTTGCCGCCACCATTTCCACTGAAGACAGCCGGTCCAGGGATGGGGTAGCTGGAGAAAGCCGTGTAGATGTTGAAGACAATGCCGGGGTCCGCAAAGGTGTACCCGGTGTTGAAGTCAAAGTTCTCATTTGGGACCACGGTGCCGGAGCCCGAAATCTCGAACTGAACGCAGCTGGGATAGAACTGGGCGCCGCGGGCCGCGTTGGCACTGAACGCGGTCTCGGCCTCGTGCAGGGCGATGATCTCCTGGCGGACGAGATATTTTCCAGGGGCGAGGTTGGCCGGCAGGGTGAAATCGTTCTTGCCCTTGTTGGCAATCAGCTTGTCGACGGCCCAGACCCCGTTGGAGAAGCCGTCCTGGGCGATCTTGGACCAGATGGGCCCGGCGCCGTTGCCGGTGGTGAAGGGGGCGATATAGGTGATGATGGGGCCTACGTGCGAGGGATCTATGATATCGTCGCCCCTGTTATCGTGCTGCCATTCAAAAGTCAGGCGGTCGCCGGCGGCCGCCTTGACGAAAGACGGGGCGGCCTCGCCCCCGTTGGTGTTGCAGGCCAGGTTGGGACTGGCGAGGTCCTTGACGGGGCCATTGTCCAGCGGCGTGCGGATATACACGTTGCGGCCGTCGCCCTGATCCACGCCGTTGACGGAAACGCCGAACATGGTCGCGTGGGCGGATGCGGTGCCAGCGAAAGCTAGGGCGAAGGTTGCGATGGTGAAGCGCATGGTGAGATGATTTCCCAGGGTTGGGGTTAATCTGCTGCAAGGAGTGTGTGTGTATGTCGAGACGGATGCTGGACTACCGGTAGTCTGGCAATGATTCGTCAAAATACAACAGAAGGCAAAAAAACAACAAACTGGCACCCAGGGCCTAAGAGAGCGAAAGGCAGTGGGAAGGAAGGAAGGACAAGGGAATGAAAGAAGCACCGAGGCTGGGTAAATCAAGAGGAACGAGTTTGGACGTGCGGAAGAAGGGGGATTAAGTACGGGCTCGGGAGTCATCACATCTTTTTTCTCCTGTGGATATCGGGGACCGGCCTCGAGATGCATGCAGATTGGCGGTTAGGCCCCAAGACATGCATGGCGCCCAGGGGGTGCTCACGGAGGCAGGGAGGCACCTGGACGGCGATCGCCAGCAAGCCACCAGCAAACCAAGAAACTGGGAATCTGCAGCCGGCAGTGGTTGAGCCCTCCGGATTGGCGGCAATCCTCACCAACGGTTATCGGAGGTCTCAGTGGCCCAGCCTGTCCCAGCGCTGTGAATGGGGGACGACAATGCAACCCCTGAGCCAGCCCTGACCGGGTTTAGGGGCGACCACCAGCCCCGCGACCCGACTGGGACGGCGTGCCCGCGGATGAAACAGCCAAGCGGACGCCGGTGGTTGATGACAGCACGCGCCGCCACCCATGGGAGGCCGAGCCGAGGCGGGCACGACGGGAAGCAGAGCCGCAACGGTGCACTACTGCCACGCTATTTTTTCTGTGGGAAGCGCCAAATTAGTTTTATGCTCTCCGGTATCGTCTGATCTGGTTTCCGGGTTTTTTCTCAGAGGATCACCGAAAGCATGACAGACCCCGCATTCCTTGATCATGCCCCGCGGGAGATGGGCGCTTGACGATGGCGTTGATTGAACTTGGCAAGCAAAAGAGAACGGACGAAGCCCGATGAGGAACAAGGATCGATTAGACTCCACTGTATGACGAAAATTCGGCGAGATTTCTTTTGGAGCCGTGAGATCTGGCAGACCCTTTCGTTTTGCGAAGACGACTCTTTGCGAATTGGTGAGGATTTGGAGGATTGATTGACCCCGCCGCCGAGGAAGATCCCAGACAAGATCGCCTCCAAGACGGACCCACTCCAAACCTCACCATAACGAAGCGCCTGTGGTCCTCGGTTCGACAAGCCCGGTATTTTGGTCGTCATCTGAACTTGGGGCCTCAGTTTGTGCGGGGAGACTGATAGGTCCTGACAGAACTTAGGAGGGCTCCCGCAGTAGCGAGGTATCGTGGCTGAATATCCAGGGTTAGGGTCACTCAGGGTATCTCACTGAATGGACAACAGAGTTCCTAGTTTAACAGGATGTTGCCCATAAGATAATATGACTCTAATGCTGGGCAGAAGTCTAGGTACTCTCCTCAACCGCCGTAAGACTCCCGACGGACTCAAAATGCGCGGCTTCCGAGTGGCGACGCACCCCCCTTCGACCTATCAACGTCTATCAACCCAAAACCTGACATCCACATCCACTTTGTCACGAACCACACCGCCAACGGAGCCATTCGATCGCATCCCGTATCTAAAGATCGCCCATTGGATGTTCTCCAGCGCCTCCACATGTCCCTGTAACCTCGCAGGGGACCTCGGTCGAACACTTGAACGTCACGTGGCGTGCGTTGACAATTTCCTTCCCCGCACCGTAAAGCGGGTACGTCTTCCAGTGGCCGTCAAGGGGTGGGAAGCGCTGGTTGTTGAATACGAAAAGGGGTCTAGACGTACCAATTAGCCTTCTACTCTGAAAGACTCAAACAGATGTCCGGGGAAGAAAAAGAGAAAAAAAAACATACGGTAAAACCCCATTCCTCCGCTCAGCAACAAAATAATTCCCAGTATACTGCACGATCCCCCCTCCCCCAACCAGATCAACCACCACGGGCGTGTCCCAGCGCGCCACGCCCATCGCGTAAACCCTCGTCAGGTTATAATCCAGCACCGCCCAAGGCAGCGTCTCCCCCTGCCCCTCTGCGTCACCATCCCCGGGACCACCCATCTGAACAAAAAGGTTGCATTCTCCCTCATCAGAGCTGGGCTCGAGGATTTCAGGACACCACGGACAGAACCGTCCGCTGACATATCTGTCGTTTTGCCCCGACGGACCGGGGTCAACACCGGTGGGTATGACGACGGTGACGGTTCTGGTGCCCGTTATCGAGACGGGGCGTGTGTGGGCGCCGGTTGTTGCGTCGGGGTTGATGAAGCGGGGGGTTGGACGGTCGTCGACGTCGGTACTGTCGGTGCTGGAGCGGTCGGGGGGTGAAGGGTTGGTGAGGAGGGGCAGTATGCTCAGGGAGGCGGTTAGGATTTGGGAGGGCTGCATTTTTGATGATTGGTACGCCTTGCTGTCGTGATGATGATAATGCGCGAGGTAGGACGGTTCGGTTGTGAAAGGGGTAGGTGGATGCTGTAGTTTGTAATGATGGAGGGCAGAGCATGATAACAGCGGAAGCGATTTGAGGTAGATATAGGAGTGGGTGGGAGGTAGTTAGCCCCAGATTCCCAACCAGCTGTTTGTTTTAGGGGCAGATGACTTCTCGAACAAGTGTGGCAGCGTGAATATCAGACGGCAGCTGCCCTGACAAACAAAGCCCCTGATTTCTGGCGAACAGACAGCCTTCACACCGGCGAGCCAATTTTGTGTGGCTGCGAGCATGGACAAGATCGTCATTCTGATCACCACAAACGCCGGCCAGGCCCACGGTCCACGCAGTGAATCGTACCCTCATTTCTGACACCTAATCCTCCTCCATCTGTTGAATAGATTACAGGGAGCCATCTGCTTCCCTTGGCACTGCTTATGGCCGGTACAGTTGCTGCACCCCGTGGCTTTATTCTCTTGCAAACTCAAGAACTCAAGAATCATCACCGGGGCAGGCGTTGTTCCGCCAAACCAAAGAAACATCTCTACCCTCACCCGCTTACGCCTCATACCGCACTCTCATGGTCGTCGGCAGCGGCCAATACGACTTCTCATCCGGCGTCATATACGCCCTCAACCCGGTCCACTCATGGGGCCCCTGGTTCCTACCAACCTGCCCGCCCCAAACATCCGCCGGGAAGCTCTTGAGCTGCCCGCGCGGGCCGTCCACCCTCCTCAGTCCCTTCCGCCCCACAACACCCTTGAAGATGGCCGTCATCATGACCCGGCTGGCTTCTTTACCCAAACACTGGTGCGGTCCCCAGCCGTAGTGCACGTACGACTCGAGCGGGCGGTCGAGTTTCACCGTCTCCGGGTCGGGGAACGCGGCCGGGTCGTGCGAGGCGGTCGTCAGGTCGACAAAGACGCGCGTGCCGGCTTTGAGGGTGAATGTCTTTGGCTCTACCGATGTGGTGGTCTTGGGCAGCGGCTCGAGGAAGTCCGGGAACGCCGGGTTGGGCTGGCATGGGGCGTGGTCGGTGATGGTCTGGTCGGTCGCGAGGTCGCGGTACAGCGCGACGGTGCCGCGGAGACGGGAGCCTTCGAGCATGCTGCGCGCGCTTTGGATTAGCCTTCCTTTGCTTCCGGGATAATAACACGTTTTTTTTTTTTTTTTCAGAGAGAAAAACTTACTACTTCATCAGCGTCTCGTCAGCCTCCTTCGTATCCAGGGTAGCGAGCCGGTACAGCTCGGGCAGATGCTTCGCGCCGGTGCCGAGGTAGTAGTCCAGACACTGCGACAGCAGCTGGGTCTGGTTCGCCACGCCGGCGCAGATGACCATCACAATAGATCCCCAGACGGCCTTCTCGACCGATCCGCCGCTGAAGTCGACGATGTGCTGGACCAGATGGCTCCCGAACGATTTCAGGGTCGGCTCAGCGGTAGTAGCGCCATTCCCGACGCCATGCACGGCCTGGCCGATCTTGTCGGCGATATCGGCCAGCGTCCCGGCCTTGGCTTTGACCGTGATCAGCGCGCCGAGCTGTTCGGCCAGCGTGGCGGCCGTGTCGCGCAGCTTGAACGAGTTGGCGATGTCGGCGTCGAAAAAGACACTGGCGAACACGGCAAACAACACGCCGAACAGCTCCTGCTCGCTGTAGATGCCATGCGGGTTGCTGGTCGTTTTCAGGGGAAGGCTGAACATGGACGCCATGACGTGCGTGGTCGCGAGGCTGAAGACGTCGCGGACCACGTCGACCTCGTGCACCACCTTTCCCCCCTTGTCGACCAGCGGGATGCTGTACTTGGCGAGCAGCTGGGCGGTTTTGGTCCTGCAGAAGGCGCGGATCTCGTCGGCCCAGTGCGATGGCTTGTACAGCACCTTGGCGATCTGCGCCCGGTTCTGGCTGTTGGCCTCGCCGTCGCCCGCGAGACAGAAGCTGGGCGAGAACGTCTTGAACTCGTCGGGCGTGTCGTGGTGTATGGGCTCGCCCCAGGTGACTTTGAAGTCCTTCTTATTGTTGAGGATGGCCATGCTGGCCTTGTGCGAGCGCACGAAGACGAGCTCTCCTTTGCGTTTCGGCTTTTCCCACGAGTACTTCTTCGTCGTGCCCAGGTTGTCTTGGATCTTCTTGTTCTCGGACGGGACCACGAACGGGAAGTGGGCGTAGATGCTGTTGTTGACGAAGTGGTTGGGGAAGGCCCGGAAGAGGAGCTTGTGAATCACATGGCCGTTGTTGACCGATAGTTCTGAGCTTGCTTCGTTGTATCTGCGGCGGTCAGCACAATCATCAAAGAGTCCTGGTTACGTCACTCACCCCCAGTTTGTGAGGTTCTTGGGCGTGTAGTCAATCGTATAGAACCGGTCGCCACGGATCAACGCCACCGCGTCCGACAGAATGGCTCTGCTGGTGGTGTAGTTGACACACAGACCACTGCCGGGCGTCATCGGCGGCTTCGGCTTCTCGGCCACCAAGCCAGGGTACAGTTCCACGGCGTCAGGAGAATCATAAAAGTCCTGTAGCTTCTTGGCTACGACCGGGTCCGGATTGATATCCTCAAAGGTGGCGTGCTTGGTCAGTCCCATGAACGACCGGAACTCGTTGAGCGTGGCGACATTCCAGTACCGGGCCTGCAAGATTCCTAGCACCTCGATGGACTTCAGCGAGTTCGGCACCTTGTTGGCGCCAAACGACCCGGCCACGTCCTCGATCGACTCGGTCAGAATCTTGACGAGGCTATCATCATCAAACGACCCGTCGTTCTGCCTCTTGAGACCGTGGAACTCGCGCTTCTCGGGCTCGACAGGCATGCCTGCCTCGAACTCTGCCAGCGCTCGGAGTACCGTACCCAAATCGGCAGTTGCCGGGTCCTGGCCCTTCAGCAGCCGCTTGAACTCATCATTGGTCCACTGCTCGTCGCGCTTTGACACGCTGCTGTGCCAGCGGTAGATGAGGTTGAACTCGGCCGAGACCTGGTTCCCGACGCCCTGGGGCGATGGTTGGCTGAAGGCGTTCTTGCCCGCACGGCTGCGCGGGTCCAGATCCCAGGTGGTGTCGGCACGGTTGAGGGCCAAGATGGTGCGGACATAGTCCTTGAGGATCACGTTGCCGTACAGGCCGCAGGTGACCAGCCGGCCGGTTTGGAAGAGGTCGTTGTCGTACTTTTTCCAGGCGGCGGCGAGGGCGTCGCCTGTGAGCTTCGGGGACTCGACAGGCTTGTTGAAGCGGCCGTTCTCATTGATCCTGCAACACACGTCATTGGTCAGCACCTTACCCGGATAACTGGTTTTTGGTTACAAATGCAGGGACCGTCAGCACCTACTTGGCAAGTTGGGTTACAACGTAGTTGTGAAACCTGTTAAACGTGATGAGTAAGACGCCGCATCCTGGCGGGAATCCGAGAATGCGCTTGGAGCTGAAGCAGTCAGGCTTCAGCGTGCCGTTCTTGAATGACCGGACGGCATTCTGTTCATCCTGGTTCCGACCGTACAGCGGAGCCAGATCGAGATACGACGAGGTCAGATTAACATTGTAGTCAGAGGACGACTGCCAATGTCCTGTAAGCAATTTTCACCCTTCTTTATGACGGAGAACTAACCGTCTGGAAGATGTCATGGATGATAATGGTAGCGAGATAAAACAGCACGCTCGAAATGCCCTGTGGATGCGGCTCGAACTTGTCGCCGCGCGCCATGAGCGAGTCGAAGATGGCCGATGGGTCTGGCTGGCTCGGGTTCTGCATGGTTATGGGCGGCACCGTCCGCGCGTATGCCGTGCCGGCCTGGCCGATGCGCGGATGGTTGACATTGTTCCCCGACCCGTCAGCAGAGCGATACCGAAACCCCTCGGCAAGCGACGAGGGGGGCGGGTGGTCGAGCGCGTTCCACAGCTGCGTTAGGAGGCCGTCGGTCAGCTCCTTGCCCTCCTTAGAGGCGGGCGGCAGTTTGGACAGCAACCGGACCAGGCGCTCGAGAAGCAACTCGTTGTCGTTGACGGTGCCGTGGACGGCTGCCGTTAGGAAGGCACACAGCGTCTCATAGTCCTCGAAACCCAGCTTCTGGATATCGGCGAGGATGTCGAGCTTGGCCTGCGGCTCGACATTGCCCGGGACATAGGGGTACTTGGCTTCCGGGGAGAGTGCCTTCTTGAGGGCCTGGTTGAGCTCCGACAGCTTGGTGGTGACCAACTTGGAGCCCGACATGGTGAACGGTTCTCGGTATGAAGGGTAAGTCCGAAGGTGATGATGGGGTATATGTCGACGACATACGGCGCAGAGAAACCGCCCTACATCTTCCTCACCAGAAACAAAGGCAAGGGTCACGCAGCATTTAAATCCGCACAAGAGACCCCTCGATGGTCTACCCCATCTCCCCTGCCAGGCAGAAGGACAGCCATTCCGACAACGAGTACTCAGGTAACACCTCCCCCACTCCGTACTCCCCTCCCTGTGCATCCGCGCACAGCTGACCGTGTGTCCAGACATAGCGGTGACAGCCCAGCCCAGTCCCAGGCGCCTGCTCTCGGTCCTCCACGAGACGCGGCAATTCGAGACCCCAGGGCCACAAGCAACCGAGCTGAATCCGACAAGAAAGCGCGCTGCAGATAGCTATCGACGCCACCTGCGGGAACAGCTGGAACAACTATGCTTGATTCGACGAGCCCTCACTCCTCGGAAACTGCTAGCCTATGGATCTCGTTGATTCAGCCGGATACTTTCGCATGGCTGGAGTTGCGACCCTATCAGATCTGTTTACTTTTATGCAGTCTACGGTCGTCTCGATTGGTTGACGAGAAGCGTCAGCGTACCCAGGTAAGATATGCAAGGGAAAAGCGAGGCCCAGACTTCAAAAGGAATCAGGGTCCGACCCACACCGGGATGCTGCGTGATGAAAGCAGGCCGTGGTACCGAGCGGGGAGTCTGACATCAGGCGGGATACCGGTCTGGCCCGGGTCATACCCCAGACAGAGCTTCTGTGGTTGGGTTCCGTCGTAGGGTTGCACAGGATGCGGAGGAGGGGGGTCTCGACGACACCACTTTGGACGCTGTGCAGGTCTAGACCCCGTCTGATCAGGCACCATCGAGCTGCAAGAGACGAAAAAGCCCACCGATTAGGACGGGTCAATACGGGAATTTTTCAGTCACGGGCAAGTCAAGCCAAGCCATCAATACCACAGGAATTATTGCTAAGCCCCCGTGTAAGACACCAACTGACCAACCCAGCTCCAGTCATCAGTCATCGTGGACAAATTCTCCCTCGTGACGGTGCATTCACCAAGCCTCCCACTTCTGCGGACCCATGGCGATCAGCCGATTAAACAACTCATTCCGCAGCGGCACCGCCGTGATCTTGTACGTCTCGCCCGCCTCCGTCCTGATCTCGAGCCCGTCCTTGATCTCCCTCTCGAGCGACCACCCGACCACCAGCCTCGCCTTCCACCCGTACCCGCCAATCTTCTTCACCTCGACGATGTCCGACACGGCCACGCTCCACAGCGGGTGCAGATCCTCCCTCGTCTCCCCGCCGATCTTCTCCTTTGTCTCGCGAGAGCTGAAAGCAAGCGTGGGCGCCGTCGCCGCCGTCGAGAGCACCACGTTGCCCTGCTTGCCCTCGTAGCGCGCCTTGAACTCGACCGGCCCGCTGATGGGCACCTCGTGCACCTGCGGGACCACGCCGAGCCGGTCGCGCGCGTGGTGGCTGCCAGCCTTGGCGCGCAGCTTGTCGGTGCCGATGGCGGTTTCGACGCCGCCCTTGGTGATGCCGCGGAAGAAGCCGAGGAGCCGGCCGCCCTTCTTGCCGTGGTGCGCCGCCTTGGCGCTGTTGATGTCGGCGCCCGTCTGGTGCGCTGTGTTCGGATCGTGTTGTATGGCCTTGTCGAGCTCGGCGTCGGTGGCGTTGAGCGGCGGCTCCGCGCCAGTCGCGCGGAGGTGGTCATCGGTGAGGGCCGCTGGCTCGTTGGGCGGCGTCTCGTCGACGCGTGGCGGCGGCGGGAGGGGGGCCTTGTTGGCCTCACCGATACGCAGGAGCGTGATAGTCAGCTGGGCATTGGTGGGTACACCCTTGAACAAGGTGCTGGCTTGGTGTCAGTAACTGCAGGTTGTGGTCTCGGAGAATCAGCTTACTTGCGCAGCTCCAGCAGCTTCTTCCAATCGGGAATGGTCCGATTCAACCAGTCGAGGCCTCGAGAGATGACGGGATCGCCAAAGAAGCCGAAGCCAACGCCAAACGTCACACCTTTCATGAACATGTACGATGTAACGAAAAGCGACATGCCCAAAACGGGCACGATGACGGCGGCTAGACGCATTCGGTGCGTGTCGCGGGGAAACGGGGGTGTGGGAGACAGCGCACTATCAACCGGAGATTCAGTCAGCCACTTCGTCAGCAGAGTTGGAAATAAAACAAGGCAGCGGCACGTACTTGGCAACACGCTCCCAGCCGTCGGTCACGTCGCCGAGGGTATGCATGATCGGCCTCATCTTGGTCCACATGGCTGTCTCCATAGGCACTTTTGTCTTGTCGTGCTTCGCGCCCGGTTTCTTGCCTGCGCTCTTCCCGTTAGCATCGGCTACTCCCATCGCAAGCGCAGTCGGGTCTGGGGCAGCTCCGGCAGCGTCACTATCGGAGTCCGGATCACCTTCTGGGTGTTTTCCGGCCGCGCTGCTCAGGGCCACCGACGCGATCCCGTCGACAAAGTTGCTCGCTTCCTGCTCGACAGCCTCGCCCTTGTGGTTCTCGGGCGCGCCCGTGACACTATCATGGCTGCCCAGCACGCCGGCCTTGGGTTTCTGCACGCCTCCAGTCCTGGGATCGACAAGGGCGACGGGGGCGGGGGGGAACAGAAACTCTCGGGCGGGCGGGTATACGATCAGGGCGATGAGGACGGCGGTCAGCAGCGGCACGATGAAGTCGAAAAGCCAGGCGGTGAAATACGCGGCGGCGCAGATGGACGTTCGGCGCGTCTCGCGCCAGGACCTCAGTCGGGCGATGTGTTTGATGGCCGCGAGTATGCCGACGCCGACGGTCATGTAAAACCTCTCGATGTTGGCGCGCAGCTTGTCGGGCGAGAATTCCTCCTCGTCGGCGACGTTGAGGTCCAGACCGCCTGGTACCGGGTACGTGGTCTCTTTGACACTGTAGATTTGCTACTGTCTGTCAGATTCCATACGTGTAAGAGTGATGTTTAGCAGACCTTGTCAAAGCGCCGGATCAGCATCCACAGCTCCTCGTTGCCGATGCCACCGACAAGCGGCGCGGCGATCTCCTGCTTCGGTTCGTTCCATCCAAGGTCCTGGACTTCGGTATCGGCTTCGAGTTGCGCATGGCCTTTTTCCTCGTGGTCGTCACGGGCCAACTGGTGCGACAGGGACGAGTCTTGTCCATTGTTGGGGTCTGGCTGGTTCGGGTTCGCAGCGGGTAACGGGACCAGGTCTTTGAGGCCGGTTCCGGGGCCCGAGTCTCCAGTAACGGCGTTGGTCGTTGGTCCGTCGGACGCCATCGTGAGCTACACGGATTGACGCGCGCGAAACTAAAGGCTGTCGTTGCAAAAAGGTTATAGGTGTTGAAAAGACGCAGCCATCTGAACTTGGAGTCTCCAAGTTGGAGACGCTCTGGTGGGAGCCCGTCTAATGTCAAAAGCCGCTGGTGTTGTCGTCGAGAACGATGATGTCAATGGCGTACCAATCAGGGGGGCGCTAACAGCTGGCAGTGACGCACTCCTTGTCCCAAGATCTGGGAACCGGGTGGGCCGGAGATGCGTGCAACCCGATCGGAATGCGCTGATTCGGTATCGCTTCGTTTTCTCCGGGTTACTTGCAGTCGACTGTGCTCCTTTTCCATCCGAATTTAGTTTGGTAATTATATTGTGCGGACGGTTTGCTCCTCGACGCTGTCTCACCACTTGTCGGGACTTCCAGCCGGCACCAGGTGGCAGGGAAGACTGGGGACCACACGTCCCAACGTCGACTTCCGCTTCCGGGGTAGTGACTCCTATACTCGAATAGAGTCTTTCTACCTCAAAGATTGGGGCCAGTAAGTCCCTTCTCGGTCAAGAAAGTCCTTCAATAAAATTTTATTCTAGTGGTTGTTGCTCAACTTTGATCTGCCATATGAAGATCGGTCCCACTTTTTGAGTTGGTGTGTGACGACACCACTCCGGCTTGTCCGTGCCTCTGCTCTATAAGCCGGTAGAACGACCTTCAAACGTATTTCACACACTGGAAAATTAAACGAACCGCATTTCAACACAAAAAATTCACCAAATCCCTTTCACGGCAAACAGTCAACTCATCATGACAGATCGTGTTTTCCGCCTCAAGGGCGAATGCAACCACTATCCCTGGGGCAAAAAGGGGTCCCAGTCGCTGGCTGCCCAGCTACACGGCAAAAACGACAAAAGTTTCTCCCCGAAAGAGGACGAGTATTACTCGGAGCTATGGTTCGGAGACTATCCCACTTTTCCGGCGCGCGTCTTTGAGACGGGCGAGCTGCTCAAAGATGTGATCCACAAGAACCCCGAGGCGCTGCTTGGCAAGAAAGTGCTCACCGATTTCGGGGAAAACCTGCCGTTCCTACCAAAGGTAAATGTCCCGCGATATTCCGATCATGCGAACAGTAGTTACTGACAATCTCAGATCCTATCCATCGCCAAGGCCCTCCCCCTCCAGATGCACCCAGACAAGTGGCTCGCCGCCAAGCTCAACAAGCAGGACGCTGATACCTTCGGCGACCCCAACCACAAGCCCGAGATTGCCGTCGCCCTATCCAAGTTCGAGACCTTTGCCGGCTTCAAGCCCTTGTCGCAGATCGAACCTCTCTTCCGCCTGCCCGCGCTGCGCCCGTTCGTTCCCAAAGACACACCAGACAAATGGTTGGACCAGACCCTGAGGGAAGTAGTCCGGACCATCATCAAGTCCGACGGCGCAACGGTCAAGTCTGCGCTCGAAACGCTCCGCTCAACCCCAAAAGCAGACCTCGGCGATTCAGGGCATTACATCCTCGACCTCCTCCCCCGCCTGGAGGAGCAATACGGCCCTGAAGACCCGGGGACCATCGTCGCGCTGACGTGCATGAACTTTATGGTCCTCTCCCCCGGCGACGCGATTTTTATTCCCGCCGACGGCATCCATGCGTACCTGTCGGGCGACATTGTCGAGTGCATGGCGCGGAGCGACAACGTGGTGAATGCGGGCTTCTGTCCGCCCGGCGAGCGGAACGATGCCGACTTGTTTGCCGACAATCTCACCTTTGAGGCGCATTCCGGGGGCGATGTGAAGCTGGCCGCGCAAGAGAGTGAGAAGAGTGGGACTGGGAAGACAGTCGTGTATAAACCGCCTATGCGCGAGTTTAATATGTTTCGGACGGATCTGGGGGCTGGGGAGCAGGATGAGATTCAGGCGTTTGATGGACCCGGTGTGGGGATTGTTACCGCGGGCCGCGGGAAGATGGTGGCGGATGGGAAGGAGGTTGAGGTCGGTGAGGGCGAGATTTATTTCTTTGCGCCAGGGGTCGGGGTGAAGTGGGAGGCGGACGGGGAGGGGATGCAGGTGTACATGGCGGTTGCTTGATTTTGGTTTTCTTTACCAATAAACAACTCATCATTTGTGAGGACTAACCGAATATCAAGCTGAATGAAAAGGAAACCCCCCTTTCCCCTCTAACCAAATGGATTAAAATTGAAAAAGGCAAGGTGGTTGTTCAGAAACCAAGATACAACTGAAGCTCCCCTATCCCGGTGACCACTAGGACGGCCTCCGGCCCCAACCACCATCAGCAGTTTCCCGACGTCCCACCCTCAGAGGCCCCGCAAAAGTCCAGACCCGCGAACCACCTCATGTAGCCAATGTCGGGCTCATACCACAGGCCCTTCTCCAAGTAGGCGGTACCCGCGACGTACCAGCCGCAACGCTGAGTGATGATCTCGGCGGCGCGTGTGATCAAGCTAGCACTAGTAGGACCGCCATTGCAGATAAAGGCCACGACGTCTCCCGCAATGGTGAAAATGGCCTGGTCGTGGGCGAGGTTGCAGCTGCCGCACTGGTCCTTGATGCCCTGCACGGCCCGGTCCGTGTTGCCGTGGTCCAGGTTGAAGCCGCATCCGCAGTACGAGACCCAGAACCACTCGTCGCGCTCCTCAAGCCCCGCGCTGCCGATGCCCCTCTTGTCGCTGGAGTCGGTGCGTGCTGGCTTGACCCCCTGCTCGGAGGTGGCGTTGGACTGGGTGCCGATACGGTTGGCGACCTCCGTGGTGAAGGCTTCGATTACCTGCTTGCCTGTTTCGTCCCTGTAGGCCACGTAGGAGCCGTCCGCTAGCCCGGCTGGCAACTTGAATGCCAGTGTACCGGCGGCGAGGACCGCGGCGGTGGCCAGAGACCGAAGAAACAGCATATTGCCGGAATACAGAAGAGGGATGGGGTTTGTTTGCTTCGCGGTAAGGTAAGGCGTAAAGTGGTGGGTCAGAGAGATGGTAGGTATTTGTTCTATATGGTGAAGTGGACAACACAATCGTCCTGGAGCTGGATATGCGGGCACTTATATAATCATCCAGAGCACGAGTCCGGATATGGGGACGTACCGACTTGGAAGTGTCTGACCCATACTCTTCCTCCCTCGAGGTTGTCGTCCAGAACACTCCATTATCTGATGTGCATGATATCGCACCACATTGTTCAACATTGAGAACACAATAGGCAGGTACTGGTATGGTGGCGTGTGGTCATCCTCTTACAGGGCGACCTAGCCCGTCTGCAACAGGCAGATATCTGGCTCTGAACACGACAGAGACCGGAATAGGCAGGTTTCCGAGTTCTTAATGGTGTCATGACGCTTGGGGGGGAACATGAAGGGAGGGGGGGATGTTTTTCAGTTGGTTCGATGAGCATGAGAGGTTGTGGACGGGCTGTGTCCTTGATGTTGACATCACGCCACATCGTAACGTAGTTATTTTTGGTTCCATCAGCTTTACCGAGGTCAACGAACTGGCGATAGCGATGTAAGCCTGGGCAGGTCGGCGTGATACTGTTTCTGCATTTTTCTCACTTCGCAACGAGGTCTAAGTAGCGTGTGCGACGTACAGGCATAGGGCAGAACGCCTGAACGAAACTCAACCGATACTCTTATAACTGGAAACATTGCTTGTAGGTGGCAAGGAGGTGGTCGTACAAACCAAGTCAGAGCTAGGCCCGAGCCAGCACAAAGGGGCTACCGGCGGAACTCTTCCCCGGGCCTTTTGTTTCCACCCAACTGGTAATGCCTCCTGGCAAGGCTAGAAGTCAATCCGGGCCTCGCCTCAAGCTACCGCCTTACGATTTTCGGGGGTCCCGAGCCATCTGCTTCACTACCATTGGCTGGCCTGGTCAAGGAAGGTGATAGTTACCGTGTTGCGCGCGCAATAGGATTCGGCACCAGACTCACAGTAAATATTTGCAACCAACAGCCAGTTCGAAATCAGGTTATCGTCATTGTTACAATAGGATTCCCAGGGGCGACGTTGCATTGCACTACGATTTTCCGCAAAAATCCGCATCCAGAAGGTCATAAGCGACTTCTTCCACCTCTACCACGTGATAGGGGGGATGCCCACGGATCAAAAGGGGGTTGCACCCCTATCGGGATGCGTTTAGGCAGCAAGCTGAACGGCAATGGAACCAAGCATTGCCATGTACGCCTTGACGTCGAGGAATCATTATCCAAGAAAGTACACCGACAGTAGGCCATAACACGGCAGTCAACACAACTCAGTGGTCTGGATCCGTACAATCAGCGGCCCAGAAGCGCTAACCAACGGTCTAGTGGTCTGATTGAAGCAGGTCGAAGGGATGTAGGATTCAGCTTGATCCGATTGATAATGCACCGAGGACTTGACAACCTGGAAGGGTTGGAATGATGAAGGGTCTGCAATGGCTCTGTCCTCAGCCGTTGGTCCCTAAAGCCCTTCCCAGATGTTACATCAAGGTACTTTACAGGTCTATGATGTAGGGCATCAAAGGGATCCCAAAAGACCCACCCCTCAGGGCCTAGAAGTAATTCAAACCTACCAGTCCCTAAAATTATAGGCTTCAATAGGCGACTGCCCCCTAAATTCAGAACCCCTTTCGCGCAAAACATTCGGGGTTGATTGCAAGTTGCGGACTTATTTTTGCAATAGTAATTCATTCAAACCGCCAAATCGCTTGCATTATTTGGAAAGAGATTTGCACTAAAGGGGCCTTGCAGAGACAGGGGTTCTAACTTTACCTCAGTAAATAAATCATGCCGTCACAATCCAAGTTCAACCGTACAAGTGCCGGCTACCAGCCTCACATCGGGTTCCTGCGGCTAAATCGTCTGTCCTCTGCCACGCCCAGACAACATCTGACAATGCAACCTGTCCACTCATTACCTCTCACGTGTTCCGGCCTAACCTCACATCATACCTTTCGGAACTTTCGCAGCAAGGTAAACAAAAGTTCACCGAACAAGACACAAGCCCAACCCATAATGAACCCCCTCCTCGTATCATTAATCCTCCCCCTATCCGTACCAGCGCTCGCATCCTCCCAACCACAATGCACCTGGGGCCTACCACGCCATCCCTTCCCCGTCCAACATCTCCACCACCCCTTCTGCCCCTCCCCATACCCAACAACAACAAAACCCATCCCCCCCTGGACCCACAACCCCTACTGCATCAACACCTCATCTTCCTCCTCCCCCCCCTGGTGCGTCTTCACCAACGCCGCCCTCCCCTCCCACTCCCACAACCCGCACGGCCTAAGCATCATCACCACCCCGGACCTGGCCAGCACCCTCTTCTCCAATCTCACATCCGCCCGGCTCGACGCGGCGTATACCCAACCCCCGCCGCCTGACAGACTTTTCCTGGAAAAGCCATATGCTGTCATCCCAATCGCCGGCAAGGGAATGGGAGCCGTGGCGACGCGGAGGATTCAGAGGGAGAAGGTGGTTATGGTTGACCTGGCGGCCGTGCTGGCTACGGTGGACTATCCTGCGGATGTGGCGGAGCGGGATGTGAGGGAGTTGTTGAGGGTTGCCGTGGAGAGGCTTGGGGATGTGGAGGGGGTTATGGGGTTGGCGAGACGGGGACTGGGTGATCTGGAGTTGACGGTGGAGGAGGATGTTATTGGGACGAATTCGTTCCAGTTGAGTGTGGCGGAGAGGGGGTATCTGGGGTTGTTTCCGGAGGTTTCGGTAAGTGTTTTTGTGAGGTTGTGTTTGGGGGGTTGTGCAAGCGTGGGAGCTGATTATTGGGGCAGAGGATTAATCACGCTTGTAAACCCAAGTGAGTTTCGTCTAGTCACGGGGTGGATGAGCGGTGGTGTTGACATGGTAGTGCGCATATTCACTTCTCCGAGACGACGCTGGCCATGACGGTGTGGTCGGCGAGAGATATCGAGGCAGGCGAGGAGATCACTATTAGCTGTATGTCATCGCCCTAAAACTTCACCTCGGGCTAACAAAACAGATGCCGGTGTTGATCTTCCGTCCGTTCCACGTCGGGAGATGTTATCCTCAACCTGGGGATTCGACTGCTCATGTAGCCTGTGCACAGCGCCGGAGACCGAACGCAAGGCATCCGATGACCGCCGTCTCGCATTCCACAAACTGCGAAGCCAGGCCTTGAATCTCGCACAGGAGGGAAAGTATAAGGACGCGGCCAAGCGTCTCAAGGAACTACTACGGGTGGTCGACGAGGAAGGCTTAGAACCCTTCATCGGCGATTTGTACGAGCTTCCGGCCCGGGTGCACTACCAAGCCGGAGACCTCGAGACCGCTCGGAAATATTTTGAGAAGTGCATGGTGCATCTCCAGAAGTGGGCCGTTCCCGGGCCAGAGGAGGAACAGAGCCTGGAAAACGTAAGGGAGATACTGGCCCGGTTGGAGGTGGAAATGCGGGAGCGGAAGACGTCCAAGACGAAGCCGCAGGTGTATCTGGGGAACAAAACATGACGGGGTGGAGACCGGCCAATCGCCGAAACCTGCCCGGGGTAGACCCCCTCACACGGCGACCGAATCCGGGATACCGGTCTCGGGGGACGAATGATGACTGGATGAGAAGGGATGGACATGACATCCACAAAAGAGTTTTACTAGGCCATATGCAAGACCCTCCGAAAGCCAACGCATTGAACAAATCGGATGAAGAGAACATGCATCCGGTGGGGGGCGCGTCTGCACCGGCGACGCTGCCCGACCAACTCGGAAGTGCGGGGCCCAGCGGAAGCGGGAGCGGGAACGGGAGGGGCTGAGTAGCGCGGTATTTAGCTTGTTCCCACGGTTTTGTCATCTTGGCGAGATGTCTTGTCCAACCTTACACAAACCCCACAAAGAATACGTACCCAGAAAACGTCTTTCCAAGGGACCCTTAATCCGTACTTCCGGTGCTTCGAGATCCAAGATGGCGGAGGCGTCAAACCCGCCCGCAACGGAGCAGCTCGACATTGTGAGTTTTACTCTAATTGAAACTAGAGGGCTTGTTGGCTGAACCCCGATTTCCTCAGGATCCGAACTTCCAGAACGAGGACGATGGCGACTCGGCTTATGGGTCCAAGTTAGTCGCATCTTTGATGAGCAGTTGATTTTTTGTCGCATAGGTTCGCTGACGCCCTGGACAGCCTCCTCTCGACGACCTCGTTGACCTCTAGTATCCTCGAGTATCGTAAACTTCATGGACGGACGTATCAGAACTTTGGGGATGTCGAGTACTGGTATGGATTGATCGCCGTGGCTACACCAAAGATATTCTGAGATATTGACCGGGTATGGATGACAGGGCACCGAATGATGACAGACAGAATGAGCAACTCGACATCAAGTACGACGAGGTAACCCCGACACTCTATGAGCAGCCATAACTGACAAACTACCAGCCACCACATGCTCTCCCTAGCGCTAGACAACAAGCTGTTTGTCGCGCCAATTGACGCCAAAGCCAAGTCTCTCAAGGTCCTGGATCTAGGTACCGGAACCGGCATGTGGGCGATGTGAGTTCC
Organism: Echria macrotheca; assembly: GCA_030411725.1. Taxonomy (NCBI): domain Eukaryota; kingdom Fungi; phylum Ascomycota; class Sordariomycetes; order Sordariales; family Schizotheciaceae; genus Echria; species Echria macrotheca. The sequence goes on along the minus strand of MU839831.1, from coordinate 1,200,943 downwards.
GCCCCTTACGGTTCCCCCCACACGTATAGTGCCCGTATCTAATCATCTCTTACTCATCAAGGGACTTCGCCGACGAATTCCCAGACAGCGAGGTGATAGGCACCGACGTCTCACCCACCCAGCCGAACTGGGTACCGCCCAACTGCGTATTCGAGCTCGACGACGCGTCCAAGACGTGGACCTTCCCCGACAACACGTTCGACTACATCCACATCCGCTACATGATCGGCTGCTTCAAGGACTGGCCGGCCGTGTACAAGGAGTGTCTGCGCTGCCTCAAGCCGGGCGGGTGGCTGGAGCATATGGACTGCAGCTCGCTCGTGCAGTCGGATGACCCGGGGCCGAAGGATCCCATTTGGAAGGTAACAAGACCAAAAAAACACTGCGGTAGAAATATGATGCGGTTGCTGACGCTGACAAAAAAAAAGGAGTGGTCGGCGATATTTGATCACGTCCAGGAGGCGACGGGGAATAACTTCAACCTCATCGACAACTTTGAGATTGCAAAGTTTATGGAAGAAGCCGGCTTTACCAACATCCAGAAGAAACTCGTCAAGGTCCCCATTGGTGGCTGGCCTGCTCAGCAGGTATGTAGTCGCCTGGATTTATTACGCGGACGGGGAAACGTGACGATTTGTCTCAACTGACATGTTTACCCTAGAAATGGAAAGACGTAGGTCTCTACAACAAGCTCGGCATCGAGACCGGACTGGAGGGTTTCGCGCTGTTTGCTTTGACGACTATCATGGGGTGGCAGTACGAGCAGGTACAACTGCTGCTGGCCAGAGTTCGAGCATCTCTCAATGACAAGAAGCAGCACAACTACAACCCTTGGTAAGCTGGAGATCGCCTCCGGATATCGCCGGAAATGCTGACCCGCAATAGGGGCATTGCATGGGCACAGAAGCCCAAGGCGTGAATATGCCTCGAGGATGGCAAATCGTTTGGAATAAGATGCACTTTGGTCATGATTTCGAGTTAGATACCAGGGGTTTACGACGAATCTCATATGTAGCATATTGCAGCGCCGTTCATGCATCACAGCTGGACACAAGTATCGACGTCATTGCGGGAGTTCGGCAAGGAGTGCAGGCGGTGAATGAAGCTCAAACAGTCCTGTATCCCGGGGTGCACCGGGGCGGGCAACCTGAGACGCCAGGTTCCTTACCTCGACAGCGTCTGGGGGCCGATCAGAAGAACCACGGCGGAGTTCCACAGCACTTGCAGCGTCGGCCAACAACAACAACTCCCAAGAAAACCAATACTGTGTACTGGTCCTCTTTTGCGCTTTTTGACACCGTCGTGCAGTGATACGCAAGCTTCGCGGTCACTTCCTATCTCTGCTCGGCCCAATCCAATCATCGGCCGGTTGTGGAGCAATAATTGGTGACGGGATCGCTAGCGGCGCGGCGGCGCTTCGAGACAGCACGGCCGGCATCCCCGTGCCAAGCCCGGTGTTCGACTCCCAAAATTGTTTGGCGAGGTTGTCGTCAACCCGCACCCTGACTCCGACTATTTCTGTCGCATGTTCGACTCCTTCACCGCCATCAAGCACGGACAAGTCTCATGCAGAACCCAGAAATCCAGAAAAAGTAATGATGTTCCAAGGTATTCGTCGGGGGAGGAGGGGGGGGCGGTCGCTGGGCATTCTTGAGACGACTTCTCAGGGCGGTGCCAGTTTGGTGCAAGCATGTCCATAGACTGCTAATTCGGCACACAGCGAAGGACGTGGAAACGCGGCATGGTCCGGATTGCAGTACCTTTTGCGTCTCTAACCCCTGCCAAGGAGGTTGCTGCTGGCGGGCGTTGTCCCGCTTGGCATGGTTTGAGGTCGAGAGCACGGGCCGAGAAGGAGGGCACGAGAGGGACAGAAAGGTCGGCCGAGAGGGAAAAGGTATTCGCTCAAAAGATGGGAAAAACAGAGCGGGAGGGAAGGGGAATTTGTATCTGACGAGAAGGTCAGGTCATGTTTAAAAAGTGCGCTGATGTTTGGCGCCGCGATCCCAGAATCCAAGAATCCTCCCGCTGGTGTGCAGGCCATTTCCTGCGAGAATCGAACCACTTTGGAGATCCGGTGGTGTGTTGCCCAGGCCGACATGATCAGATGGCAACCTGACCACGGGGTGGCCCTCGATGCGAGCATGGGAATTTCCTCGTCGGACATGGGAAAGTGGGCAAGGAAACCGGGGAATTTCGTGCAAGCGCTTGAGACGACGGAGTGAAGTTGGGCCCGCGCTAACAAGCCCCCCAGCATCAGGCGCGTTTCTAGTTTTGCGCCCGGGCCACATGGTGGCACCTGCGGCGGGGTCACCATCGAGGAGACCCCTGGTCGATTGGCGAGGGAATCTCAGCTCAAGCAGCAACCGTCTCAAATCTGGGGTTCCGCAACACGCGCCATTGTTCTCTCGCAGCGATAGGGTTTTGCGCAGCCAATGGCCGCCCGCGCAGCCTGCGTGATCGCCGCGGCTGGGGTGAAGCGAGCAGCGCGGACTCGATGCGTGGGCTTGCTTCCGTGATCCGCATTGTCGACGTCGGTCTCAACGGGTCCCCCAGAACCTTAACGGCCTCGGCCACTCACAGGGCCTCTTTTATCCATGGCCTACCCTTCTGCGCCCGCCACCAAGCCTCCCTCTTCCCCTCCCTTCTCTCTTTCCTTTCCTTGCTCCCACCCTTTACAAATCCTCTCGACCATTCCTTTGGGATTTTTGTTTGTGGGCACTTCCCTTCTTTTCGTTCGTGTCCATGTTTGCCTGTTGAGAGGGTCACTGGTCGCTGGTCGCTGGTCGAATTTTGTCTTCTTCGTCTTCGCTTCGATCGCCTCTAATCCTTCCTTCACGCCATTCCCTCGGCGCTTATTTCCGTCCGCTCGCTGGTCGAAGTTTTCTTCTTTCGTCTCGGCAGCCGACAAAAAAGCAGGCGTGGTTTTTCCTTCTTAAAACCACACAACTCGACATCCACCTTCTCTCGCCACCTACCCACACCACACTCATAACCCACCTGTCTTTCGAACACACACGAGTCAAGATGGGTCAAAATCTGTCGGGACCCGATCTCTTCGCCGACCCCAAGCGGGCCATGATCGCCTTGGCGCCGTTTGACAGGTTCTCGGATACTCTTGTTGCCATCATCTGGGGCTGCTCCTTCTACGGCATCGGCATGATCTTCTGCGCCGTCCAGCTCCTCGCTCGCTGGTCCGGTAAACACGGAGAGAGAGGCGTCAACATATTCTCCATATTGGCCGCCTTCATATTAGCAGTTGGATGGCCGCTGATACTCATATATCTCGCTCGGACCAACGATCGACGGTAGTGAGGAGGAGCTCAAGGGTGCGACAACGTCAACAGAGGGATGGACGATGTGTGAGATGAGTGCCGTGACGGGCTGCTCATCGTTATATCAACTTAACGGTCACCTTGGATATTTGGGAAAGTCGGGCAAAGACTGTTTGTTGGTGGTGGATGGGGGAGTTCCGTGATACCTGCGACGACTGAGAAACAGGAGGGACATCCGGGTTCGAAAGGGACGACGGGTTGTTAGAGGGGGGTTCTCTGATGAGCGGAGACTTTCACCAAATCATATATAATCATTTGCACCTGTCCATAAGACTACATGAGCATGTCCGATTCAAGAATTACAGGCATTCTTCTCTTTCCGCATCTCTCACCATTCCTCACAATGTGTAATATCTTTGTTCGCTCTATCTATTGCTTAAGCCTGGAACCTGCCAGCTTTGTCGATAGCTTTCCCACGGAGACCAACGCCTGGTGCCAGACGAGAAACCATCTCCCTGAAAGAGCTCGATGCAATCGTCAGACTAAAGTCGCAAGCTATAAACTAGGAACATGAACCGACTGTTACTAAAATACTCTGGTCCCAGTCTTCCAATAACCCTCGGCTTGCCACTCACTGGGGACAGCCAGCGCCCCAGGCCCCCCTGCACAATGTCCTGTGAACCTCTAATCACGTCCAGTGATAACCAGGGCGAGCGGGTGTATGGGACAGTCGAGAGCGGCGTATTTCCTTACGCGAGCCGAACCGGGTACCTGCCTGACCAAATTTTCCCAGGATGGGTAAACGAAAATACTGAAGGGTTGTGATTGTCCTTGCTGTCACCATGCCCGCTGGCCAGCTTGATCAAATCGTCGAAATTCGGGGGCTTTAGAGTTCCGGTCCGGCTCTCTGCGCCATCGTCGAAGTTGCCCCCGACCGTCTCCCATTTTACCACCGCTGCACAATACAGCCTGCACATTGTTTCCCACATATGTTGACGGCCAGACTGAGCGCCGCTGTGATAACAAAGACCGCAGAATATAAAGTCGAGCGTGCGAAAACTTAACAGCCCGTGTAAAGCCGGTGGCAATGGACGATGCTCTTCAGCAACGCCGTGGCATCGAGCATATTTCCTTCCATAAACTTATGCACCTTGACCAAGGCCGGTGTGATGGTGATCCGGACCGCCCCAAAGGTGTCGACGCTTGCGCCAATAAATTGCTCGCGATCCGACATCCTGTCGTCGACAAACACTTTGCTGAACGGGTACTTCCAGCGCACATCGGCCTTCTGCAGGCTGAGGATCTCGTCCTGCTTGAGCGCCGTCTCGATTATCTCGCGTAGTTCGGTGGTGAGGCGGCCACGGTCGAGGTAGCTCAGGCCGTGCGCCATGACGTCCAGGATGTCGGTGACAAGTTTGTCTTTCCACTCGTCGCCAAGGTTGCGCCACTGGTTCGCATCCCGAAGCAGCTTCGCAGTCTGACAAACCCAGTCGTGCCACTGGGCGTGAGCTTGGCGGGGTGACTGCCCGGGCATGCTCGCTGTTTTTCTCGTGGTCAGCATTGTGGTTCCGGGGGGTGGGTGGGTGGGCGGAGGGGTGTAAGTCAGAAAAGCAGGGCAAGTCTTACCATCGGGCGCCAATGTAGCCTTCATCTTTGTCAACAGCTTGGAGTCGGCCTCGCCGACCCAGAGGTACTTCCCCAGGACCTCGTACGTAAGAACCTGCCACAGGAAGGCCTCTAGGATCATCGCGCCACCCTCGTCCTCATCCAGTAGCACCGCGGTATAGTCTGTGGGTATCATGGTCGTGGCTTTCAGGTACTTCAGGAAACGGGGCTTTCGCTCGTATGCCAGGTAGAGGCTGCTCACCACTTCGCTCTTGTAATCTTTGAATGTCCAAATAACGAAGTTGAGAACAGCGTAGTGGACCTTTCTTCCCACTTCGGCCACTTTGTGGTCCGAGAGCTGACCAGTGCCCGACTGGTTGTTTGCCGACATGGTGTACTTTCTTGCTGGCTCCGACTTTGACTGTGGGCAGTATCGGCACCGAGATGTTGCGGAGGAAATGACGGGTAGTCGGGGATTGATACCACTAATGCGATGTTAGAAGAGAGACCTCTTAGAAGGAGAAGTCTGGATGACCAGAGAAAAACTGACGTGAGGCCCGAAGTGGGATGTGGTGAAGTTATGGAAAAATTGATGGTGGGAAGTGAAGTTTAGGTGGATATATAGGTTTGCATGCAACTGGTGCCCCCGCCTTGTTTTTCGTCTGAACGCGTCCTGTTCTGATAGAAATCGTGAAAATAACAATGGGGCTCAAATTCATTGAATGGCCTGCCATTTTCTCGCGTCGTGGTGGGGACGCGGTTCTGCTTCCACAGGAAGCTTTTCATCTAATCTCAGCGATTCCCCAATTAGGAGCATAAATTGGGAACCTGGCTTGTCTTGAGAGCCGGAAGTCAATGCTGCCACGGTAGACGAGAGGGCCTTGCAAGATAACGTGGGAATTCGTGGTTATAACTTGCAGATGTAGGTAGGTTTCTGTGGATCTGGGCCGTTGATGCTTGAGTGGCAGAGATCGCGTCCTGGAGCCTCAGTGCGGTTTCGATCACTCTGGGGTCTTATTGTTGGCTGGACCTTGGCCCACTTCTTGTTCGCAGGCATGATACACTTGTTCGCGGCTCGTACTCGACAGCGGGGCGGCTGTTGGTCGTTGGGAAAGAATCAGCGCCTTGCTACCTAGGCAAAGCTGGAAATGGGGTGCTGGTTGCTGAGCTTATATGATAAAATGACGAGGGCCGACAGCACAGATGCGAGTCTAGAAGAAGAGAAGTATGGATGGCGAGAAAGACTGAGCTGGGGTCCCAAAGTGGAGGATGCTGTGTTGAGGTGCTTGATGTTTGTGAGGTGGGAAATTCTTTGTGCCTTTGTAGGTACCTAGATTCACAGGACGTACAGCTTTTGTCAATGGAGAGAACCCGTGAGATTGTGAGGGTGACATTTGGAAGCACCCGTAGACTTGGGATGAGTCCCGGACGGAGACGGTTCTTCCCCTTTCGTGCCAATATCCTCACGACACGAGCGCAATCGGAGAAAGGCTGTGACACTGTCCAGAAGATCGAGAGGTGGGTTATTAGCAGACACTTCTTGATACGTGCCGATTGTTCTGTCATAGCAAACTCGTAGGCAAACATCACAGTTCGTTAAACCACTTGGTATGAGTCTAACCAGCTACTGCGGAAAGGGATTAATTACTCTATTCAACGACGGATCTCTGACTGATGCGGTCCCGCAGGAGACTACGAGTGGATCTAATCCATCTATTTTACTTAACTTTGCGGATCCAGCTGCACTCAGCCATGTAGGGTCGTAGATATATGAGACCTCAAGGCCAAAGCGCATAGCAACCCCCAAGCTTTGTCGTAGGTATCTTGTAGACCCCTAAGCACTATTCTCCATTCCCTGAAACCTCTCTGTGACTTCCCCGTTACTAACTCTAAAATGGCTTTCGTCGTGTGAAGAATGCCTCAAGAGTGGAGCACCTCGCAGTGAACAATGCCCTTCATGAGTGTGGTTGCATCGAGACGGATGTCGGACTCTTTCCCTTGATATCCATAGACGTTGACCAGTGCTGGCGCGACACGGACTTTGATGCGCCCAAACTCGTTTGCGCGCTTCCAGCGCTGCTCTCTATCCTCCATCTTATACTTGCACTCCATGAGCATCTTGCTGTCATCGTGCAGCCAACGCAGATCGGGTTGCTGCAAACATAGGATTTCGTCTTGCTTGACAGCGGCGTCGATAAGCTCATGCAGCCCCGTCGAAATCCGGCCTCTGTCCAAGGGGTTCATACCGTGACCGATCACATCCAGAATATCGGTGATCATCTTATCCTTCCAGCCGTCGCTCATCTCTTCGATTCGGTAACGCGTCGATTGATGAAGTAGGGGTATGGTGGTGGATACCCACTCGCGCCACTTTAGGTAACCTTCCTGACAAGAACTATCGGGATCGAGTCCTGTTGGCTCAGGTCAGCCACGCGGATCAAGAGGGTTGGAGGGGAGGCAATGAGCAGGCTCACCATCGAGAAACCTTCTCTTCATTTTGAGGAAGAGGGCAGAGTCAGTCTCCCCGGCCCAGAGGTACTGTCCCAGAACCTCGTTCACGAGGACATTCCAGAGAAAAGCTTCGAGAATGATGGGACCTCCTTCGCTCTCAAGTAGCACGTCCGTATACTCGACTGGCTTTACGGTTGTCGATTTCACATATCGGAGAAAGCGAGGCTTTCTTTCATAGGCGGGGTAAACACTGTTGACGATCTCGACCCGGCAGTCCTTGAAGACCCAGTGGATGAAGTTCAGAACTGCATATCGAATGCGCCGTCCCTCCTCTGCCAGAGCCCGGTCTCCCAGCTTGGCGGGGTTCGAATCGCTGGTTTCCGGCATGTTGGGGTTGGTCGCAAGAGACTTGGAGGTTTGGGTAACGAAGAGAGGCTGCTGCAAAACCAACTGTAGGATGGTTAGGTGAAGAGGGGAAGAAATTCGAAGGTAGGAAGTGAAAATTTAGTGGCTAGGTAGATTTATACAGCACGGCTGCCCCACGTTCTTTTTCGTCTGAACGTGTTCTGTTTTGATAGGAGTCGTGAAAACAAGACAATGGGGTCCAGGTTTATTGAATGGCCTGGCATTTTCTCGTGTCGTGGTGGAGACGCGGTCCTAATTCACAACATGTAGCTCAATTTCATCCGGTCTCCGCGATCCCCCAGTTGGGAGGTTGGAGCTTGTCTTGAGAGCTACAAGTCAACGTTGCTGCGGTTGACGAGAGAGGCTTGCAAAGCAATGTTGAACGGTGATTGTGAGAAGATAAAGCGGGAATTTGCGGTCATAAACATGCAGATGTAGGCTTCCGTGGATGGCCATTGCGTGGCAGAGACTTGGTAGAATAGGTAGGTATATATGGTACTTCGCCAAAAGACAGTCACCACGGATTGTCAGGGGCTTCGAGCGGCCCACAACGAAATATAGATTGCTAGATATCACAATTTCGTATTTCATGCGAATATCAGTGCGTCAGTGCAACTTTGCTGTGGCTGGAGTGGCTCGTTGAACGCGCTAGGAACTGGGTTTTCCATCGCGTGTTGTTTACTCTCCTGGGCCTTCTCCTGACTGTTGAAGCTTCACACACATCTCCCGTTCGTAATTATGTGTTTGGCTAAGTATACATGTATTTGTGTGAAAGCATGTCATCAGCATAGCAGTCAAACATTGTTGCAGCGCGATCAATATCAACGGCGTCCGTCTCCATGCAAATAAGTGAGTAAAAGGACTGTTTGCGCAGCTAAGCAACAAGCAAACCGCCCAATCACACGACACGTCTCGGGTGACACACTCTTTGTTGCCCACCGAACCCCGCATTCAGCCGTCGGACCTTCGAGCCCATGGCAAGTTGATGACTCTGTCGTCTTTCGTCGTTTTCCTTCCCCGGCCCTCCATGCACATACAATGGCGATGGACGATGAAGGCCACCCTACCGTTGGGAACATGGCGGATGGCCAGGTGCGGCGAATGGATCCCTCTGAGGTGGATGAATCGGGCGCTGCGGACAGCCTGAAGAGCAATCAAGTCGACGATTCTACCAATAGACATACGAGAAAGGCAAAGAGCAAGACAAAGAAGGTTCAGGAAAATCCTCCCACGCCACAAGGCCACCGGCGCTGCGATGAATGCAGGGTTATGCTGGAGTCGCCAAGAGTCTACAAGGGCCATAGGAATCCGAACAAACTCAAGAAGACGAGGGAGTGGGAATGGTATTGTGTAAGTCTCCCATCCTTGAAGCGATGGAAATCCCTGACAAATCGACGTTGTCAGTGCCACTGTTGGCTCAGTCATCCGCTTACCCGCGAGTACTGTCATCCTGATTGCCGAGGCGGTAGCTCTGCCGGAGATGGATCTGTTATCGCCGGATTTTGGGTCGTTGAGGACGAAGTTCCGGAGGAGCCAGGAGGAGAATGCAAAGAACCTGGGCATCAAGGATAGCTAGACAGTTCATCTCGTCAATTGGATTATTCAATCGGATCGACATCTTGACCCGACATTCCGAGAAGACGAGATATCAGCGACTCTTATGAAACATCCAACACTCTAAATAATGAATATAATGGTGATGAGGCCCCTCTTAGTATCGAGGCCAAATATCTCAAAATATAACACAATGGGGCGCCAACACAATGGTATTTGTTCTGCCTACGTACCTAGGTATGTTCCATAGCACCATGCCATCCCTGGTCCAGCACATGGGACTGTTTTCTCAAAAGCCAATGCAGGGTTCCGGGACAGAACAAATTTAGTACTGCAACTAACGACTGCATCAGGTCCGTCCACTTAGCGCCTCCAAGAAAAGCTTCAACCTCCTGGAAGCAAGAGGCGGCGGAGCCCGCATATTTCCGTTTCGCCGGCGGATTTTTACTGGATCAATCAGACCTGCCGCGTCCCAAATCTTTCTGATCTGCCTTCCATTGCTCCAGCATCCCACACCAGATCTCAGTCCGACGACCACAGAAAAGAGATGGACGACACTGACAGTGACATTGACTTTTCCGAGAATACGAGTCCCAGGGCCGACTACACCCAAGGTTTCGGATCCTTCGACTTTTTGCCCCGCGATTTCGCCGACTCCGTCCCGGGACGTATCGAGTACAAATATAAAATATGGCCGGCCGAGCGGCTGAGGACTGTCAGGGGGCAAGTCTGACAGCTGAAAACCTATCTCCAGAGCAAGGAACTGACCTGCCTGCTAGGCCCACCCTAGAACTAATAAAACCCTTCCCGTTTATGAAGCTGCCCGCGGAGATACGCTACCAGATCTACGGAATCCTGCTCGCCCGGCTGTTCCCGGGTCACAATCTCTATTTCGACAATAATGCGGTCGGCCGTGGAGTTCGGTTCGTGGTTAGCGACTCGGCCTATGCATCCGACCTGAAAGAAGACGATTACGCCAAAATGACGGTAGAATACGGCTTCCCCGTGGTGGATCCGCCCATGGAATACCGCACGGTGGACGAGTGGCGTTCGATCTCGGAGACCTTTTACCGCGGAGACGTCCTCGAGACGTACAAGGCCATCCGCGCGTTAGAAGAGAAACCTGACGCGAACGGCGGTGATGGTAGTGACAACAGCAGCAGCGACAACGGTCACGGGTTCCGGATCCCACGCGGCTCGGCCAGATCAGCTCCACTGGTGCCCATGGAGAGCTTTCCCCCGCTGCCAGCCTTTCCTGCCCCACCCGTCCTCACATTGGCGGACAAGGCCGAAGAAGGAGAGGAAGAAGAAGTCGAAGAAGCAGGAGACTTTTCCCCGAGCCCGGAATCTGTACTAGGTATTGACTCCACGTTTTTTGAGCTGGAGGGTGCGAGTCAACTCTATCGCCCCTACTGCGTAACCATCAGCCGCGTCATGGACCCAGACCCAGACTGCGAAACGCGCCAGCATGAGCCAGACCCTGATCATTTGATGTTCAAAACCTCGTTTTGGCTAAGCCAGTCCCTCAGTCCTGGTGAAGGACTTGAACGCTACGGCTGTCGGTACCGGCCTCCTCGTCAGGATATTGACAAATGTACATGCCGTTACCGGACGCCGCTGGATTACCAGATCGCCCGGGATCTATCACAAGTCAGCCGGAAGTTCACGGCCGAGATGGGGTCGGTCTTGTGGACAAATGCTACGATCGAAGTTTTTGATCCGGCGGTTTTTGGCTTGTTCGCCCACACGCGTCCGGCGGCGTTCGAGCTCGTCAGGGGCGTCGTGCTGCATATGGCGTGCTTTGGGGATTCCTATGATACTGAGGTTGCGACCGTCAGGGAGGTGTGCGACGCGTTCAATCGTCGGGCTGAGCGAGGGCGGGCGCTGCGGTTCTTCACTGTTGTCTTGTCTGCGAAAAGATTGGCGGTTCCTGATTATGGTGCCTATACCGCCGAAGGCCATGACTCGGGAAGCGAGGGTGCCAATTTCGAAGCCGCTGCCGAGTTGAGGACTGCAGAGCTGGCAACCGTGTTCCGTGGACTCCAAATGGCCCCTGGAGCGTCCTTCCAGGTCAAGTTTGGGCGTGTGCCTTCGACGCCCCCGACTCTGGCCCGGGGAAGCTGTGGTCTGCTAGCCGCCGTGTTTCGGATTTTCGGAAGGTGCAGGGACGCGTGGCTGCCAGAGTGCATCCGGGGAACTGGGCATTAGGGATCAAGAGTGAATTTCCGCCGTGGGTGCCTGTTCGCCACACACCCCCATCAATTCCAGCTACCATGCATCCTTGATCGTTAGGGTTGCTCAATGTTCCAGGTTGCGAGCAATGATGGAGATAGGTCAAGCAACGCTTCTGTAAAACCTCAACAGAAAACGGACACACAGCAGAACTTGCTTTCTCCTCTCATGGATGTTTTTGTGCTCCACCATTCAAGCGTGCGAAGCGCGTGTGCTTGCGTGTGCTCTCATGCGCGAGTCTACGAGCATATGCGAGCCAGCATTGCCAGCATGTGAGCCACGAAAAGGCATTGAGCAGTTTGCTCTGCATCAGAGAGCGCCGATGTGAGAGCCAGTGACCCCAGTGAATACGCAACCACACTCCCCACTGGACTAGAGTCGGGAGGACCAAGAAAGGGTCCGGCCCCGAAGCGGAAGCTACAGCGCGCCAACCTCTTCACATGGCACAGCGGCAAAATAGGGAAGCAAGGGGTCAAGCCGTGATCAAAGCTTCCGCCTGCTTCATCTCTTAGTCCAGGTTTGCCCACTCATTTAAAATTGTCCTTCCTTTCCCGCAAGAATTTGCAGATGATAATTCCAGAGATTCGCCCGTCATAGTCACGGCAGCCACACACGCAACTCGACCACCTCGGCAATGGGCGAAAAGCACCCTTTACTGGGGCCTTCTACAGCCTCGAGCCCGGTACACTACTGCCGGAAGCCCGAGAGACCTCAGCCGTCCGCATCCTGGGTTTACACATTCAATCAACACTCCAAAACAAATGTTTAATGGGTATCCAAATCTTAATACACAAGACCGCCTCGACTAAACGCCAATAACAAATTTCTTGACTCATGGCAGTCACAAAGAGCTAGGAGGAGTAATAGTATGACCAAGTTCGAAATACCCGGGCACCTCCGAATAGGCCGGCGCAGGTCCAACAGACTCATCGTATTTCGAGCGGAACGGTGACGGCGACGGTGGGCTACCGATCGAGGACTGGGGTGTGTGGTATCCCTGGGCGGAAGGTCTAGGAAACGCCCTCTCGGCCGGTGGCTTCGTCGTCTGAGCGACTGAGTGCTTGGACAAAGTCGATACCGACGAAGGCGAGGACGGCCGAGGCGGCTCATGCTTGACCGACAGATGATGCAGCGGCGGCCGGGTGGATACCGGAGTCGTTGCCGTGCTCGAACCGCAGAGCGTGGTGGACTGTGATGATGATTGAACCATCACCGAGAGCCGTTTCCGTGTATACCCAATCGGCGGAAAAGTGGCCGCATCGCCCTCCTCATCACCCCAGCTGTCGTCCCGCTCTTCTAGCCTGCGCGCGATATGCGAGTCATCACCACCCATCAGGTTGGCCCGGAAGCGATCAAAGTCCGACGTCAGACGCTCGACCTCGAGGAAGTGACATTGGCGCAGCTGAGGAGGGTGTTGCTGTCGCTGGCCCTCCTTCCGAGCAAGCGCCGAGGCCACGACGAAGGCATTCCGGACTTGGCGGCCGTTCCACGGCGTGGTGTCCCTCGAATTGGAATGGCGGCGGTAGTGGTTAGAAGCAAAAGCCATAATGTCTGTGTCGGCCACGTGAAGCCGCATGGCGTCGTACCGCTCGACGGGCTGCAGACCACTGTCCCGCTCGGTCTGCCGGATGCGCTCGTTCGCCATATACCTCTGTTCCTCGATGGCTTTCAGCATGTCGAGGTTGAGCATGAAGATCTTGCGGAAATCCTGCTCCGAAAACCGTTTGTAATGTAAAGTGACGTGAATACGTGAGTTGATCGCCGGGTCTAACTTGCCGACGCGGTTGGTCGTCAGGAAGAGGATCCCCTTGTAGTACTCCATGATGCGCAGGAAGACTGCTCCTCGTCAGCAGCTCGACATCACATGCGTAGTTGGGGACCACTTACCGGACACAATGCCGTTACGTTTGAGGTCAGCTGAGTTGGCCCCCCTGGCCGTGAGAAAAATATCCGCCTCGTCCAGCAGCAGTACGCAATCCCAGAGGTGAGCAAGGTGGAAGATCTGGCTTAAAGACGACTCGACCCTGTCGGGAGCTACGCCAAGGTCACCGCAGCTAATGTTGAACAGCGGCTTCTGGTGCTTTTGAGCCACCGCCTCCGCCGTTGCCGTCTTACCCACACCCGGCTCGCCGTGAAGCATGATGACGAGACCGCCGCCTTTCCCAACGATGATGTCTTGGGTGGAGACCTCGCCGTAGGCCTCGATGCGCTTTTTGTCAAAGTGGCTGCTGACCATGGCGTCGATGACGGTTTTGTGGCTCTCGTTGAGCTCGAGTCGGTCGAAAGCGTCGCGCTGGTACGGGATGAAATTCAAGTTCTGCACGTCCAGGAGTGCCCACTGACGATCCCGAAGACCGTATCCGAATAGACGCCTCGGGAGCAGTGCGAGGTCATCTCCGGTGGGAATCCGGCCAACTCGAGTTTGGGGGTTCAGAAAAGGGTCTTTGCGAACGATCTCGTCGTGTTCTGATCGAAACGTGTTATCGTTCAGAACAATCACCTCGTTAATCCATGACACGGCCCGTGATCTGTTCTGATCGGCCCAGTTGATGAGCGCAAAGGCATCGATCCTGTTCTCGTATCCAACGAAGTCGGCCCAGCGCTCCTCGTCGACCATGAAGGGCTTCCACCACGGCCTGCCGTTGAATGCCTCTTGGAAGTCGATCATGACTTCGCTTTCCATGTATTCCCTGGTCAGCCCAACCAGCTCTCCCATGGGAGTCGTGTTCATGGTCCATCCGGAATAGGCCATGTGTTGGCGCTTGATACACTCGGTGAACTTCAGCCCGTTGCTTCTGCACTCTTGCAGCAGAGCCTCATGCGCCGGCGCAAATCGAATCGGATAGAAGTCGAGGCTCTTGATCTCCTTTTCACCATCAAAGTACGAGATGCAGAAATCCTCCGAGGAGGTGGAGTAGTTGCTTCCATCGTAGTCATAGTAGTAGCAGGTCAAAATGAAATCCGAGTTGTCGAAATCGTCGCCGTCGATGTTGATCGGGGCGATGGGGTTCGCGACTGCATCCGTGGACATGAGCCGCCACACTTTCTGGTGCTCTGAGAGTCGTGATTTGGCAGCGCGACTGTTCTGAGCAGCCGGACCGTGTGCACCTGTTTCCTGACGAGATTCACCGATAGCGTGTGCTTGCGAACCGATCATGCGCTCAAGATGCTTCTTGAGAGACGTGGCGGGCACATAGATAAGCTCGCCTGGCCGAAACAGATACCACAGATCGTCGAAGCGAATTCTGCGCGACTCGGAGAAATTGGCACGCGTAAACGAGTGATAGGGCGGAACGATTTGCTCGTTGGCAAACTTGATGTAGCACCGCAAATGCTCGAGGGCAGTCGCGCGTTCCACTTCTTCCTTGGAGCTCGGTGGCGGAGAGCTGTGATATTCCGCCTCCATGCGCTGTAGATGCTCCTTGAATTTATCGTGGTAGTAAATGAGGTATCGGAAGGGTCGCAAAAAGGTATGCGGCTTGCGGCTCCAGACATAGCCTGTGACCTTTTCGAAAATGCTCAGGAGACTAGGGGACTGGATCCGGATGCGCTGAAGCCATGGTTTAACGGTTCGATGCGCGCGCACAGTTGGCGGCTGTGCACCGAAGAAATTTTGGGCTGTGTCGAAGTAACAAACACCATCACGATGCTGACGTCGGAGTTCGTGTTCATCCACCAGCTCTTTGTTGATTTCGGACCCCGCCATCAGGGCCTCAACGGCGTAGAGGCCGTGTTCGTCCTCGAAGCGGTTGATGAACTCCTCCCAGGTCCTGCAGATACGGACATCGGGGAGAAGGACCACGACCTGTTCGAGTTTCTGAGGCGGCGTGACAGGTCGGAATGGAGGTATCGGTGAATCCGATGGACGCTGTGGCCGGTCCAGCGGCGGTCGCGTTGGTGGTTTTGTGGGGCGTTGCATCGGTTGCCCTTGGTACTGTCGAGATGGAGGTGGCCTCTGGTTCGGAAATCGCTGGCGTAGGTCGACGGGAGACGACTCTTCCGACGATGGCGTCACTCCTTCCGAATCTTCTTGTGGCGAGTACTGTGGTTGCTCCGAGTACTGCCGTTGTTCTGAATATTGCTGCTGTTCCGAATACTGCTGCCGTTGCTGCGGTGGATTGGCCGGTGGATTGGCCGGTGTAGGTATGGTAATGGGCGGTGGCCTTGGCGGTCGTGGGGGGGCAGAAGCGTACTGATTCCCTTGCTGTTGTTGGTATTGAGGCGCCTGGTACTGGGGCTGGGGCTGTTGGTATTGAGGCGGTTGATACTGAGGTTGGTACTGGGGCTGCCATCCTGGGGCTGGCGCCCTGGGCGGCAGCTGTGGAGGCATTTCAGGTTGTTGAGGAGGCCAGTAGACTGATGGTGCAGGCTGTGGTTGAGGGGGCCGGGGCGTTGTTGGTGCTCCGCCAAGGAGACGTTCCAGCCGGCGTCCAAGTCGTGATTGAGCACTTCCGTATTCGGTGTCGGCCATGGCAGCGGCGCGGGAGAGGGACAAAAAGTGTGTGACCCATAGTAGACTTGAGTCTCGATCACGTCGTGATACTTAAGCGTCCCTCGCTGGCGCCGAGTCCGATGTTGTTGAGCAAAGTCCGAGGACGGCCGCGAGATCGGGTCGCGTCCGGTGCTTCATGTGGCGCCAGGAGTTGGGACGACGCGCCAAATCACCCGTCGCTGATTTTAGCGCGGGCGCTTCCGGACGAGTCGGGTCCGGCCCAATGGTATCGGGTTGCGGGACGGTCCGTAAAATAGATGGAACAATGATAGTATTCTGCAGGGAGGATGTGTGCCTGGCATTGGTGAAACTTGGTCTCAATTTCGGGCCAACGGCGGCTTCCCGTTTCATTTTTCGCACCGCAGAGAAAATCGCGGCTAACTAGCGCGATGGCTGCCTGGCGAAGCTGCCTGAAGAAGCAGAGCATGTCCCACTTCGATCAGCTGCGATGAATATTCAGTCGCCTGATAATCTCCTTTCGCCAATTGGGTAGGTGTAATTGGACGGCCTTGAAGACTGGAAGAGAGATGGAGCAGGAGCACCCCCACCGGTGAGTGTCCATCCGTCCTTGGGAAGGCACGAATCGCTGACATCCCGCCAGAGAGCTCGAGCTGTTGCTCAACTCGTTGCAGCCAGCTGGCGAAAGAAGGGAGGAGGTCCTGCTAGCGTGCTCTTGGGATGATGTCTTGAACTCGCTGAGCGAGGCCCAAGAGACTTTCAACCAAAAAGCGGCCAAAAGCCGGTTCAGAAAGATAACCAGGAGCAAATCCATAGTCGGCACTCTCGGTTCACTGACGCAGCTACTGCCAGACGAGCTGGGACTCGGTGTGTTAAGGGGTGGTCTGAATGCTGTCTTCCAGGTTGGTGTCCTTCCGCGAGATGGATTGGTGAAGCTTTCCTGACCCAGCGACGAACAGCTTGTGCAAGCCCGCATCGAATCCCAAGAAAAGATTCTCGAAACATTCCACAATGTCCCTCTGCTGTTTGAAAGGGCCTGCGGCATTGCTCTGTCGCACCGATGCGACCAACAATTGCTGGGGCGAGTGCAGGATCTGTACAAAGTTCTTCTGTGCGAACTGCCACAGTTGATCAAAATTCTACTCCGCCAGCACACAGGGAAAACACGCGTTCGAATGTTCCGACAAACGCCTTCTGAGGAGGCGCACTTGATTGACGAGTGTCTGGACGCCATACAACGAGCCTCCAGGGCCGTCGATGTCAGCATCGACGTTGCTCAGGCCCAGACCTTGGCTGAGACGCAGCAGGTGGTGATATCCAACTCGCAGAAGCTTGACTCCAACTCGGACAAGATGGAACAAATGTTGTTCGCGCTCAGGAACATCCAGAACATCCAGAGCTTCATCCAGAGCAAGGTTTCGGTGCTCGAAACCCTCCACAAATCTGCTGAGGACGCGAGGCGGGTCCAGCTGAAAGCAATACAAGGCGAGGTCACGCGTGTGGTAGTTGGGTGCCAGGTCCTTGCCGAAAAGGTCGAGCGTCGGCACTCGCGAGCACCGCCGACCACGTCCTCCAACAACATCCGCTACTCAGAAGAGCATTTGTGGATCCTCCCATCAGATCCCGTCCCTGGCCTTCCAGGACGGCCTGCGCCAACTCTTACCAATGCCGTCTCGGTGCCCATCGACAAGTGGAAGCCGAAGCCATACAGTGAGGCCCCTGCTGCCTATCACAAAATGGTCGAGGAGCCGACCTTGACCGAGAAGAGGCGCGACGACGTCTCCTGCGACAGTATAATCCAGCTCTTGGCCATTCCGACATCACCCTCTCCATTTGGAGATCTGGAGCGTGTCTTGAGACGTGGAACCAACCTGGAACAGGCCGCCTTGGATCGAGCAAGATGGCTGATGATGTCGGACCGTTTTGCATCCTGGGTCACAGTGGAGATGAGCTCCTCCTCGGACATTATCCTCGTCGAGGGCTATAACGACCACCGCCTCGGCAAGGTATCTCCCTTGTCGGTATTCTGCGCGTCCCTGACCACAACCATGATTCGAAAATCCCTGTTTGTCCTCTACCACTTCTGCGGCGAACACGCCTTCCCCAAAGACCCCATCGGGGGCCCATCCGGCATGCTGCGGAGCCTAATCGCGCAACTCGCCGCGTCTCGACTCGACCTGTCGTCCAGACTCGGCTCTCTCGCCGAGAGACTCATCGACATGAGTCTCCCCTCGCTCGTGGAGGCCTTTGAGCATCTCCTGCGAGGAATCCCGCCCGGATGCACGCTGTACATCATCTTGGACAACATCTCGGAATTTGAATCGAGACTGCACGGGTGGGATGACGAGATCCGGCAGGTTGTGCGCATGTTGGACGAGGTAAGCAAGGATCCCGGTGTCGGTGTGAACTTGAGGGTGCTGGCCACTTGTCCCATGAAGAGCATCGTCCTGGCGAGGCAGATTGACTATCGGGATCATATCTCCCTGCGGGCTGGCAATTTGCACGCTTGATCGTGCCTCTGATTTGATATTAAGCCGATATGCCGGGAGCTCGGGGTGTCGCGCGCGCAGACGAGAAAAGAACCTCCTAAATAAACTACCCAAGAGCGGCTTGGATATCAACTTCGAGAAGATGAGCAGGGGCACTGGACTCACCATGTAGTACCAGATCGGCGAAGGAGAGACTATATAGCAAGAAGGAGGTAGTCAAAATTATCTGGACGGTGAAGCTTATGATGGTATGAATCCAAAGTTTTTTGCCGGTCAGTCCTTGCCGTGAACCGTATCGGAGGAGTAGATGCGGGGAAGCTCGGGGCTGCCCGGAGTGGCCGACATGTGGCGGGCTGAAGCGTCTTCACCACCAACCAGGATAAGGCGCAACAGTCGAGATGGGTTACACCGTGCCCTTTCAGCTGTCACACGGCCGACGATAGCTTCAGCCGCAACGGAAACGACGAGTTGCATGGAGCTAACATGCCATTGGCTACAGTACAATCTGGACGCAGCGGCACGCGTCTATAACATTCGCGATGCCCTACCAGTAGTTGTCTCTTAGTCTCACCTAGAATTACCACTCCACACGCCTTAAATCAGTACCCTCGATTGAATAACATCTCGCATTTATACCCCGAGTCATTCACCAACATCCCGATTATCAACCTCTCCGATCTCCCAGAAACCATATTTCATCAAAGAGACTCTTTGTAAAAAAATAAAAATGGACGGCCCCGTCTGCGGAATCATCCCGCCCTACCTCCTCCAAGAACTCGCCGACAAGAGCGACGACGACTCGATCCGCCGCAGCGCCCAGTCCACCCTCGCGCTCGGCGCAGCCCTCCACAAGAAGCGCCACGAATGGCTCGCCCAGCGCGTGCAGAACCTGCACCGCATCCACGAGAGCATCCACCCAGGCCACCAACACCTCCCCTTCCCACTCCCCGGACTGCCCGGACTGCCCGGACTGCCCGGAACCCCACTTCACGGATCGGGATCGGGATTGGGGAGCACGGACCACGCCCGCCCGCATTTACCTTCCCCTTTTGGATCATTCCGGCGCGAAGCGGGGTCCGGTTCGGCCCCGGCCCTGGCTCCAGCTCCACAGGGAATAGTCCCCGATCCGATCCTCGAGTCGATCAAGAAATCGTCCCAAGTCGACCAAAAGACCAAGGACTCGGCTGCGCGCACGCTCCAGCTCGCGCAGGAGGTGCGTGACGAGCGTGCTGCCGAAGCCGCCGCCGCAGCTGCTGCGGAAGCAACCCCGGCCACAACTACCACCACCACCACCACCGCACCCCCTCCCCCCAGCGGGACAACATCGCCGCCCCCAGTTGCGGGAGCGCCCGTTAGCACGGCATCCGGCTTTCAACGCGCAGTCTACGACATGCAAAACCAAGGCGACGCCGACCGCCCCGAGACATTCGATCTCCTCCCCGGCACTCCACGCCGCTCCGAGGGCGACGCGGTGTTCGCGTCCGACACAAAAGTCAACGAGGCGTACGACAACGCGCTGCGCGTGCTGCAGTTTTTTGAGAGCAAGTTCGGGTACAGGTCACTCGACAACCAGGGGATGAAGGTTGATTCTTCTGTGCATTTCGGCGACGGTCTGGGGAATGCGTTCTGGATTGGGTTCGGGATGGGGGGGCGGGAGCCGGGGCAGATGGTGTATGGGGATGGGAATGCCATGTTGCATAACTTTACTGCTTGTGTTGATGTTATCGGGCATGAGATGACTGTATGTTCCTTCTCTGTTGTCCCCTAGTGTTATTAGGTGGGATTTGCTGATGAATTCCTAACCAACAGCACGCCGTCACGCAATTCACCACCGCGCTCGTCTACGAGAACGAGTCCGGCGCGCTGAACGAGCACATCTCGGACGTCTTTGGGATCATGGTCAAGCAGATGGTCGAGAAGGAGACGGCCGAGAACGCGGACTGGCTGATTGGCGAGGGCTGTCTGCTGCCCGGCGTCAAGGGCGTGTCGCTGCGGAATATGCGCGACCCAGGCACGGCGTATAATGATCCGCGCTTTGTATGGCCCCCCTTTTTCCTTTTCGTCGCGGACCTGACATTGGGCACAGGGCAAAGACATCCAACCGGCGCACTACGACGACATCCCGGCCGTCATGAGGCGTTTCGGAGACTTCATTCGGGACAGAGACTATGGCGGCGTTCATGTTTTTTCCGGTATTCCTAATCGCGCCTTCGTGTTAGCTGCTACTGCCTTTGGCGGATTTTCCTGGGAGAAAGCGGGGCAGATCTGGTGGCGCGTGGTCAGCACCAAGAGCATCCCGAACACTTGTACGTTTATTCAGTTCGCTGATGCGACGGTTGATGCGGCGATGGCCCTGTATGGCGAGGATGCCGCGCGGGTGGTGAGGGATGCGTGGAACACCGTTGGGGTGGTCAGGAAGGTGTAGGTCGGCAGGCGGACATCCGGCGTGGGCGGACTGTGGACGTTTGTTTGGGGTGTCGCAAGTACAGGCAGTTCCGGGTTAAAAGCTCAACCAGTGTCACTCTTCTGTTCCATGCTAATTATAGCGATTGGAAAGCACAAAAGCTTTAAAATGCGTGACTGGGCGCCTGGCCATCTGATACTGGGTTTGGATATCGGCGAGCTGGGCAAAACTCCGTGATGGAACCCACACTTCGGCGCCGGAGCCCCCACTTTTCCCAGCCCGGCAATGTTGGCATGAAACGAGCCACCCGATTTGTACCTCCCAGAGAGCATCAAAGAGGCGTACAAACAGTAATACCATTAGGCTTAGAAGCATGTGTATTTCCAAGTCAAATTGCATGATTCATACAGCTGCTGCAGCCAGAAGACTTTTTGCGATCATCGCAACCTGGCCGTTGAAGGACTGGGTGGCCCGCTTTTGTGTGACTTGGTACTAACGAGACGGCCTGCTGCGGTCTTTTTTTAGGAAGCCTTGATACAGCTATATCGTTACTCACTGCATTTTCCGAGTCAAAGGAGGCGATGTGGTCACGTGCTGGTTCCTCGAACCTGCCCCTGTGGTAAGATCGGCAGCCCGCAAGGTTCCTGCGGCCGCCGCCCCGCGCCGACCAACGACGTCATCGCGCCGATCGTATCAACATCCTCCATGAACAGTCGTTTGAACTCCAAATCTTGCGGCTGTCAACCTCAACGTACTAACCACCAAAACACTCCATCGGAATAATCCGATACTCGACAGCATGGCCGAAGTAGCAGCAGGCGCGCTGATCGCCGAGCAGGTCGTCGCCACGGGCATCGAAACCGCCGCCGTCGTGGCCGTGGCCTCACCAACACAACCTCTCAAATTCTCCTTGTCGCAGCTTTCCAAGGTAGCAAGTACTAATACATCTGCGTGCGCCGCCCCTCCCAGCCCCTTCTTTCCCGTTACTAACAAGTGAAACTCGCAGGAACTCACTCGCGCGATCGAACCACACGCTCACGTCCATTGGCGACAAGACATATATGTTCGGCGGCGAGGGACCCGACGGCAAGTTATGTCCGACCGACGTCCACATCATCACCCTCCCCATCAAGAAACCCACCGACATCAAGCACCATGAATATCCGCCTTTCCCTCTTCAAGATGCCGAGACGGGTAGGACACTCATCCCGACTCCGCGAAGCCAACACGCCGCCTGCGCTCGCGACAAGTACCTCATTGTTCACGGCGGACGAGACACCCAGGGAAAACCGATTGAAGAAGAAAATTGCCTCTGGCTGTGGGACACAGAGAAACTCGTATGGACAAGACTCCACAGCGAGACGCAGATCGGCAAGGCTATGACGCCGCGGTTCGGCCACTCCATCTTCGTCGACGAGCAGCAGGACTTCCTCGTCCTCCATGGCGGCCACGCCCCATCGGAGTTGCAGCACAAGCTGGTGCACGACGTCGACGCCCCGCTATCCAATCCCGACCTGCCCACTGAAACCGAGACATGGCTCTTCGATTTTACTTCCGACTCCTGGACCGCGCTACCCCGCGCGCCAGCTCCTCCAGTAGCCGCCGCCTACGTCGACACGACGCTCTACACCATCAGCCGGACTGACTCCCCGTTCTCGGTCGTCGTCAACTACCTCCACCTGCTGCACTCGCCCACGGAGCGTGAGAAGCCTGGCGCGCTCGTCTGGAAAACGCTCAGCATGCCGACGAACCCACTAACCCCCGGCCCGCGCCCACGAGATGGTGGAGCGCTCGTTCCCCTAAACCTCGGACATGGTCGGCAATATCTGATCTACATGTTTGGCTGCGACGAACCCAAACCCGATCACCCCGAGTCGGCGGGCTTCTACTCGGACATCTGGTCGCTGCAGCTGCCTTCGCACGGACTGTCGGCCGCCAAACTGAAAGACAAGATCCGCGAGACGCTCCCGGGCCTCGATTCGGGTGAGCTCAGCTGGGCCGAAGTCGAACTGGTGGCGGCGGAGCAGATGGTACCCGAAGGAAAGGTACATCCCGGTCCCAGGGCATTCTTTGGCGCGGATTCGTGTTTGGACGGGAAGGGTGTGGTACTCTGGGGCGGTGTGAATGCCAAGGGCGAGAGGGAGGATGATGGATGGGTTTTGAGCCTGGCGTATGGCCATGCGGATAATGATCGATGGGAGTGACGGTCCCATCGAGGCTTTAGTGCGGTGTATTATTGTTGGACCTGCTGAATACCGCCTAAGAGGGCCGATGGGGGATAAGCTACTCAATATCTGTAGAGCAATTCTCTCCTGGATGCAATCCTAATGCAGCCATCGGAAGTCGATGCTCTCCAGAGTGACTGTCGTATCTGGTCTTGCCTCCCAAAGACCACGACAGCGCCACCACCAGTACACCGCGACTGCCATGGACACAACAGACGCGGTAAGCGATATCGCGGTACACACAGTCCACGCGATAATGGACGCTGGATAATGACTTTGGTAGTACTTGAAGTCCATGAAATCGACGTAGCCACCCCAGCCGAGGAAGCCTCCAAAGAGCGAGTTGCACCAACAGTTGTTGAGGATCCCACCGGACTGTGATCAGTAACATGTCAGAATGTTTCGGTGACCGTGAAAAGCCCGCATGCTTGGCCGCCATGAAAAACGAGACGAGGACGTGATGGAACAGAAGGAAAACCTGGTGCCGGGTGGGAGGGATGCTTACAAACATGGCCAACACAAACACAATATACAGAATCGCAAGCGCATTGGACAGATGCGAAATGAAAGTGATAGCTCGTCGCCAAGCTTTAGAGTTAGTGGTGTCCCTGCCCATTGTCACCGGCAAGAAGAAGAACTGCAGCTCCCATGTCACGCTGCTCAAAACACCATATCCGATAAAGATGAGGGACCAGCAACCCGGGCCCATAGTTGGGGTGAAAAAGTCCGAGAAGAAGGCCAGCATGACCTGGAGCCATACTGTGGCCTGGGATAGTCGTGCAATTGTGTTCCAGGAGCGCGGGCGTTTGAAGGGGTTGCGCTGCTGCACGCGGTCCAGAATTCTCCTGGAAAGGGTGGAAGGGCGATTACCGGTGAGGTCGCGTAAGGCGTCGGTGAGGGATGTGTCGGTTCCAGGAATTTCGGACAGGACGGCATGAGGAAGACCGGCGTAGGAGAGGGTGCGGCCTTGGCCGGTGAAGCGTTCGAGTTTGTAGGGAGCGGGGACGTCCCCGCCTGCCCACCAGACAGGTTCGGCATCATCAGCTCTTTTTCGGATTGCGTCGATGTTGTAGAGCCAGCGGGACATGATCTTCCTGCGTCGGCGAAAGTAGAGACAAGATTGTTAGTGAGTGAGAGCTGTCTGGGTCTCAAGGTAAGGTATGTGGACAATGACGGAGACATTGCAGGGGACTCAGGCGAGGACGGCGAGGGGGGAACGGTTATACGCACATTTGAGCATCCGAGTCATTTGGGCTCCGATCCAGCAAGAGGAGACACACCTCGACAGGCACATATGAGAAAAAAATGCCAATGTCAAGTACAAATATGGACGTGCTATCGCCCATGTCGCCGAAAGCGAGCGCCACAGAGAAGGAAAAAGCCATGTAGAACGTCACTAGGCTCAACAGCATCGGGATCACCCCTCTTCGCCGGTTGATACGAAGCTGGGTCGACAGTATCTCAAGCAACGCGGTGGTAAGCTCGACATTCTTTTGCTCTCGAAGCGAGAGTCCGCCAAGCGAGAGAGGTCGGAATATGCCGTAGAGGAGCGTCGACAGGAGCTTGTTCAGGTTCCCCCCCTCTTCTTCACGGGGGTCTGCTCTCGTATCGTGGGGCTTCTCAAAGCCTAGATCAACCTGGTTGAAGGCGCTGAGGACGAACATGGCGTTATTGTAAACAGAAACCGGAGCTGTGTTAGGGGGGTCGATGAGGGGCCTCGTGCTGTCACTCCTGCCTCTCGTTGAACGCATTGCTGCTCGCCACAGCGAGATGGTCCCCCGTTTGACATATGCAACCCATGATATCAACCGTCCCACGAAACCGGCCTGGGGAATATTCCGGCCATCCTGTGGTCGATTCTGTCTGCTTGCCCACAAGTAACACAGCCGCATCTGCCAAAAGTTCCAGAGGGTCGCTGTTAGTGCTGTCTGGGGGCTCCCCAACCAGTGGGAAAGGGCCTCCAGGAGGTTCCGGCCGCCCTGTCCCCATGGGAGAGTGATTAGGATGGCCAATGGAAAGACCCACGTCGCGAGGATGTTCAGGGCTGTTTGTTTGTCATTGAACCCGATCGTTCGAGATCCGCATACTCCTACGCAAGCATCGTACGGGACGTACAGGGCGTCGTTTCGGTACTCGGAAGGCAGGAATTTTATGGGACCGGTCCAGGTGTAGTTGTTCTCTATCAACTCCTTTGTGAAGCCGTTCCAGGTTGCGTTGTTGACAAGAATATCTCGGAACCTCATACCGCAGTCCGTCCAGTTGCCTTGTCCCCAGTCGGTCCCAGGTGGGACCACCATGCCAAGTCTTCTGAGGAGCCGGAACATACCGAGTCTTCTGAGGATCCGGGTTGCCATTGCGGATCGACTTTAGAATTCGTGCTATTGGGACTCGATAACCGCTAAAAGGGTGGTGTTTTTGAAGCGCATGGCGATAGGAGCCTGCCCTGGTGAAGCGCAGACAGTCTTACAATCTAGAAAGTTCGAGACACCGAAGCCGAAACACGTTTGAGACCGACGAGGTGGTTATTATATACCATGGATGACTTCGGGTCCTTTCGACACGCTGGGGCGTTTGTTCCACCATCGGTGTTTGCGCGGTACCTCAGCCCGCCGGAGATTCGCCAGTTGACCAGCGTCCAACAAGGCATTTTTGCGGTACCGCACTAACAATTATGGAAAGTCGCCAGCCTTGCGCTGTCAGCCGTCCGGAATGCCCTGGGGCGCAACAACTTTCAGGGGCTCCTTCAGCTTCGGTATCGCAGCCCGTGACGTGGCTTGCATTCTCCGAGTGCCGGCAGTTGCCCACAGCAGCAGCTCCCGGCGCCTGCACTGCACTGCCGGCTTGCGCAGTGATATTATAGGTCCAAGCGTGGCAGCCAGCCTTGTGTCGCGTGCCGCCCGACGACGCCGCTGGAAAGGTTGGATGGGGAGAACGTTCTGCCTGGTCCATTTTATCGCTGGATTCGGATAGAAAGTGCGGGCTGCGCGAGCGGGGGTCGGAGCAACATATCCTGCGGCAACACAATGGGAAAGGGAATGAACGCCACGAGGACCAGGCGTGCCCAGTGGAGGGGAGGTTGTTGAAGACGGCAGATTGGAAATGGTTGCAGGAGGAAGGAGTAGCAGGACCGCTGATGCTGAGTGGATACCTGAAGAATCCAGTGAGTGGCCCTCCCCCCTCCCCCAAAACCCCTGAGGCGCGCCTGCCAGATTCAACAACAAGCCAGAGCCACTGACGGGATGCAAAAATCTCGAAAGTCAGGTATAACTATCTACCTTTATCTCTCACGCCGGATCCAAACCCACACCCAACCCCGCGGCTTCCTAGCTAATACGACGATTGGTTGAGCATATCCAAGACTACCTAAAACAACCCCACATCTAAATCACCAACCCCTTGACTTGCTTGAAGTCCTTGATCTTGATATCCCTCCATACGAGGACACTGATGATAGAAACTACCTGGATGACTGTCGACGCAACCAGCATCCACTTCTGTGCCTCGCCATATGCCGCATCGATAGCATTACGCGTCGGCGTCCCCCTCTCATACGTGAGCTGCACAGGCAGCGACCCGTAAATCTCGGTGAAATTGCCCTTGGTCTCCTCGGGCAGGTACTCCAGCAACCGATCGGGGAAGAGGCCGTTCCAGATGGCCGCAGCGACCGTGGACCCGATAGCACCGCCGACACTGGCAAACATGCCCTCGATGGCGAGCACCACGGCAATGTACTGATGCGAGGTGGCGGCCATGACGGCGATCTGCTCGCAAATGACGAGCGTGCCACCCGATACGGCGATGAAGATCTGACACATAACAATGTAGCCGACGTGGACTCCGGGTTTGCGGAAATTTAGCATCAGGGCGATGCCGAGGATAGTCACAGGGACGCCGAAATACAAGGCGGCCCACTTGAAGCGGCCGGTGCGACGGATTGCGTAGCCGGCGATGAACGACCAGAAGCATGACCCGATGCTGTAGATGTTCAGGACGTAGCTCGCCTGCGTGATGTCGAGTCCGACGACGACCTGCAGGAAGGAGAAGAAGTATTGGTCCCAGATGTAGAACGAGATGAAGAGGGTTGCGGCAAGGATGCAGGCTCCCAGAACGGTCCGGTCCGTAAGGAGACCGTACGGGATAAAAGTCTTTGGTGCAAAGAACTTCTCCCAAGCACCGAAGGCGATAATCAGCAGGGGCCCGATGATGATGAAAGAGATAATCAGGGGCGATCGCCATTCACCGGGCTGGCGGGTGTAGAGGTTGAACGTAAGCAAGAACAAGGCCAAGCCAGTGACGATCAGAAGAAGGCCGACCACGTCGAACTCGACACAGTAGTACTTGATTGACTCGAGCGTGGTTCGGTTGTGTTCTTCGCGCTTGGGAAGCAGCCCAGCTTTGGCGGCCTTGCGGTAGTTGTGGTAAAATAGAAAGAGCAGCGGCGAGCAGACGGCCGGCGTGATGATGGAAAAGGCGCCGTATGCCCATCTCCAGCCAGGTCCATCGAGGAAGGCATTCGCTAGGGGTCCTCCAATCCACACGGTGATAATGTACGGCGACGAGGCAAATGCGAGCATTAGACCTCTGTTCTTCAGGTGCGAAGTGTCGGCGATAAAGATGGAAATAGTGTACTGGATACCATTGAACCTAGGTTGTTGTCAGCTTGCTGCCACCAGTGTCCAGTCGTTTCCACTTACCCAACCCAGTAGAAGACCTGCGCAGCAGCGTACGTCTCAACGTTATTGCACGCGGCCATCATGATCAGGCCAACGACCAGACATATCAGCATCAGGACGAAGCCTTGGGGGCGGCCCCAGATGTCGAGCACCTTGGCTAGCGGGAGCTTGGAAAGACCGCCAATGAGGTTGGACAGAACACCCGTGGTGGCCGTGAGGCCATGTTGCGAGAAGGAACTCGTCACGTAGGCGACGAGGGAGCCGCTCATGCTCGATTGCATCGCATCGACGAAAAAGATGAACCATATTCTGTGAACTTGTTAGAATGCTCCCCCGAGTCTTCGTGATCCGAACGTACGTTACATAGGCGAGAATCAGATTGGACCTCGTCCAGACCTTGGTCATGGCCTCGACGCCCTGGACGCCAGCCTGGGCATCCACCGAGATCTGATCCGAGTCGGCCTCGCCGCCGGACACGGGATGGATGTTGTCCATCTCGATGCCGGCTTCCTTGTCATTCGTGTCTCTCATCTTTGCGTCGTCTTCGGCTACAGGGACATCGGCGGGCGGGACGCTGTCGAAGGGACTTCTGAACTTCATTTTGGAGCGTGGCAAGAAAAAAGCTCGCGCGAGTTTGCGTTTTGTGGGCAGTCCCAAGGTCCGTAGTCAGCAGCGACTAGTGGTGAGCAAGCGGAAGTCTGCATGCGATCGGCAGAGGGCAAGCCCCAACCTTTATCAGATGGTGCATGTGGGCTGGCACAGCACCCGGAAAACCTGGAATGGATGCATCCCGCATGCTGGGACGGAATACGACCTCAGACACGTCCAGGGTCCCGCAATCCAAACCACAGCCGGCCATTCGGCTTGTCATCGGTCGAGCGAGAATGGGGTTGCATTGTCATTGTCGCCATCATTCGATGCAGGGGTCGAAGGCGTGTCGTCGTCGCGAGAGAGGAGCATACGAACACACGGCTCGCGCAATCTCAGACCCGAAGGTCGAGGATTGGTTCCGATGACCCATGATTCTGCATCCCTCGGGCCAATTGAGGGAGAGCAGCCCCGCAGCGCTGCAAGAAGGCGTTCTGTGACGTGCCGGATTGAGACGGAAGTGGAAGTTTGTTGCGTGCTTGGCACTGCAAGTGCTTGCGGAGAGAAGCGAAAATTTTTATCAATCAATCTTATCAGATCAGATAACTTTGATCAGCCCCACTCTGATGCTCACCACCCTTGTCACCGTCGGCGGCATCCCCACTGCGACATCGGACAATGGTCTGGCTTGTACGTAACAGCAGGCAGCAACTCGACCTTTTCCCCTGTCTTGGTGATGACTGTGCTGCCGCGATGTGATATTGGACTGCCAAGCTGCCAGCCGAGGGCGATCGAGTCTCGGGCCCACGCGACTACAGGCCATGCGTTGGGACTCCAAGCTCTGCCCTACAGATGAATGAGAACTAACGCGCGCGCAGAGGCGGACGAACAGCCCTTCTCCTGGGTGAGGATGATGGTGTTGAGTCAAGGATGGGTATTGCCAATGTAGACGACGCTGGGCATGAGGCATTATGCGTCGCGAGAAGCTTTGGAATCTGGATATTTGCGGCACTTGAGGAATGGAATATCCCACGCTGTACGCTACAGATGCACATTTTGACAAATATTCTCGCGGGAAACATCATGTAGTCTATGTACCCGCTTGAAATCCAGCCCAGCGAGGCGGCGAGTCGCAACCCACAAACCGATGACTCCAGCGCCAAGCGCGCCGGCTTTTCCGCCTTGATGTCGAGGATGTCATACCCAGCGTATGAAATTTCTTCCGCTGTGCCAGCGTCCGCGAGCGGTACTTTGTAAGACGAAAAAGGAAGACGTCGATCGACTTCAGAGGGGGAAACCGGCCCTCTTTCAACCTTTACGATAACAATAAGACAACGGAATCATGGCACCACCCATGGCTTCTGAGTAATTCCGCACACTAAACGCATCGTAAGCGACGAACAGAGTTTTAATCAGGATGACTAATTAAGAGACACAGTAAAATCGTTCCAGAATGGAGCTGTGATGGTCTCGCAGGACATATGCCAGGGTTAGGGCTGGCGACCGGACGATTGTCACGCCACACCACCAGACAGTTGGAAGCCTTCATCACGAGCAGACACCGAGTGATGAATTGCACTTCACAGTTACATGGAACCATAGCACCATACGTAAATTGCCCACAACAAACACTTCACGATGGAGCAACATCTGCTTCGAAGCATCACTTTTCATCCGCACTGGTTTGGGCGACACCATGTCCTGCCCGGCTTCGGCCCATCCGACGAAAAAGAAGAGATGAAACTGCAAGCATTTCGTGACTCACACCATGACAACGACCCTTTTGGTTTGTTGTCTGTGTACCGCGAGCCCACAGTTCTCACCCATGAAACCCTTTTTGGCAGGGATGATAATGGTGATTGGGAAGGTGCTGTGGGCGCTTCATCAAGCAAATGGCCAACCCACCTGCTCTCCGAAATTTCGACGCAATGGAAAGAGAGGCGACTCCACAACTTCTACCGGAAACAGAACGCAGCCATTGAGCGACTGCTCCGGACGGTCGAGGAACACCATGCACAAGCGCGCGCCGAGGCGGCATCCGAAGCAACTCGCGTCAAGGTTGCCATCTACAGCTCGTTGGCAGCGAACATCGTGCTTTCTGGGCTGCAGCTGTTTGCTGCCATTTCTTCGGGGTCACTCTCGCTGATCACCACCATGGCGGATGCCGTGTTCGACCCCCTGAGCAACCTTATGCTCATCATCGCGAACCGCGCGACGCAAAACGTGGATCCCAACAGGTTCCCTTCGGGGAGAGCACGTTTGGAGACTGTCGGGAACATTGTTTTCTGCTTCCTGATGATGGCCGTCTCCTTCATCATCATCGCCTTCTCGGTGCAGGACCTAACAGAGCGCGCAGCTACCGGCGGCGTCAACGATTTCCACCCACCCGCCCTTATTGCTGCGGCGACCTCGTTTGTCGTCAAGCTGGGTCTTTTTGCATACTGCTTCACGCTGCGCAATCACTACAGTCAGGTGCGCATCCTCTGGCAGGACCACCGCAATGATCTCTTCATCAACGGGTTCGGTATCTTAACGTCGGTCGGAGGATCCAAGATTGCCTGGTGGATCGATCCGACGGGGGCAATCATCCTGTCTATCGCCATCACGGTTCTGTGGCTTCGGACAGCATTTTCAGAGTTCATGTTGATAGTCGGCATCGCTGCTTCTCCCGAGACGCAGCAGCTGGTGACTTACGTGTCCCTGACGCACAACCCGACCTCGATATCTGGCATCGACACGGTTCGGGTTTACTATTCCGGGCCCCGGTTGATTGTTGAAGTGGACGTTGTGATGGATGACGCGACGCAACTATCGGTGGCGCACGATGTGGCCGAGGGTCTCCAGTACAAGCTGGAGAGCCTACCCAACATCGAGCGGGCTTATGTCCATGTCGACTATGAGACGAAGCACAAACCTGAACACGCATATGTAAAACATCTATGATCGTATAGTGTTTCTTTTTGATAGTCAAACCGTATTTGCATACCATCGGGGGTTCGCGGGAATCTCGGGACTGGATGAGGGGGGCAAGAAGGGCTGTTCATGACCATCTCCTGATGGCCACCACATGGAGGCAACCGAGGCGCCAGAGAACCCGGCGTCGGCTTATATACCGCGCGACAGCCATTCTTGGTCCCGAGACGTTTTAAAACAAACGAACAACAAATTTGATAAAAACCCCAAAGCTTTGCCAAAAACAACACCCACAAGTTGACCGACAAAAGGCCAATGCCCCTGAAAATGGAGAAAGCAATGGACTTCCTGCCGCCAGCACTCGCCTCCAACCCCAACATCACTCACCTCATCCGCCTGCTGGACGATATTGAGAAGTACTCGCACCACGGATGCTCCCACCGCGCGCCCGCGTTCCAGCCACGCTTCGACCTGATCGAGACGGCCGACGCCTTCGAGCTGTACGGCGACCTGCCCGGCGTGCACAAGGAGGATGTGAGCATTGAGCTGACCGACCCGCGCACTCTGGTTGTCAAAGGGAGCATTACACACCCGTACGGTGTATTCGTGCCCCCGCACGCGACTCCCGTCCCGATTACACCGGCGGTTCCGACTCCCATCGGCGAGGGCGTGCCGGCTGTGCCGGAGACTCCAGCCGAGCCGGCGCCTACCCCGGCGGCACCGGCGGTTCCGCAGCCTACGTATCTTGTCTCGGAGCGGGGGACAGGGTCGTTTCAGCGGACGTTCAAGTTGCCGCTGGATTTGACGACTAGGGATGGCATCAAGGCTGCGTTTGAGGATGGTGTTCTGAAGGTGTTTATTCCGAAGCCGAATAAGGGCCCGGGGGATGCGACGAAGATCCAGATCCAGTGATTTTAGACGTGTGAGGTAGATCTGGGTGTGATTGGTGTTTGGACTGTAAGATGAATTTCTCGGTTCTTGGTTATCTGGCAGATTGTTAGAGCGTAGTTTTACGACTATCTACGAGTTATGATATTCTTTTCCCGCTCGTTTTCGAGACCTCGAAACTTTCTGGCGTTCCAGAAATGCCCTTAAGAAACATCTGCAAGACTTTCGAATCCGGTAATCCACATTTAATCTCATCGCACAAGAATCAGCCCGAGATGCAGACTTGCCGGATCAGGCTGAGTCCAGAGTCTTGGCACCGGCCCATCTGATCACCCACTTCCTGATCCCAAGCTGATGACCAGCTCGTGACCCGGCGCATGCTCCGTCCTCATATGCACGCCACAGCCAATCCCAGACGCTGAAACACAGGCAGAAGCCAACCACACGGAAAATACATGACGACTTTATGACCGTCAGGGCTAAGTCTGACCACCGAGCCGAGGCGGCTTCCAGTCAGCGGTCTCGGACGGGTCGATAGTCTGAGGCGGACGCAGCGGGCCGGTGTGATGGTGGAGGCTGTACGGGAACGACCCGGTACCATTGGTCTGGGAGTGTGTTGGAGACAAAACAGTGGATGGCAAAAATGGGTCTATAAAGGAATCCTCCGGAGCATGCGACCCCTGAACCTTAGCACCTCGTACTTGACACGAACCTTATTCAGACACATCTGATACAACCAACAAACCCAACTATCGAGGTACGTTCTCTCTGGATTGCTGAGCCATTGAACCCTTACGCTTCCATGCAACATCGCAACTAACTCGATGGCTCTAGAAAACCAAAGAAGATGGGCAACCCGAGAATCGAGACCGCCGCTCTCGCCGGCTCCGTCGTCGCCATGGCGGACCAGATCATGCAGGGCGTGCGCGAGAACCGGGAGCACAACCCGACCGAGGCGCAGGAGCACTACGTCAAGGCGGCCATTGCCGGGGCCATCGCCATCGGCGCCTACACGATGCTGCAAAAGGACGAGAACGAGGAGCGGCAGAAGAGCGGCGAGCCGCCGATGGGCTACGACAAGCCGCCCGCTCCGCCAGACCCGAAGCACAGGCGTGACATGATGCTGGAGGCGGCGGGTGCGTACGCCCTCGGCCGGCAGATGATGGGGCACAAGGAGAATGCCATCTTGAAGCTCATTGCTGAGGGTCTTGGTGCTGTTGCACTGGCGCGGGAGACTGATAAGGATGTTGTTGACCAGTAATGGGGATGTGGATGGGGTGTTGTTTCCTTGCTTGTTTTCTTAGTGTTGTCATGAATCATGTATGAAGTTGGACGGTTGGCGGGATGCAAACGAGGCAAACTGTTGCGTAGCGATATGATCTTCTCCTTAGCGAATTCGTTGAACACCTCCATGAGGATGATATTGGATACTCTCAACACCTTTTGCTGGATAGTTTCTATCTTGTGAAAGTTTGCACTTGAAACAAAAGTTAAACCCAGACTTATCGACTGACAGGCATAGCATGTCTCATTGACTCCCTGCCTAGCTGCGCCAATTACCCCTGACTCCGTTGAAAACTTCATAAACACATAACAGTACAACACAGAGTCAAGCCGGTTTGACTCCCGAGCGGCCCCCCTTCCCCCCCAGAATGACAAATTCCAAGCCTCAATAATCACTTCAGTGGTGATGATGCACGTGATCATGATCATGATGATGGTGGTGTTTCTCCCGAGCCTCATGTCTCCGCCGAATCAACACGACAACCCACGACATCAACGACGTGCTCGCAAACAGCACCCTGCATTGCATCACTGTCAGCTTTCAGCACTTTTATTAACCAAATCGCCAAATACTCACACATTAACAATAGCAATAGCAAACGACGCCCGAATCAGCCCACGACTGGGCATGAACCCGGCCGCAATGGCCTGCGCATACCGATCGGCAAACTCCTTGAGCGAAGACAGCGTGTCCTGGCTCAGCAGCGCCGCCTCGGCCACCGACATGGCCATGCAGATGACGTCCATGGTGGTCTCGATCTCGAGCATGATGCGGCCGGCGCACAGGGTGACGAGCATCGCGAGGGCGCTCCACAGCGCCGCGACGCCCGACATGGCCGCCGACGCGACGGGGCCTTGTGGGACGTCGAGGCCGCGGTCCGAGAGGTCGGTCGCGAACTGCGACGTGCATCCGACGATGGCCAGCGAGAAGGCGAGCTGGCCGAGGCGGATGGTTAGGCTGATGAGTTTGAGGACGGCTTCGTCGAGGAGGTCTGCCATCTTTGTTTTTTGACTCTCTTTTCTTATTTGAGGATCTTATGGCGAAAAGACAGTAGTTCCGTTCCGGTGCAGATGTTTTGGTTTCGAGATGTTTGTAAGTTTTGGTGTCTGGTGGCGTTCAAATCAACTATCCCGGAGCCGCAACGGGCCATGACTGCAAGAAATACGCCATGATGTGCATGAGATCGAGTGACTGTTCAGACCTGACCGAGATCAGGTGGTGGTTGGTGGTGAGAAGAAGCCGGTGTTGGATCAGCCCACAATCGGGTCACCACGCGGACTCGTGCCGACATCGCATCATGAAGTTGCGCTGAGGCAGCACCACACTCAAAGTTGTGGTACTGCCAATGAAAATTGCTCAAACACAGAGGCGCGCACCCATGTGTCAGGAGGCCTGTGATGGAAGATGTTGAGGACGAGGTGCATGCCGTCGATGCCGGTGAAGAGGAAAGCGACGATGTGATGGGCTGTTGTCCAATCAGAGCGGTTCATGGGCCTGAGTCCGCGACCTCTGCCGGCAAGAGACTCTGTCGTTGACAGCTGGTCGGAAGGATTGGCCAAAGGGCTTATTCACGTTAATTTTCTATATGCAGACGAATGAATTATAGGATCATCATACGCAGCATCCTCCCGCTCCTATCCTGGTGTTGAGGGGTAAAAAGCTTAGACCTACTTATTATTCGTCGGCCCCCGATTCCTCCTCCGGGGCGGATCGGCACTAACACCGCTGTCCGAAGCATCGACGATGACAACACCGAATTATGGCCTTTAAAGGCGTTCCAATCGCAAAAGGTTGCGTAGGTACACGCTTGAAAAAATATATCAAAAGTAACGAATATGGGCCTTCCTACGCATTTTCTTGCCGAAACACCATTCTCCGTGGAGCTGTTTGGATCGCGAGCCGTGGTCTTGGCAGTCATCTCCGCGGAGGAGCCTCTTCTATCGCCGACAGGAACCCAAAGCAACTTTTTGCGGGCCCCGTCTTTCTAAGCACCACGGATGCGACCAATCAGCGCTCGGTTTATCTGCCCAATCCTGAAACACTCTGGGGTCAATCCGCGGGAAATAGCTTTCCCAAGGGCCAGCGTCCCACAGCAGCGGCCCGACGCAACAAGCACGACGCTGACAAAATCACCACTGCAAAGCTGCATCCTCCGTCGCGACCAACACCAAGCTGGCTTCGCGTCGCGCCCTTTTGACGATGTGCTGGACGTCATTTGTAATGTCGCAGGATCGGTTGCGACGATCCTTTTTCCCTACTATGGGCGAGCATGTTGCGTATAAGTAGTGGGTTGGCTAACCGCTTCATGGTGATGAGGATTCTTCAGAAAGCAGGACAACAAGATCTCATCTCTTGAAACCATCTTATCAACTACTTCTTCAAACTCAAAGTCAACAACAGCCCCAGCTTCATCGCATCACTCATCAACCTACCCAACCTCACCTCACAAGGGATCTTGATCACCTCCAAGTTTAACAACACACCTCCAGTCACCACCTCGGTCGAAACCAAACCAATGGCCCCCAAGATCGTCACCGTCGTCGGCGCCACCGGCGCCCAAGGCAAGGGCGTCGTCTCGGCCTTCATCTCCAACCCAGCCTACCGCGTCCGCGCCATAACCCGCAACACGACCTCAGCCAGCGCCGAGGCGCTCCGCTCGCAGGGCGCCGAGGTCGTCTCCGCCGACCTCAACTCTCTCGACTCCCTCAAAACCGCCTTCGCCGGCAGCGCCATCATCTACGGCGTGACCAACTTCTTCGAGCCGTTCGCCGCGCACAACTCGCCCGTGAAGGGCATGGAGGTCGAGGTGCAGCAGGGCATCAACCTCGCCAAGGCAGCCGCCTCAACCGCCAGTCTCGAACACTACATCTGGAGCACGCTGCCGAACGGGCGCGCCATCTCGGGCGGTAAATACGTCGTGCCCCACTTCGAGGGCAAGAACCAGATCGACAAGTACATCCGCGAACAAGAACCCGAGCTGCTCAAGAAGACGACGTTCCTCTGGGTCACCTGGTACCACAGCAACTTTGTGTTTCCCATGTACACGCCCTACTGGATCCCGACGGCGCAGAAGTACGTCCAGCTCGCCAACTTCGCGCCGGACACGCCCTTCGTCACCATCGGCGACGTGTCCGTCAATATCGGTCCGTTTGTTGCGGCGATTGTCGCGCAGCCCGAGAAGAGCGCGAACGGGACGATTGTGTTGGCCGCGAGCGAGGAGAGCACCGGCGGCGAGATGCTGCAGCTGTGGGCCAGGACGCAGGGCACGCAGGCGCAGTTTGTCCGGGTCAGCGGGGAGGCGTACCGCGAGCTGTGGCCGCTTTGGGCTGAGGAGATGGGCGGCATGAATGAGTTGTGGGACGAGTACAGGGAGAAGAGCTGGACGGAGCCGTCGGGGGTTAAGGTCATAGGGAAGGAGGACTTGGGTGTTACTGGGCTGCAGTCGCTTGAGGAGGGGTACAAGGGGCTTAAGTTGTAGTTGGTTTTAGATCTGGTGTGTTTGGATATGTAGAATGCAATCGGTTTTTTTCACAATAGAGTTGATACACTGGCATGGCAGATTTTGAATTCCGTCTTGACGTTACCGGGTCTGTTTGATGTACCAGCACGACTAGGATGTCCTGAGACTTATTTGGTCCATGATGCACGAGCAGAGTTGATGACGAAATCACGGGCTCGAGCTTAAAGTCACTGCACACAACGGGACAGAGGGAGCCTCAGAGGCAAGTATGTGTGTTATTTGAAGAAAAAACTCCCAATGATGGGTTCGAAAGAACGCTACTGATGAATCATCTGGTCGTTACTGTGAGTGTACTTTTGATGTTGTGTTTCCCCTTGCCCCAGAACATTTCATCCAAGACGAAATCTTATCATCGTCGTCTCCAAAAAGAAGGTGTGAAATTCCAAGCGCAGACCCCGAAACATCTGATTCAAAGAGGCTCAAAAACGCGAACATCCAGACCAAACTCACCATTTCCCTTATTCTGGAGCGTACCCGTCACTTTTGCCTTCCCCAGTCCAGCTCCAACGGCCTTGACCAGCTTGCCATAGGCACCCGTCTCCTCGTCCGTCACCGGCTGCGCAGAGATACTCTTGATATCGTACTTGAGCTGGCTAGCCTGGGTAAAGGGCGCCAGAGACAGCGTCTTCCCCCAGGCGGTGGTTAGAACAAGCCCGTTGTTCTTCTTCGTCACTGTGCCGTCAAAGGTCATCTCGAAGCCACGAATGTGGTATGACGCATTGACGGTATCTCCAAACTCTTTCCGCCACACGTCGATGTCGGGAATTAGCTTAGGGTCCGTGGGGTACACGTAGGCGAGCGCGTTGGTTTGGCTCGGCTTGGGGGCGACAATGTTGACGTCCTTGATTCGACGCAGTCCGTCGAAGGCGCCACCCCAGCAGGCACCCAGACCATAGGGGCACACTGGCGTGACGCCGACTACCACGGGGGGCCGACCCTGCTCCGCCATGACCTGCTCGTTGTATTCCCTAAGGCCGGGTTGGATGGTCGGCGGTGGGGGAGCCGCCATACGGTCCTTCGGCCCCTTCGCCTTCTTGGAAAAGTCGTCCCTTGGTTGGGTTTTGGGCACTACGTATTCCTCCGGGACGAGGTGGAAGATGAAACCCTCTGAAGGCACGCCTTCCTGGTCCAGCGCAAACAGCATATAGTATCCCGGCGTGGCGAGATTGGGGTGGGCCGGAGGGACCACCGTGACAGTGTCACCATTCTGCTGAAAGTCCAGAAACAGGATGGACTGGCTCATGTTCCGACAGTGCGTCATGGAGCCCAACCGAAGGATGCTGACGCCGGTTGTGGTCACCCCGCTCGCGGTTAACTTCTTCGTCTTCAGTGTCGGAAAGGGAGGGGTATTGGCCGGAAGCTGGGTGCCGCGCTGAGATGGAACATTCTTGATCTTGATCTGGAAGCTCTCAAAGGTTGACTTCTTGAAGTAGGAGATCCTGGTAGGCGCGGTGACAATAAATGGTCTGGGGCCACCCTTGCACAAGTAAGGCGGGTTGTAAAGTTGGGCTGAGGTGTGACAATCGCTGGCCTTGACGTGGATGTCAGGGTTTTGATATTCGCCGCCGCCGGCCGAGAGCACCTGCCCAGATGGTAGCAGCAGTGCAGTACCGTGGTACATCCGACCGACCTCCTCGGGATTCATTTCAATCCACTCGGCACTATCCGGAGTCCAAAGCTCGGGGGTTTTTACTTGAGCTTCTGGTCTGAGGTCGTTGAAAAAGCGGGTCCCTTTGGTTCCTCCCGTCACCAGAACAGAGCCGTCTGGGAGAAGCGTGGCATTGAATTGCCGGCGGGCTTGATTCAAGTCTTCCGCATTCTCGCTGTCAGCCACGAGGTTTCTCGTCCACACCGGGGGTTTGTTTGGGTCACTGATGTCGAGATACTCGACATCGGCTGTGGGTGACGCATTTGCACCACCCAGGCCACCACCAATGTACATGATCTTGCCCGGAGCGTACATGACCGAAGGGCAATAGTCGCGAAACATGGCGTTGCGTTTGGTTCCCGCTGATTTCCACACGCCCACCACATCGGCTAAGGGGCTACCTTTGCTGATGTTGTGGGCCTCCGTCATGATGTCCTCGTCCTTGCTGTTCTTGATGTCAAACCACCATGTTTTGGGCTGGGGGCCGACCGTGATGACTCTCCCATCAGGCGATGTGTGCACTCGGGGATACAGGGGCAAGACAACTCCAACCTTCACGCCAAGCTGGAGGACAGGGCTTGACGCCTCTTTCCAACCTCCCTCTTCTCTGCCGGATTGCTTGTTCCAAATTTGAGGAATTATGGCGTTCCCGTTCTTCTCGTTGGCACCCGCCATGACGAGGGCTCGGCCGTCTGGAAGCGCGACGACTGAGGGGTACCAGCGGCCCTCGTTCATCTGGGCCTTGGGATAGAACCAGTTGGTTTCAAAGTCGTACACAGTGGTCGTAGTCGTGCCCCAGGTGTCTTTGATGTGCCCGCCTGCGATCAGGAGTGTGCCATCGGCAAGAAAAGTGTGGCCGGAGCAGAAGAGATTCACCGTATCTCCGTTAAGGTCGTATGGCTGGTTGTCCGTTTCCTGCACTTGCTCGGGGTGGGCGGGATCCCAGAGAAAGGCTTGAGTCGCGTGTTGGTTCATATTGCCCTGGTCTTTTTTCGGATCGTTATCCGCACCCTCCTCCGCCTCTCTGGGCTCCTCAAGTGCTTTTCCCTTTTCCTTGGTGCGGCGGCCCCAGTAAAGGACCTTGCCGTTTGGAAGCAGGCTCACGTGAACAGCGACGTTTTGGAGCTCGAACAGACCTGACCAGCGGCCTTTATGCACCGCATCTTCGGCCATGTTGAGAGAGACAGAGAGAGAATGGTGGGTTGTGGAAAGTTTGAAGGATTTTGAGAGAGGTGGTGAAAAGGGGTTAGAAGGTGATGGAGACTTCTGAGAGAGTTTTCATCGGCAAAGAGATAACTTGCCTTCCCGACTTCTTATACATTTCCACCGAGAGGGCTCGGAAGAGCTGAGCACGGCTTTCCCGCGAGCTCGACCTTCATGGCCAGACCATTCCGACCCATCCAGTCGTGCAACCCTGCCAAGCGCTTTTTGGATGCAAGTAGCTCAAGGTAATCTTTTCTGGATCGTCCGCCGACTCTGACTGCCCCCTCATAAGCAAGCCACCGCGATGCCCGTTTGACCCGTCACGCCAATCATTGCCGTGTGATAAGAGTGCGTCGATTATCTGCACACTCAGAGAGCAAGAACCCCTCCCAGGGCGAGGCCACATCATGACCAGCAAGCTGCCCGCACTCCCCAGCCAGCCACAAAAGCTTAGTACTTATGCAGCTTGGCGCGGGGAAGAAGTCCAGATCCGTGTCGTGCCAACCACAGCTCAGCCCTGCCAGTCCGAGACAGCCCGATGCTGCAGCACGAGAAAAAGGCTGGGCTAGAACCAACGAAAAGCGGCAGAGAATGATGTGTGACCCGTCGGGCGGAGAGATCCTCGTGGGACGTACATATTGTGATGAGGCTCGTTCCGGACCTTTTATCCGTTTGTGTAGCCGCAAGGATCTTGTTCAGCTCGCCACAGGCATCTAACCCCTCACTTCGTTCTCAGCGGAATTGGCTGATGCCGAATTGGACAGCCACTCTTGTTTCGGTGGCTTTCTGTAGGAAGCCTACTTACGGTGGGGTTTCAGGTTGCTGCATCGTGACACTGATAAGTGAATACGGGATGTCCCGTACGGGCACAATGTGCTGCTTCATACCGTGGCGATGCATGTTCGGGTCCTGCGGAAGTTCGTCGGTGGTCAATTCCGACTCGGGAGGCGATTATCGCGGATTCCGGTTTGGACACCAGGACACCTGCAAGACCCGATGAGCTATCTGCCCAATATTGTGTACGCACCTAGGCCACGCTGTCATCAAGATCTTCTGCCCTTGTCGGAACGACAGGTACAGCGTCTCCGTATGCCATCTAAGAAAGGCACGAGAAGGTTGACGTCTGTCGCTCTGGTCGGGTGTTGAAGGCGATGTTGAAAGCGGGGACGTCGGAAAATTTAGACCCCGGACAGCGGAAACGAATGCGTCACAGGCGCTAAAAGCCTAAACCTCACCCCTCTAAACGCGGGGTCAACGCGCCGCGGGGCATTGACACGCGACGTAAACCGTACCAGCCGTCTGCGACGTCGCTTCATTCGGCGAGTCAGAGCGGCCCTACGCTAACCCTCCGTGGCGCTTCCTGGTCTCACTCGAAGCGACAAATTGCTTCTGTCAGCCAAACCACCCGGCGAACAATCCTTTTCTTATCAATTTAATTTTCAGTACCAAGAGCAGGGAAGGAGCGTAAGACTGTCTGACGACAGGATCACCTGCCGTTCCAACTGTCGAAACTTAGAAATAGGTGGTTACTGTCGAGCTGTTGACCCAAATATTGACAAGTCGTTTGCTAGTTTGTCTGAGTCGGGCCTTCCATTCCATGTATGTCCCCATTGCCACAGTGAATACCTGTGTACCTACCTTACAAAATTGTCAGTTCCGGGGTTCCCGGGCAACGCTTTGCCGAGAAACGCGTCTCCACAAAACACTTCACAAGCCCCTGTTC